>CM053762.1:39387804-39404196 GCA_028658305.1 Pachyuromys duprasi | reverse complement strand
GATGCTGTCCTAGACGGCTCAGTTCAGTCCCAGTGCTTATTTTGGGTGGCTCACAGACTCTTGTAACTCTAACTCCAGGGCCTTTGAAACTTTTTTTCTGGACTCCGAGGGTACCCACATATACCTGGCATACCCATATACAGGTGAATAATAATAATAAAAAAACCCAACCCCAGTCAGGACACAGGTGAAGAACCGTGAAAAGAAAATGAAAAATCCTAAGTAATTAAAAGAAGTCTATACTTTATTTTGTGTATGGCAATAGTTTACATATTAAAGAACACTATAATAAAATGATTTTATATAGTAGTAAACAGAAGAAAAGGGGGAATTTTCAAATTACAAACCCCTCCCATAGAATGAATTTTAAAAAAATCACTTTTTCTAAATGAGTCAACTTAATAAACATTCAATGACTAGTTGTGCTGGCTGGTTTTAGGCCAACTTGACACACACTAGAGTCATTTGGGAAGAAAGAACCACACTGGAGAAAAATATCCCCACAAAATTGGCCTGTGGAGTTTGTGGTCCATTGTCTTAGTGATGTGGGAGGGCGCAGCCCACTGTACTTGGTTCCTTTCCTGGGCTGGTAGCAGTGTGTTCTATAAGAAATCAGACCGAGCAAGCCATGAGGAACAAGCCAGTAAGCAGTACTTCTCCGTGTCCTCTTCATCACTATGAGCCTCCAGGTTCCTGCCCTGCTAGAATTTCTTCCCTGATGAACAAATTACTTGAGGTCATTGTGTTTCATCACAGCAATAGAGACCCTAACTAAGATACTAGTCACGTCTGATTCCTGCTACCCTAGTGGTCAATAAAATAAAAAGAAAGTCCAACTTTTACAATCACTGCCTCAAAGGAACAACGTATCCTGGATTCTTTTGGGATGTAAGAATGGTTCTTGCTTCTTCAACACACAGAAAGTTAAAATCTCATATCCACCATGGAAAAGATTATATGCAGAGAAATGTTTTTTTTTTCCTTGACTAGTTACTGTAAATTATGAACAGCAGAATTACACCAGTCTCTTTTGTTGTTGCTAGGGATGTAACTCAGGGCCTTGGCTATGCAGAGTTGTCACTGCCTCTGGGCTATAACCCCAGCAACACCGAACATTTAGATTATATGTATCTGCAGCACAGAAGAGCTCATTAATCACAACCTGTGGGCAAAAGACCCAGAAACAAGTACATAGCAAGGAACTATTGAAAACCAAATGTTAGACACCAGGATACAAATCTAGATCAAAACCCAACAAGCTGCAGAGTATCTAGAAGTGGCCTAGAGTTAAAAACAAACCTAATAGCTAAATAATAGGAGAAACTAATAGCAAGTGGCATAGATTTCTCTCTTAATTGTAGTTTTAGGCCAAATATTACCTCTCCCTATGGTCTGCCTTGGTCTTGTAGGTGACCATGTGACATAGTTCTGATGGAGGAGACTGGCTGAAGTTGTTGGTGGGACTTTCTGAGAGCTTCTTGAGGCAGACAGTTGATTCTGGTGTGTGCCCCTTTTTTTTCTTCCCTGCATTCTGGACAGCACGGATAGAGCTGCAGAAGCCATCTTGTGACCAGAAAGAAAAGGTCATAGAGTTACTGGATATTGACATTGTTGATCCTCTGAATTAATGTCAACTACAGCCTATATCTGGACTTAATACACAAAGGAAATAAGTGTCTGCTTTGGTAAATTCGTATTGGTTGGGTTTGCCTTCACATCTAAGTCCTGAATATCAAAGTGATAGTCCAACTGTACAACAAGAGCTGTTTTCTACTTGTATTTAATCCACAATTTACATATGGTAGTTGGGAACCTTCATGTATTTAATCATGTAGGTGATAACAGTTCAAATGTTTTGTGTTGCTCCAAAAATCGCTGGTGAAAATTCAAATCCTCAACTTGATGGTATTAGGAAGTGTGAGGCCTTTGGGAATTGATTAGCCATTAGAAAGAGCCCTACCTTTCCGGATGAGATGAGTGCATTTATCAAACAACATGTCAGAACTTTCTTATGCATTCTAATGTGAAGTTACAGCAGAAAGACTGCCATCTGTGAACAAGGAAGCCAGCCCTTATTGATCTCTGAAGCTCTTGGCACCTTGGTCTTAGACTTCTCAGTACTGGGAGAAACAGGGTTAAGTTATATATAAGCCATCAGTCTGTGGTGTTCAGTGCAGCCAGAAAGGACTACGAATGGAAGCTAAAGCAGTTTAAGAAAAGAGTTGGAAATACAAGGTGATATACTGATGGATCATGGTTGGTTATAACGTGTTTTTGTTTGGCAAATCAAACTGCTGCGTGTAAGTTTAGGCAAGATTTTGATAAAATAAAATACTAGGATTTTGGCAAAGAGGACTATGTTGAATATATGCTAGGGCAGCTTGAACATCTCCTCTCACCCCTTGGTTGCTGAAGCCTCTCTCTCTCTCTCTCTCTCTCTCTCTCTCTCTCTCTCACACACACACACACACACACACACACACACACACACGTTACAAGAACAGTCTAACATGGAGTCCTCACCCCTTTGCCTAAACCCTACTTTAAAAAATCGTCTATTAACCATACTAAGCCAGTGAGGACTTAATGCTAAAAATATTTGGATAAATATTTGGTTTGGTTGTAAAATTCATCTCAGTAGTATGTCATGGATTCAAGTGAGTGGGTGGATGTAGTCTAAAATTATGAAATGCAGAGTAGATACTCAATGAACAAAAAAAACTGCTGGAGGGAGATTCGAAAGGCTGGTGACTTGAGGTTGGAAAATGGAGCACATTTTCCTTTAGCTTTTCTCTCCATTATATTTCCAAAATGAAGTCCGGTAAGTGAGGAGACAGACCAGAAGGTAGCACCTTATTGAAAATCCCTCATCAGCTACAGTACAATTAAGGTTCAGTCCTCCTCAGTGCTTCCTTCAGGGAGGTTATGACCTGGAGCGGGAGACTCACTTATTTAGGTGAATTGGTTGACAAATAGAAAGCAAGTAGAAACATGCCTAGTGCACTCAGTGGAGGTTAGCAGGTTATCATTTACCAGGGCACCACCTTCCTGGCTCTGAGGTCCCATCACACTCCTACTGGCTTGAGTCACTTCTTCCAGGATGCTACTGCGGACTCTTTGCACAACCATGCTAGCATGTCTACCACATAGGTGCTTGGTTATTTGGCTTCTAATTATTTCCAGCTGTTCATGTTCTCTTTGTGCCATACTGAAAACCATCTAAAGGTAGAGTACTGAACAGCATAATGCCACAACCCAGTGCTTGGTCCCAGCAGAGACTTTTTGGGTTCAAAACTCAGTTCTGTGAATATGTCTAATCTGGGGCATATTATTTGGTAAGTCAAAGGCATTCATATATGTGTGCCCCCTTTTGGGTTATTTTCTTCCCAGCAATGGGTTTGCTGGGTCAAAAGATGGTGCTTAGAGCTGTTTGATTTAACAACTACTTATTTTTATCCTGTGCCTCAGTTTCCTTGCATGTAAAATAAGACAATGACTCCTTTCATAGGAAGCCTCTAACAGCTAGTGGACAAATCATGGAGACTGGCAAGTGGTAGGCTGTTGACCCTTACCATTATTGTCTCATTGGTGGCAATTCTTGCCCTATGATTTTCTTCAGCTCAGACCTTTTGCTGATGGAACTTTGAAAGGATTCTTGACAGCTAGAGTGAATGAGCTTGCTCACGTGCCCAAGGCTTTTGTTCGGATGATCTGAACTTTGTAGTGTTACTTGTCCTGACTATCCTTATCCCTGGTTGGTAATGGTAAATGTGCAGGATTTGGTACAGGCCACTTTCACAAACTCTGCTTACAGTGAGCTCCAATGGTTGCTTTGGTGATATGGAGGGAGCAGAAGAAAAGAATGAAAAGTTATTATAATGAACTCCTAAGTCTTTCTTGGCTTCATAAGAAGACCAACTTTCTTCTTGCCTGTATAAACAGTTTACTGTTAGAACAGGACCTATGGAATGTAGGCCTGAGATGGAAAGGCAAGATTCAATTTGTGGGGTCATGCTTGGTGAGAAAAGTGTTCCCAGAAATAATATTTGAAGAAGGATTACATTCTGAACTCTAGTTGATTTCTTACCTCCTGGCAAAATAAATTATGGTGCTGGGCAGGTTTCAATCCCCCTCAGATGCCAGCGTTGACATCCGATGAGGTTCTATTTGGGGCACTTTTTCTTTCTTTTTCTTTTTCACACACATTGAAATGGCTGCCAAGACATTAGTTTCTTACTGCGGCTATGCTAAGCACTAAAGCTCCTGGCTGACTTGCTGAACGAGCTTCAGAAGGGGTGGATTCTGACAGCCTGGTGGGTCTACAGGCTCAGCAGAGGCAGGATCAGCTGGCAGAGAAAGAGAAACACAGTCCTGTGGTGAAGCACTTAGAAATGGCTTTGATTTCCCTTGTGGGGAAAAGAAAATCTCTGTCCCTGCTCTTAGCAAGCAAAGGAATGCAGTCAGTTTTGGCCGAGACATCAGAATAAACTTTTACGTGTTTGTGTGTGTATATATGTAATTATAAGCATAATTTACATGATAACATCATCGATGCTATATTATGACATGTGTAATGTGTAATTATATATGTATACATACTATTTAGTATATAATTGTGTGCATTTATATTACATTCATATATATGTCCACACAGCTATATCTTCACTTAGAATTAATTCATTTTTAGCCTTCCTTTTTTGGCTAGTTTGAAAAGAGTCTGAGAGCGAACTCAGTTTAACATTATTTGGTAGCATTTATTGCTAAGTGTTGAACACTGATTAATTCACATCGTTAGTTTAACCATCTGAATATATTCTGTGTCTGTTATTCATTGAATGATAAGGACAAATCCAACCAGCAGTCAACATTCATGAGTGTGTGCGTGTGCAGGCATGCTTATTGAATGCAGAGGACAGAGAACAACCTCAGCCATTGTTCCTCAGCTATTATCCACCTAGTCTGTGGGACAAAGTCTATCCTTGGCCTAGAAATTGTCAAGTAGACTAGGTTGGCTTGCAACCAAATCCTAGGGATCTACCTTCATCTGGCTCTCCAGTCCTGGGATTATAACTGCATGACACTACAACATACATTTTTTTTCTTCCCCCCCCTTTCCTTTTTTCTTTCTTTCTTTCTGTCTGTCTGTCTCTCTCTCCTTCCTTCCTTCTTTTCTTCCTTCATTCTCTCTTTTCTTTCTTTCTTTCTTCCTTCCTTTCTTTCTTTCTTTCTTTCTTTCTTTCTTTCTTTCTTTCTTTCTTTCTTTCTTTCTTTCTTTCTTTTTTGAGTTAGTGTTTGTCTGAGCAGCTCTAGTGGTTCTGGAATTCACTCTGTAGACCAGGCTGCCCTCAGACTCAGAGATCTACCTGCCTCTGTCTCCTGAGTCCTGGGTTTAAAAGCACACACCACTACTTATTTTTAAAATTAATTTATTAATTATTATTGTTTTTTTGGAACCAGGGGCTTATTGTGTTACCCTGGCTGTCCTCGAATTTGCTATGTATATCAGGGTACTCTCTCTACTCACAGAAATATGCCTGCTTCTGTCTCCTGCCTTCTGTATACCTGGTTAGAGGTATACACTTCCACATCTGGTATGTAACATTTTCTTTTTCATGTGGGTCCTCTGCCTGTATCCCAAACGCTTACCAACCGAGATAATACTCTATTCATGTTGTCAACATTCTTTTGAACATAAATGAAAGCAAATAAAATTGAGTCAGCATGGAAAGAATAGATTATACTGGAAAAAGCATATATAATCGAAATAATCAGAGACCGAGGAAATGGCTTATCAAACAGATAAGAGGAAAAAAAATCCCAATAGTGAACCAAAGTCACCCAAATAATATGATTTCACTCTCAGTAGACTAGCAGATTTATGGCTAGTAATTTGTGTCCTTCAGATTTAGAGGCAGGAGGGAGATGAAAATATAGTGTGCTCAGCAAAATGTCTCCACAGCTGACTGTTGGACAGAGAACCAAGTTTCCTAAAAATCCACAGAAAAGTCATTCACAGCCTCAGTGCCTGAATTTCTATTAGGATTGTGAAGAAAATAACTTTTAAAACCTGATATGTTCACTTAAGCACAAAGGTATATTTTTACAGGATTGCAAAAATGGTAAATTAAGAATATTCTTATATTTCAAGTATCTTAGTGTTATTTTATTTTGTCATAAATTGCATGTATCTCAGTGTGATTGAAACCCTACGAGGGTTTAAAGTTGTAACCGCAGCTAAAGTAGAAAAAAAAATAAAATAAAAAGCTTTTTGTCAGTTCGGTTTCTGCTTCAAACTGTGCAAGACACACTTGTTCTCCAATATAGAAAGTTTTTTTTTTTAAAAAAGAAAAACCCAAGCAGGAAATATACACTCATGGAGACATTTTAGCCAAGGAACAACTGAATGCAAGTGAGAAAGGGGATATATTTTAAATTAAAGTATTTTGACAGGCCAGCTAAAGAACAAAGGACTGTATTCTGTCTCGCCCATTTTCCCAGGGGTTCGGAACTCATAGGCTTCACTGGGAGGCCATTCACAGTAGGCAATCCTGGAGCTGAAGAAACGTGGATCAAAGCAATCGCTCAGAGCTCTCAATCTGCCATCCATGGACCAGCTGTTAGGAAAATCTGAGGGCTTCCCTACTCACGCCTGCTCTTTCTGAAAGGACCATTGCAAGTTAACTCAAACCCCGATCGGAATCACTGGGACTACCTTACTCTACGTCTCCAAGTTGGCCTGGGACAACGGGTCTTCCGCTGATGAAGAAAGGAGAGTCAACATGCAAAGGACTGTTTCCTGCTGAATGGTAGGAGGCAGACACTTCTTGCCTTGGGCACGATTAGCCTCAGTCTTTCTCTGCTCACAGAGAGAGCCTTAGACAGGTGGCGATCTGCTTTCTCTCCTTCAGTGCATCTTCTCTGCCCTCTTTCCCAGCCCTGGCAAGCCTGGCTACTCACTGGACACACACTATGGAACCGCCTACTTACCCGCTTCCAATGTTTGGAAACAGCACCGTTACTGTGGAGCCTCATGAGGTTCCTCCTCCCACACCCAACCACTTTCTCCTGAGGCACTATGATTCCTTATAATTAAATCAACTGAATAACATTTTTAAAATTTAGATCTACTTATATACTTGCTTGCATAGTATACTTGCTTGCTACTTATATATGCTGCTTGCATATTCTGTCTCTTCCAGAGGAGACTTTCTTAGGCACTTCGAACAACGTAAGATTATCCAGTTAAGACACAAACATACACTCAATTAGAACAGCAGGCACCTCAAATGAATATCATAAACTGAAGCACTTGTTGTGTGAGACATTACAAAGAGGTAAGCATACGTTCTCCTGATAGAACAAACCTTGATCACAGAGAATGAATATTAACACCCAATTTGCAGCAATCTCCAGGACCTGGATAAACTCTTCCCAGTAAAAGATGCTATGCATGTATTTTACTACAGAGGCAATACTGTGGCAAAATAACCTTATAAGACTTTTCCATCGTTCAATTTCTTGTAATACCCATGAATCCCAAAGCCTCTTGACAGTGGTTTTGACAGAGCCAATTAGTTATTTTGTTCATGCCCCGATATGGTATTCTAGAATTTATCCTAGCCCTGATAGGAGGCAAGGCAGAGCTCTGTAAACTTTTGGTACTCAATCTCTAGGAAAACTTTTCAGAGTCGTTACATTTCTTTGGGATGCAGTTTCATAATCTGTAAGTTATGAAAGATAATTTCTATCTTTTCTAACACACCAAGTGGTGGTAAGTCACATGAGCGGAGCCATACTGTACATTTACAAAGCACCAGGTCACATAAATGGTGTGTTTATTACATATAGATGCCTGTTTCTCACTATGTGAGTATCAGATAGATAGACCATGTGGTTATAAATCATATGACTATAATGATTCATAATTTTTAGATATGCCCATATAGACTTCTATATGCTATTTGGGCTCTAGCAGCATCAAGTGACCTGTATAAATGAAAGTGATCTTATTTTTATCACTGGGAACGTTTCCAGGACATTATCAACACATGCTAAAGTTTCCTGTGTCCAATGTAATACCGAACCCCCTGCTACCTTACGCTCTGCTCACAACTTCCATATGACTTGCTTCTCACTTGTACAAAAAAAAAAAGCCACAGAACTTGTCAGCCAGATTCCAAAGTGACATTTCAGCAGTGGTTACTGGGATTCAGTTTTGGTTTTGGTTTCAGACTGTTAAAAAAAATACAAGAGGGTTGGACACATCCATACCTCCCACTCTCTGCTCGCTATAGCCCAACTGATAGGTTACTTTGCAAACCACCACCACACATTCGTGTGCATACCTTTCGCCAGATTCTGAAGATATTGTTTCCCACATGCAGCTCATAGATCAATTTAACTACCCAGCCCTCCTTTTGGTTATCATCTCTCCTGAAGCCATGTGGAATACTCATCTGCTCTAATCCTGGTCTACAGTATTTCCAAAGTACTTTACAAGCCCGAGGAACGGCCACTAATGCCTTGCAGCAGCTGAGCTGGTAGCACACACGATATCTTAAATGTAACAATCAAAGGAGCATGCCGGATCCTGGTATTTCCGCCAGCTTGCAGATGTGCTGTGCTCCGATCCAAAATCTGTAATGTCAATTTTGGACAAAAGAAGCTTAAACCAAAATAGTCTCTCTGCCTCATGTCAGCAGCTAGGTGAGTGGAAGGGAACACTTCCCATTGGGGAGCCATGTGTATTAGATATCAGTGATCTGACCCCTCCAATCATTTTGGGGGCAGTGTGTGTCCACGAGCAATCTTTTCAAGATTTATGTCAAGGCAGTATTGTTTGATTAAATCTTCACCATGCGCTGCTCTCCAGGTGCGAAGCTTTGATCTTCCTGCCCTCTGGTGCATTAGGCTTTCTTGTACGCATTGACAATGATGTTTGTGATTTAAAGCACTTGTTCCCCTCCCTACAGAGTGGAAAAGAAAAGGGGCTCAGATAACTCCACCTCGAAGCAGACACCCTTACCTCTTTCCCTTTGTTTGGCTTTGGTTTGGTATAAAATTCACTGTGATCCCATTTAGGAGAACTTGATCAGCACTCCGAGGAGTAAACCAATATCTTTCTGAAACATTTTATGGCACATTAGATTACTGCTGGAAATGCCAGGCCTGGCCTGCCGAGAAAGCCTTGGCCTTCATCAGTGTGGTATGTGAAGATGGAAAGTAAGAGGCAAATTTCCACTTCTGTGTTACAGGGAGAAGGAAAAGGGGGTGAAAGGGATAAAAAAACAAAAAACAAAAAACCAAAGACTCAGACGTTCAGTAATCCAGATTTATCGTGAACCCGATAGCATCAAGAACAAAACAACAAAAGCTTTCTAATAAAACTAACTCATAGCAACCTGGTTTATTATAGTTTAGTAAATGTAACATAAAAAGTCTGAAGTAGGCTAGACGTATTCAAACATAAACTGGTGGAGGACACAGACTCTAGTGTGTGATCTCCTGATCCAAACCTGCTATTTCTTAGTGTTGGTTTCCTAATCTGTAAAATGGACATGAGAACATTATCCACTTCCCAGGTCATAGAGCAATCAGAGCAGGCTTATGGATGTCCTAAGTGCCATATGAATGTGCCAAGCTTAAAAAAAGTTTTTTTTTTTTTTATTTTTCTTCTGTTTTGTACGTAGTAGTGTTTTGCCTGCATCTACGTTTGGGTACCACATGTGATCCTGGTTTCCATAGAAGTTAGAAGTCAGATCCCTTGCAACTGGAGTTATGGAGGGTGATGATGCACCATGTAGGTGCTGGGAAGAAAGATCAAGCCATCTCTCCAGCTCCAGTGCCTGAAATTTTAACCTAGATAATTTTTTCTTCTTATCCTCACCTCCGTTATTAGTGCGACATTTTTAAGTTCTCTGAGTTGGCAAAGACTGGGTTCCTGTGAGGTATACGTAGGGCAACCCTCTCATTAGGACAGAGGATTCATTTTAGTCATATAGATTTGTTACATGGGTAATTGAACAGTTACATAGATAAGAACATTATTATACTTAGGAGAAATTAGGAAAAATGGTGTTCTGTGGTCACAGAATCTCTACAGATCTTTAGGGTTCTCCCTAATTTCTTTCTCGCTGCTAAAAAAATCTTTGTCAACTCTCTTATGGTGAGTACAGAGGGTACTGATGTCTGTAGCCCTAAAGATTAGTGTTGCTTAGACTTAAATATCATGGAAACGGTATTCTATGCTAAGAACATATGTCTGCCTTTTTCATTTAGCTTTTAAATTTAAGATTCACGTGTGCTCATGTACCAACTGGCATTTCATTTTTTCCCCCTTGGGTAGAATTTCATTTTACGGATATCACAATTTATTCACCCACCCTACCATTGCTTTTAGTTTTAGGAAACTCAAATAAAAATCGGTGCTTAGATATGAAATGATATTTTAATAATTTATCGAGCATTGTGTAGTGATGGACACACAAACTTTCTGTTTTGGTCACCCTGAAACTGGCTCAAATTTAGGAAACTCTGATTCTCTAAATATCTTGTTTTCCTTTGCTCTTTACTGTCCAAATCAGATTTATTTTCATAAAAATCTTGTTGAGTTTCTATTTTTATTTTATGTCTGTTTATGACTGTTTTGCCTGGATGCATGTGTATCATATGTGTGCAGTGCCTGTGGAGGCAGGAAGGGAGTGCAGGACTGGAGTTACAGAAGGCTCTGAGCTGCCATGTGGGTGCTGAGAATTGAACCAGGGGCATTGAAAGAGAGCAACAAGTTAGTACTCGTGACTGCTGAGCCATCTCTTAGTTTTTATGTCTTTAATCCATGCCAGATATTTTATTAATAAGGAGAGGTCAATAGCAATTAGTGATGGCAAAGAGAAATGCATCACATGATCCTGTAGAGCTACTGAATGATTCCATATCCACTTGGTGTTGATTAAAAGAAAGTTCTGAGAAGCACCAAGCTGGTGAAATTCGTATTTTCAGATTAGTGTCTTGAGGATCAAAAGGATTTTTTTTTCTTCTAAGCAAACCTTCGATATCCATAGTCATTTCAAGAAAGTGAGCGTGGGATATTTTAAACTCAACTCCATCACGAGACACAGATATTTCAGGATTCAATTTCTTGTTCCTACAATGGGAGGCAGAAGGAGAGGCCATGCCTTACCCTGGGCCTTTCCTGTAGTCCTCATTAATGGCCAGTCCTAGAGACTCCGCCGCACCATAGTGGGAAGTAAATGAGATGGATGAGGACTGAAGCTTAGGGTCTAGTGGCCTTTCTTCCTTTCAGATGCACAGAAATGGGGAAGCAGCCCTTGAAAGACTTTGTAGTATTTGGATATAGGCCAAAGAAACGAAAGGAAGGTATTGGAGAGTGTTAGAAAACACCAGCCGTTTCTTTAGAAAAAACTTAGCTGCTGGGGGATACATTAAAGTAGGATGACCACTGTCATGGTTGGTCCAGAACTAAGTGATTTTTGAGGGGGATGGAGGCATTTATTCAGTGGGAAAGTCCTGTACAAACTAGGCTATTGTGATAACAAAGCAGATCACTCAGAGCTCTGGGTTGTTTGTGCTGTAAGGGATCATTTGACATAGGAGTTTGAAAGTTTGTTTAGCAGGCCAGGCACCCTTCATTTGAATGTAGGATCTTAGTTATTCCTCAAGAAACTCTTGACTAAGGAGGTGCAGCTATCAGCAGGAATGATGGGTATGTTCAGGGCAGTCTCTCTCCATAGCCTTATGCTCCTGTTGTATAGTCAGAGGAGCTGAGCTAGGAGAAACATCAGCACTATGTGATGCTCTGGGGACAGTCCATTACTGAGACAAATCAGGGCAGGAATCTAGAGATAGTAACTAAAGCAGAGACTATGGAGGAATGGTGTTTTTTTGGCTTGATCTCTATAGCTTGGTTGGTCTGTTTTCTTATATACCCATCCAGAAGTGGCATTCCCCTTCCATGTGATGGACACATCAAAATCAATCATTAGAAAATGCCCTAGCAGTGTGCCTATAGACCAATATGGCGAGGGCATGTCCCCATTTGATGTGATGAATCTAGCTGTGTCAAGTTCATAAGAAACTAGCAAGCACAGAGGTATGGGGCAGATGGGGTAGATGGGTCAGATGGGGCAGTGAGGTTAGGGGATAAAGATGGAAGAGATGGTATGAGTTAGTCTAGTAGAGATTGGGAGGATGTTTTAACCAAGAAAAGACAGTAGGATTCCTAGACAGCTCTGAAGGATTGGAGCATCCTTTTTCAAAGGGCTGAATTTTATGTTATTTTCTAAGAAGGCTACTCTGACTTTCAAGGATTCGTTTATTGCTAAGGAGGAGAATGAACCATGTCTTCAAAGAAATATTGTAGAGGGCTCCAACATACACAAACACACAGACACACAGATGCACACACACACACACACACATGCACACACACACACGTTAAAGGGAAGCTTAAGCTGAGGCAAGTCCCTTCCAAAACCATGAGCTTTTCCCCAGTCCTTTGTGAATTTCTCTGGGTTCCGCAGCCGATTCTCCATAGATCTGGGAAAGCCAGTTTGCTATTAAAAAGCTTAGCCCAATAAATTCCCAGGCCTCAAAGCAGATAATGAACTCAACATCTACTGCTACATTTAGCATTCAGATTTGTAAGCAGCCTAGTCTTCAAATCATTATGTTTGTGAGTTTGCAGATGCTGCAAAGGCAAAGGAGACATTAGAATCATTTTGATATCAAAGGTTTGGGAACTGCAGTTTTCAAACAGTATTCCTTTAGTGCATTTTCAATATTACTGTAGAGCAAATCATCCCCAAGCTCAACTCAGTTCAGTATCGTATTGTCATGTCCATGTTCTGTAGGTAAACAGCAGTGGCTCAGAGGTTGGTTTTGGATCTGTCAACCTCTGGGTAAGCTTTTCACTTGGTTTTATATGTTGGGGTTCAGGCTACCTAGAGAGGTTCTCACAGTGATGGCAGACCGAAGAATAAGGCCACAGTCATCTGCTCGTACCTTATCTCCCAACAACTCATTAGCCAAGGCAAGACACACGGAAACGTAAAAGAGACACAAAGGAAACGTAAAAGAGCCGGAATGGTACTCTGCTGATCATGAGGCCATGGAGAGGATTGAATGACACTGCTACCACAAGGGCCAATGATTCAGCCCCACCCCCAATGTTCTGGACCATATAGGTGTGTCATCACCAACAGGGAGAATGGCCTTCTTTGTTCCTCTGTCTGCATTGCGTTCTACACCGTTCATGCTGAGGAATCCAATGAATCCAGACCTGCTTTGGTACCTGGAGGCTTCCGTGCATCACAGGTAACACCTGGTGGATGTGATAGTACAGGCCAGAAAGATTAATGTATTTAGCAGGGGCAATTGGAGAGTTCGTGTATTCCAGAAGTTATGTCATGTGCTGACAAGCAGTTTATTGTAGCAGAGTTAAAAAAAAAAAGGTCGGCATGGTAAGAAATAGAGCAGGGAGAATGAAAAGGTCGAGTATTTCAGTGCCTAATGATAGGACTTGGAAGCACATATGATGAGACTTCCTTCGAGATTCCTAGAAATAACTAGGAAGGTGTTTATTGTTATTAATGTAACGGAATGGATCCTACTATGCTGATGTTGGCCTGGGAAGCTGATTTCCACAGTCAAACAGAATCCCTGGACTCAAAAAAGACCCGACATGCCTCTAGCTCAATCCTCTTCATAATATTACAGGTAAGCCACTTAAATTTGCATGAAAGCATTCAGTGAGATGATCTGCTCTCACACGCAGCTTCACCCATCTTTAGATACCAACATCGATAATGAGAACCTTAAGGTGGAACACATGGGACTAGAAGGCATGAAACTAGGCCATGGATTGAAAAAAGCCCACAAGTCAGAAGAAAAGGATTTTTTTGTTTGTTTTTGTTGTGTTCGGAGGGAGAATAACAAGGGAAGAAGAGGCCAGTAGAAGACAGAAACAGTAGGAATTTCCCTTCATCTCTTTGAATTTTGTAGTGTGGTTAAGAAAGTATAAGACTCAAGAAGCATTACGGGCATACTTGCTTACTCCTCCAGAGCTGTGACTCACGGTAGCCAGAACCTTGAGGGTGACTTCTGAAAGCGGTTGCCTTGAGGAGAGCAATTGTACTCCATGGCCAGCTAAGTTCTGAGCCCACCACCCTACACATCCTGGTCCCCGTCTTGTGAACTGCTCCTCTCAGAGGGAGGGATCACCCAGCAGGGATGTGTTAATCACCGAGTCATGTCAGCTATGGGATAGAAACTGGATCCTGTAAGATCTAACTCTAATAAGTCCATTTTAAGAGCTGCTAAGATGTTGATGGTGAGTCCAGGTTGAAGCATGAAGGTGGTTTATGTAGTTATGAACTTTGCCCTTAATGTTTAACTTCTGGGGAGCTGGCAGCCAAAGCGCCTTGCAGGTTGTTTTAACAATAATATCAAGATCAGCTGTCAAACCAGTCAGGAGGAAAACTAGCCAGACAGGTTACTGAACTTCCTTTATAACCAACAAAAGAATAGCTACTACCGCCATCGCCATCACCATCACCGTTGCCACAAGTTTTAAAGGTTGAATTCTAAACTTTCCAATAAGCCATGTTGACATGTAGCTACAACCTTAATGTGTAAACTACTTGAAGCAAAGTGAGTTTTAAAAGCTGTAAATTAGAATCACATTTCTTTTTCAAGTCCTTGAAACCTTTGTGAAGCAAATAAATCAGTCAGTTCGGCCCCTATTGAGAATCTCATTTTTTTTTTTTTCCAGGAAGCTTAGAGCTCAAAAAGAAATTACAACAGAAACTGAGAATGTGATTTTGGACTGGCGATTTACTGCCTGTCAGAGGGTAGGACACACATTGTTCTTTATTGAGTTTCATTGTGTGCCCGTAACTCTGCAATTAACTTACATTTTACATGTAACTTCTGGGTTCAAATCCACCCACCACACAGGCCATGTACAGCTGGGCATCTTCCACATGGTCTACCTTAGTGCCAGGCTTCAGTGTGGTGGTCTGGCCAAACTGGAAAGACTGTGTCTGGCCCCTGCGACCGAGAGAGGCTGGCAATTAGGAGGAATGGCACCTCTTCACAATAAGCCGTGTGTGGTGGTGTATGCCTGTTTATCCTAGCTCTTGGAAAGAGCTGATGTGAGAGGGACCTGAGTCAAGGCCAGCTCTGGCTAATAGTGAGATCCTGCCTCAAAAACACTCCAAGCAAACAAACAAACAAGCATGAGCTGTGTATACCTGTAATTCCACCAGCAGGAAAGTTAAGGCAGTAGGATCCTGGCTTGAGCGCTATAGAGAATTTTTGCTTCAAAAAACTAAGCAAAATGAACTAAAATAAAAGAGCTGCATAAAGTTGACCCTAGCTGGGACCTTTTTAAAAATTAAAATATACCAACCAGAGTTAATATGCCAACCAGACATGTTAAGGGATTCAGCTCAGAACCGAAGGCAAACCAGCTTTGATGTATGCTCCTGTTTAAAACTGCCCTGTTTTACCAGGCCTTCCATAGGCCTGTAATCTAGCTACTTGGGAGCTGAGTCAGGAGGACCACTAATTGAAGACCTTCCTAAACTACAAGAAAGTTTAGGGCAGTTTGAACAACTTAGCAAGATCCTTTCTCAGAATTTATAAAAGAAGGAGGGGAAGGAACTACTGTGCAGTGATAGAGTGCTTGCCCAGCATGTGTGAGGCCTTTATTATCAGAGATTTTCTTCTAAAATACCAATTATGAGTAGAAATACTGTAGTTTCTAAAAACCAGGATTGAGGCATCATTGGTCGACACTGAGAAGACTAGGAATGATTATTGCTATATCAATATGCACAAACTTTGATCAGCCATGAACTTGGTCAGCTTAGCTATCTATGGGTCTGCCTACATGCATGGAGACATGAAAAGGTTTAGTATCAATTTGTGTGTGTGTGTGTGAAAGCAGGCATACATCATGCTTTGGGGATTGTGGCTACAGTCTGCATTTTTGACAATTCTATGCTGAACCTCTTCAAAGAACAACCCTTCTTTGAACAAATAAACTCACAGGCAAGGGAAGGAAAGACAGGTTTACAAGCAGTTGATCACGATGGAGGGCAGTTTATTACACAAAAGTTATAATGGTTATAATAGTATCCACTGGGAGCCTGAGATGTCAAAGTCCTCGAGACAATAGCTTGTAGCAGGGATGTATTGGGGTTGGCTTGAGTATCAGAGGGTTCAAGTTGCTGAAGAAACAGATGGCAGGGACTGCATGCTGCCTATCAACGTTGTACCTGTGGTTTCTTGAACGTTTGACAAATAAAAGGAAAACCTGTGCGTGTGGTTGGTGCAAAATGTTAACACAAGGCAAAAATAGATAGCTGTGCA
>CM053762.1:39346117-39387304 GCA_028658305.1 Pachyuromys duprasi | reverse complement strand
CAGCTGGTAGGAAGGGTCTTAGTGGTCCTGTGTCTCCTTCTTTAGTTTGCATGCCAATGCTAAGGGCATGGAGGAAAGAGAATGCATCCATAATAGGCCATTTGTCTACACACTACCAAAGAGCTGGTCACAATCTTGTCCCAATGGTTCAGTTCCTCAACTCCTGATGTAAAGTTCAATGACACTGGTTTGAGAGAATGTCTCTGGAATTGTCCACCTAGATACACCTTCGGGGGCCTTCCTCCATCTTCACAATGCAGCCAGGATTACCACTTTTCTAGGGTCCAAGGGCCTCTTATCCTTGCTCCAATCCAGGACTGGAGAATACTCTTTTAGTCTGCAGCGGGCACTCTATCATTTCAAGCCACTGGGCTTCCTTCCAAGAAACACTGGCTACTTTGCCCATCTTCGTTAGATATTTTAAGCCTTCTTATGGCTTGACCTTTGAAAACAAGAGCCAGGATGAGTGGAGAACTTCCTTTTTCATTTTCAACCCTGCTCTCGACTTCCTTAAGGAAGCCAAGTAACAATGTATGAAAAGAACCGGAAACAAATTATCACAAATTACTCTCTCAAAGTACTTGTAGCTACACTGCCCTAAGCAGTTAATTCAAGGAAGAAAAAGCTACCACATGTCTGAGTTAGGCCCCGAGTACCTACCTCTGCCTCTCTGTGGATAGAAGCTTTAACTCGGCTATACTTGCCCATCTCGGGAAGGCAGTAGTAACAGGCCTCGTGATGCAGCCAGAAGTATATCAAGAGGCAGGCACTGGAACTGGACAATAGCATTCTACTTAATCTTATTTTCTACTTTAAAAGTAGCATTAATTTCAAGTGGTCAATCTGCTATTGAGATACGTTATGTTGTATAGTATATATTATAGTTTGTATGTGTTATATAATATACATTATATGCTTTAAAAATCTTGTCATATATATACACATATGGGAGACATTTTATGCTTTAAGGGATTTGTGCACTTTTTTCCCTAGGTCAGTTTACAGCAATTTTAAAGTGCCAAAGATGGCTAATTACACTGATGTTGAGGGGGAAATTCACCCCAAGATGATAGCCATTTGAGAGGTTTTTGTTTTGTTCTGTTTTCTCCAGATACTTGCTCTCTACTCTCTGCCAGGAGCTCAGCTCTTTGGTGTTCTTGGAGGGCCAGGCCTAGCAGGCCTTGAAGGTGAGTTTGAAAGGACTGCAAGGGAATCTAATATTGAAACCCAGCTGGAGAACGCTACCGACCTATAGAGGTCCTTTAATATAGGATGGGATTCAGTGCCTTTCCAGCTGTCAAGGCACGCTCCCTCCACCTCAGACATCCTGTAATCCTTCCCATCTTAAGCAAGCTTCCACCTCCTGGTGTCACCAATCAGACCTCCCAGCAGCTCCATCACTGACTGAGAGCTAAATCCAAGCGGTCTGTGAATACAGCTCAGAGGCAAATTCCTAATTTTAAGAACCATATTGAAATGATAGATCTCACCAAGAGAGTCCAGGGATCACAAGCCTTGAGAAACAGAAGAGACTTTCCATCCCATTACAGCAAAAGCACCCCAAACCCCACCTCCTCCTACAGACCTCATTCTGAACAGGACAATCCTGGTGGTTACATTCAGCCCATGAATCTTCCTCATAGTGCGGTTCTATGGCCAGTGAGTGACAAGAAATGGGCGGCTACAAACTATCTTTAGGGCTGCAAATAAAAGTTAACACTTATTAAAGTCCTTAAAGTTGGGAGAATACGCTAAGTAGAATTCTGCTCATAATCAAAACATGTCTCTCATGGTATTTTATACCCTGTGGAATGAATGGCGTTTTCCAACGGTGCCCTTTACTTTATAAGCCAAAGCATTCATCTCCCCGCGGCCTTTCTGCAAAGTTGTAGGTCACTAATGCCTCTCTTCAGTCATTAGCTGACCTGGGAGAGGAACCGTCACTGAATCTGTAAGCCTTAAAAGCAAGCTTTCAACAAATTCTTTCCACTTGTTTGGGCTTATTTACTAATTCCTTAAATATATACATATGTATATGTATATATATGTGTATATTTATATGTATATATTTAAGTGTAGCATTCCTCAAACCCACTGACACTGACACCATTTAATCTTCAAGCACCTGGCTTATCTGTGGGGCAGAGTTGTGGGGGGAGAGAGTGAGAGTGGCGGGGCAGGAAGCCTGAGCTGAGGGGAGTGGGCCCTGGCCTGTTTTCACTTAAGAAACCCTCTCCCAGCAGGCAGATGGAGAAGCAGGCCAGAGCCTCCCTCCTGGAGGCATCAATCTGCTTGAATGAATGTGTTACTCTTCGGAATCTGAGCGCTGAGCTTAACCGCTTGCACTGGGGGGGAAATGCCATGTGTGTCTGGGTACGTGGTGCATCGTGACAGGGAAACCAAGGCATGTGGTCGGCTTGACGGAGCATATCTGGATGCTATAAATCACCACTTCGCATATGTGCCTTACAATAGCCATACGAGGGAATGTGAGCATTGTTATAATATTGGAACCATCTCCCCTTCCGGTGTATTTTTATACTTAGCTTATTGAACTAATTATTCATTTTCCATTTCTTTTCTTTTAGCTGTTTGCTTTATCATATTTTAAAATTACTCTTATTTGCATATACCCATGCCAATTTAAGAAGATAAAATTTAGTAAAGGCCTCTTACAATTAGCAAATTTTAGCAGAAAGTACGTATGAAATCTTAATACGTTATGTGCATATATTTGACTTTCATTTTATGAACAGTAGGAAAAAAGAGAAATAAAATGTATGCCTACTTAAGTTAATTGTAATAGATGCAAATCACTTTAACTGAAAATATAAATATGCTTTTGAAAAGAATGACAAAAGATTATTTAAAAAAATTAAAATTGGGGGGCTAAATCAAAATACATGCAATTACGTTGATGAAATAATTAATATGTAATAATTGGAACTGTCAAAATGTCAAATTTATGTGAAGGTTTCCTACAGTGCTAATTGAACATAGCAGTTTAATTTATCTTTTTGTTAACAGATAAAGTGATTTAACGTTCTGAAAGAATAAGTAGACAATAAGAACTAAAAAGTAACTGCATGTATACTGATAGTAGTTAAATATGACACTACAAAAACACAAAACAATTCTGATACTAGCACAAGACTATAAGAATAATCAGAGAGTACTGACAAACCAAAACTAGCCTACTATTTCACATTTTTAAATCCCAGGGTAATATACGAATGTGAAAGACGGCTCCGTTAGTCAGTGGTAACGCTGCCAAGGTGAATAAACTCATTGCTATATCCAGTCTTACCTTCTCCCTAGATCTTGATAATTTCCCACATTGCCTTTCCCAAATAACATCTAGAAAATTCGCTTTCTGCTCAGATGCAGCCATAGGAGGTTTTTCCTCAAAGGTAAGTGAGATTGGGTTAGAGAGACAACTCAACAGATACGAGCACTGACTTCTCTTCCAGGGGCCCAGGGTTTGATCCCGGTGCCCACGTGGCAGCTCACAACCATTTTTAATTCCGGTCCCAGGAGATCCCATTCCCTCTTCTGGCCTATATGGGCACCAGACACTCAGATGCCGCACAGACATACCTGCAAACAAAGCACCTGCACGCACAAAATAAATTAATCAGTTTTATAAAAGTAAGTGATAAACTATCCCCAAACATGCTGCTGGTCCATAGCTCTGGGCAGAACTGCTGGAAGGTTCCCCAGCTCTGGACCTGTGAGGCTTATAAAACTTGATTAGTCATTTTAAGAAATAAGTTGTTTAGAACCTTACCTCCTGCCATCACATTGAAATCAAGTTCACAGACATCAAACTCCATGGCCTCTGGAGGGAGGAGGATTCTGAAGAAGGAGAACACGAGAAGACAACAGTAAATAAATTCCCACATTTAATGTTGCATTTCTGGAGCTGAAAAAGATTGTTCCATGGGTCAGAGCACATCCTCCGCAAACACGAGGACCTGGGTTCAAATCTGCTCAAGGCTCCCATCAAAAGACAGGCACAACTGCACGTACCTATAACCACAGCAGTGGAGGACAGACACAGAGACAGGCAGATCCCAAGAGCTCGGTAGCCAGGTAGTCCAGCCTCAACGGCAAGCTTCTGTTTCACTCAGACACCCTGTCTCAAGGCAATAAGGTAGAGAATGATAGAAAAAGATGCCAATGTTCTGCCTCTGAGTGCAAATTACATCTGCTCCTGCAAACAAACATTCATGTGTATGCACTACACACACACATTCAGTCACACAGGAGGGTTGTTATGTTTCTAACCTTATGTGGGGAAGACATTCCAAAAGTTAATATACAGTTGTTTGCTCATATATATATTTTTTTACAGAGGTCAAAGTAACTAGATGCAGTAAAAAAATACAGTTTTTATCTATCCCACTTAGCAAAGATGTTATTAGTAATAATAAATCAATTCTAGTAAAAATCCATTTATCTATTCAGTTTACAGGAATGTGTCTTGATACAAATTTTCTAAGACACGGTTTCACAATACTATAATAACAGTCTTTTAAATATTAATGCCTCAGAGTTTTAACTTCTAGGAATCTGTATAAGAAATAAATTATTTATACTTTTATACGCAGAGGAACACAGGTATTAAAAGAGGCCTACGCAACAGCTTAATGAAAAAAAGAGGCTACAAGAAAATCTCCCTGAAAGACGACTTTAACATAATTACCTCTCACCCCACGCATTTAAATTAATGCATTACTGGGGAAACTAAAAGCGGGTAGCTTTGATCTGCTAGGCAGGAGCACACAGAGGCCAGGTAACTCCTCCCTGGGACATCACAGCCCTGTAGCCTCACCCTCTCCTGAAGCCACAGGAAGAAGAGTGTGGCAGCATGCACCTGCTTTGCTTTGTGGTGCAGCTCGGGACGAGGGGAGAAGATAGAAAGGGTCCTAAAGTATTTTAGAAATCTCTTCCGGTTTTACAGTACGACAGGAACTCAACCCAAACTGCCAAGATATACCATATGGAGCCTGGAGAAGGGCACTGAGAAAGGTTTGCTCTATTTGGCTGATGTTCTTTATATATATTGTACTGATTGTTCTCTATATATATATGTACATTATATATAATGTACTTGGTATCCCAGCCATATCCCCCTCCCTCATTCACTCCCAATCCCCCCATCCCTCCCTCAGCTCCTCCCTGCCCCTTTCCAAGTCCACTGAGGGAAGGACCTCCTCCGCTTCCATCTGACCCTAGCTTATCAGGTCTCTTCAGAACTGGCTGCATGATGTTCTTAAGGACGCCCACTACACATTTCTACACAAAGCCAAGTCAGGACTTCTTTGATAGCTAAGAGAGACCAGGGAACGAACTAGACCTCAAAGGTGAGGACTCGTGCAATGGAGGCAGCGCCAGCCCAAGCAGGCTAGACAGCAGGTGTTTGGGAGCACCACAGCCAGCCCAACTTGGACATTCAGGAAGAAGGAAAGAAAGGTGTGAATTATTATTTAAATTAAAATTAAAGATGCACACTAACAATTCCCACTGTATTTAAATAAACTGCATGGCAGAAACACTTAACACCAAAACTATCTCAGAACACCATACAGAATCATCGGTGAGCCTGATAAAGCCTCCATATTTACAAAACAATGTCGAAAAAGGGTCCATCTTGTAGAGTAGCCAGGTGCTCAGAGGTGCAGCCTCAGGAATACCTCAGCCTCAAACACAAACTCAATTAGCAGGAGAGTGTGGTCCAAGTGTAATAAGGAAGCCAGTTCTGTTCTGAAGTAAACAGGACAAAAATCTGAATACAGTGAATCTAAAAAGTACCATGCTGGCTAGATTGGGGTTGGTTGGTTTTTTGTTTGGTTGTTTGGTTGGGTTTTTTGTTTGTTAATGTTTGGGTTTTTTTTTTTTTGTCAGCTTGACACAAACTAGAATAATCTGAGAGGAGGGAACCTTAATTAAGAAAATGCTTCTTTCTCTATATGCTAAGCTGTTGGCAAGCCTATAGGGCATTTTTTTCACTATTTCTTGATGTGGGAAGACTCTGCCGAGTATAGGTGATGCTATCCCTGAACAGATGGTCCTGGGGTATATAAGAAAACAACTTGAGCAAGCTAAGAAACTGAAGCCACTAAGCATCACTCCTCCATGGCCTCTGCTTCAGTTCCTGCCTGCAGGTTCCTGCCTTGAGTTCCTGCCCTGTCTTCCCTCAAAAGTTGAGTATGACCTGAAGGTTGTAAGCTGGAATGACTCTTTCTTCCCCAAGTTGCCTTTGGTCATGGTGACTTATCACAGTGATATAACACAAACCAAGACGTGTGTGGTGAGATACAGAAGTCCAGCCCCACATCTGACCTTTATTAACACTCTTGATGTGCTTGCCTAGAACTGCAATCAGCACCTGAAACTTTAGATCATTCTCCCACAACTGTTAGTGATGTATTAACTCCGTTCTTTATTTATAGGTACCTCATAATATCTTTAAGTATTGTTTCACTTATGACTGAGAAATCACAGTCATTTTCAAGATGCCAAAAATCATCCCCCATCAGGCAAAAAGCTTCAGGGCCACATGCCTCAAAGATTCACATTTGGGAGACAAGACAGGAGTCAGCTAGTGGTAGCCACACACAGGCAGACCTGTTGTTTAAAACTGCTTTCTACAATGAACAGTACATAGTATCTATCTTCTCAAACATACTCATGAATGGTAAATGACATCAGTAACTTCGTCAACATCTCTGAACACATAAAGGACAAGATACATGGAGGTTTGTTTTCTTTTGTTTGCTTGCTTGTTTTTAACTTGTTCTGATAATACTAAAATTTCCAGGTTTGTACCTAAAACTATAAACATAGCTGACACCTAACTCCTAGCTTTTAATAATCACTGGGTCTATACTTGTGATGAGGGCTGAGAAGGAATCCAAGTTCATTTTCCAGAAAGAGAAAATGACAGATGGATGCCATGTCCAAGAAATTCAGCAGTATTAATACAACCCACCCTTGATCTAAGAGGAATAGTGATAGAAAATAGAACAATAAAAACAATACAGATTCTTTTAAAACAGGGACAGCCATGACTCAAAATAACAAAAAGTACCCTAATAATAGGAAAAAATAATCATGTTCTTTAAGACTATTCAGAGGAAAGATCATAAGACTTAAAGTATATCCAATATGCATTTAAACCCCATTTTAGCATTCTTTGTCAGCAAATGAAATAAAATCTCTCCTTTATCTGTTTATAATTGTTTTATTGTTTAATGAGAATATTGGCTCAGGTTGGGCCTTGTGATCTAACCTAAGGTATAAAGGTTTCTCCTTTATGAATAATTCTAATTCCAAGAAGATATGCTTATGAAACATCTTTAAGAAAATCAGAGAGCATGCAGGACTGGTACCCAGAATACAAAGTTAGCTCTCCTCAGAACTGCCACTTTTTCCCCACAGATCTACCACAGTTGACCCTCCTGCTACCCTGAGGACCCAGGCTGATGACAGGGAACCTCCTTATGAGAACTAGCAATCTATAAAAGCTTCGGCTATGGCATAGCCCATCTTCAGTTTAAGGCCCTTCTTGGTGTGTATACTGCCTTGTCTTGTTTTTACTTCCCATGGTCATTTCAGATGGTAGAAATTAACTCATGGGCTCTTGGTCACTCTCCAGTCTTCTTGTGAGGCCTCTGTAGTCTACACCTGCTAACAAGTCAACAATCTTAAAACATTTCCCCCATGTCAACCAAGACTTTCCTCTCCACTCAGCAGCAGTTCCAACCATTGAACTCAGAAACACACATCCTAGTCTAGTTTCTAAGACCATTGAGGTATGTTAACGAAAGCATCAGCAGCCTTACCTCCATCCCAACCTCATGCAACCAAGAACCAACCAAGTCAACTGAAGACAGTCAGGGGACTGCATAAGCCTCTTCCTAACTACAGCATCCCAAGCATCTCTCCATCTCTCATCACTCCAAGCACTCTACATAACAGAGTATGTACCTGGTTTCCCTGCTTAGCTCTGGTATTTGTAATTAGATCAATAACCCTACTTGCTGTAATGAGACCACAGACTTGCCTAGCTTTGAGACTTTTCATGACTAGCTCTAGCCAAAAATACACCAGTTACCTGACCCTGAATAGCTGCCATCCAGCTGGTTCATATATATGCTCACCCTTTTCTGATTATCCCCTTGATCCCATTCCATTCTGTTCTTCTGTGCATTCTTCTCTGTACAAAAAAATTTAAAAATGACCTCATTGATCCCTTCATTACTGTCTTCATGTTGGGTTTGACTAGCAGCAAAGGAGGGGTATCCAGAGACAGAAAAACAGGACAACAAGAGGCCAGGGTATTTGCTTTACATACATATGCACCCTACATATGGTCTTCTATTTAGCAATAGTTATGAACCAAGCAAGCACAACACAGGTCAGGCAATCTCTTTCCAATGGTATCCACTCTCATCGGCTTGAAGAAACACTATCTTCTCCCTTAACTCTCTAGACCTTAGTAGTGGTAACTCACACATGTTCCTAATCCCTGAGTATTCCACTATTCCTTGGGGACTCTCTTAACTATGTTATTATTTTCCAAGTTGTCTCGTCATCATTTCATGGACCGAATGAACGTGGTTCTGTTTCCTGAATGGTCCCAGGCACCTATCTACCATTATGTTCTTCCTGTTGTCCCATCTCTCTCCTAAATTCCCCACTCCTTAACTAAGCCACTACTACCCCCATGGAAAGAGTAAGCCCAGTCTTGTTCTCCGACCAAGAATTTCAACCATGCTATAAACCATAAACATAATGTTTGTTCTGTCATACAACTCATAGCCTCAATCTATGAGTAAGATACCCATGACTTGTCTATCAGTTCCGACCAGTTCTGACCTGCAGCTGCCCCAATGTGTACTATGCATGCACGCTACCTCTGATCTGTATGTGCTCACCATCAATATGTTAGATATACCAATTCTAACCTCTTCTCTTTGAACTAATGCTTAGTCATGCCCAAAATACCAGCTTTCAAGTACTAGCCAAGGTCTAGGCTGTCCTCTCTTGGTCCTCGATGCTGTACCTGTCCCAGCTAGCCCATACAGAAATCCAAACACTGCCAGCAGGCATAAGGAGTTGGACTTCCTTAACACTGTCCACTGAGTGCGGCTTCAAATTCTGTCAGTGTCCATATAGCAAACTGAGCTATATATGAGACCACATGAAAAAACCTTGTGGCCTTGGGTGACGTTGAAGAAGTTACTTTTAGAGTACCATGCTCTTTGCACTTAATAATGTCCTCTACTAGCAACAGAGGTCTACGTGCCTCGCTCTGCAGCATGCCTCCATTGTCCACTGTATGACCTCTCTCTACAAGCACCCCCTCCACTTTGGCACCACCCTATCCCAGACACCAAGCAAACAGAGCTGCTTCTTCCCAAGAGCCTGCCTTCTTTCGATCCAAAACACCACTCCCTTCCCCTTGAAACAGCCTCCCAGCCCTTCCTCACCAGAACACTAGCTCCCTGCTTAATAAATAATTCTTACATCTCCATCCAATATTCTTCCTTTCTTCCTCTCTTTCACTTACACACTGATGTCAAAAAGAAGGTGGGGTAGGGAGGGCTACAGCCGGGGTGGGGGGTTGGGGATAGGAGGATGCATTATCTTGCTGGCATTTTCTAATAGGGTTAAAAAAAAACTTTGAGGAGAGCTACACAAGCTGGAACAAATTTCTTTCAAGCCCGTTTAGCCTTTCTTGTGCTTTTTCCATTATCATTTTTATAGCGGAGATTTCAGTGAGGATTCACAGTGAGTCATTTTATGAGGCAGCTCCATCTGTACCATCTGCAGGCATGACTTTCCCATCACTCTAGACATTACGTATCTCCTTATGGCAGCCTGGACAGGGGGTGGAGATTGCCAAGCCAGGTCACATGCCAGGAGTCCATCAGTCATCCAGAGGGGATGGGCAGGGTCTGCTTACAATTAGGTTCAACTCCCGGTTCTGGATAATATGTCGCCCTGGCTGCAAATTCCTTCTTGCCAGCTCCCTGCTGGGCCCAGGAGGAGTTTAGGCGCTGCCTTCTTGATTTCTTTCCTTCCCTTTCTCCCCCTTGCTTGCTCTCCAATGCTCCCCTCTGTCAGTTTCTCTTTCCATCATTGCATCTTTATCTCCCACGTACGTTTCTCTTGGACTTATCTCACTCTTGCCTTCTTTCTTCATGTCTCTTGTCTTTCCTTCTGGATTGGTCATCTCCCTGTCTCTGGTCCTTTACAAAGGAAATTTTTCACGTCATGCTAACACAGAACACAGCTATTTCTCACAGTGTAATCCAAAACCCAGGGCAGAGCTAAGAAAAAAGGATCAGTCTCTAATGGCGAGAACCTCACACTGAAAATGTTTTGAGACTAATTAGAGCTCATATGTAATGCTAATTACTGGCAAAAACAATCTGAAGCCCTAAGGGGTAATGAGTAAAAATGTCATTTGTAAAGTAAGGATTGTAGAGGTCACCATGTAAAGATGGTGTGGGGCACTCATTCAAATGACTAATGGAGCCCTAAGTTTAAGCATGCACACACACACACATCACACACTTGCACACATGTGTGTGTGATATGTGTGTGTGTTTGCCAGCTAATTCTCCTACATCCTGTTCAATTCATTTGCAGAGCAGTATAACCAATAACCAAATTGTGACTATAGTTTTACACCAAATTTCATTCATTTGCATATAATCTGAATCTTACTTATAAAAGGCATATAAACAAAGCCTTCTGAACTATCAACACAAAAAAAGATAAAAATTAATTAAGTAAGTAATAAAGGAAACAAACAAAACAAAACCAAACACTGTCAGTTCCCTTAAAGGATCCTCAACACTGGAAATGGGTCTGCTTTCCAGTCAAACTACCATCTATTAAACAGATAATAAATCTATTTCATGTTTTTGTGACATTCCCCATGAAAAATCTAAATATCAGGGGGATGTTTTTTTTTTAAATCACAGATATTAACATAGTTAGTACCAGAAATTCTCAAGAAGCTAAATTCAAATTAATGTGTGTTTGGATCCCTGTTGGCTAATTTACGTGCTACATGGAAGTTCACATCCAAGAGTCATCAGCACACTGCCCACGGGGGCTTCTTAGGTTCAGCTA
Organism: Pachyuromys duprasi; assembly: GCA_028658305.1. Classification (NCBI taxonomy): domain Eukaryota; kingdom Metazoa; phylum Chordata; class Mammalia; order Rodentia; family Muridae; genus Pachyuromys; species Pachyuromys duprasi. The sequence continues at coordinate 39,376,153 of CM053762.1, read as the reverse complement.
CTGAATGGCTTTCTCTCTTCTACCTAGAACTTCACCGTGCCCGAAGCCATCATCCTATCATAAACTGGCCATTCTGTTGGTTGGTACAGAAACTAAAAAAAGCATCCAGAGATGCGTATGATTAAATAATGGATGGTCCTTGTAACTGTGATGTTTTTAAATCATTTGACAAAATCCAGGGTTTATTTCATCATCCCGCTTTTAGAACTGTCAGTCATATTATTTGTGACAGCAAATGTTTATTTAGTCACTTTCTATACTGTTTCCTATGAATTATCTCATTTTGTCTCATAACAATCTTTTGAAGTACCTACTTTCCCCCTTTTTCAAAAACCCAGGACTCATGGACACTAAGTAACCTGTTTGTTGTCTCACAAATAGTTGACAGCATGGCTGGAAATTCAAAACAAGTCTTAGAGAACCAGAGTCTTCCCTCTCATCCCCAAACTATATATAGTAAAGCAGGGGTGTACATTCTATACTTTGTGTGTTACAGTGAGACCAAGGGAATAATCCCATTCTCTGGTCTTACTATAATGAGGACCACTTAACTCTATCATCACAGGGTTAACTAGCAAACTGGTGAACATTTTCAAATGGACAGACGATATCACAAGCTGTTGCACTGTCTAGCCTGGTTCTATTAAAGCAATGGTACTGCCCAAGCCTTTCCTGGTCACCAGATCTGAGCATCAGTTTTAAAATGGTTGGAAGAAAAATCTTTAAATGGAGTTCAAATGTCTCAGCTCTCACTTTGAGCTATGCACCCTGGGTAGCATCATGCCGCCTCTCTAATCCTCAGCTTTTAAATGTTGAAACATGCCTAGGATAAACGGTGAAGATCGAAACAAATATAAGAATACCTTTTCTGTGAACAATAAATATTTTTACTTTCCAAAATACAAGTGGTATCAAAATGCTACACAACTCTGAAATAAATAATGGTTTGTAGTGTACCTAGTCTGGGAATCACATTGCCAAAGTAAGGGCATCCACCAGCCAAAAATTCTACCCCAGAAAGACTTAAGAATGGCAATTATAATGCCACTTTTGACAGCACACCAGTAAGAAGGAGAATGTATACATAAATCCATGGAAAAATAAAAAGTGAATGCGTACATTACTTTATAGAAAAATAAGAAGCATGGTTTATGGCAGAGAAAAACAAGAGGTCTGCTTTCTTTCGATGCACTGTTTTCTATACATTTTTATCTATACATACAGATCACCTCACTATCTGTGGAGTTTAACTTGAAATCTGCTACCCAGAAGTAGATGAGACCTGGTAGGCTAGGGTCAGATAGAAGGGGAGGAAGACCTCCCCTATCAGTGGACTAGGGGAGGGGCATAGGAGAAGAGGGAGGGAAGGTGGGATTTGGAAGGAGATGAAGGAGGGGGCCATAGCCATGATACAAATTGAATAAATTGTAATAAATTATAATAACAAGAAAGGGGCGGGGGGATTTGTGCAGTATGCTTCTCACTACCGTAGGTGGCACATGGCAATCAACAACTTCCGGTGTTACTGGTCCAAGCATTTGCTAACTCCTTGGGGGGTAAAGGAGGCACTGCAATGTTGTCCCTGTGGCTTCTCACTTAAGAACTTCCAGAGCTGGCACGTGCAAGCTCTCCAGGGCCCCAGAGAATGAGCATTCACTGTGCACCCACACATACAAGGGTTAACCCAAATCAGGAAACAGGCTCATAGATTCGTGATGGATTGGAGCCTTCCGAACACGGAAAGCATGGCTCCACCTGTCTTTTCTCGGGGATTCAGGTGGAAAGAGTCCCTCCGTGACCATTTCCGATGAGACAGAAGCAGAGCTTGGATGACAGTGAGGAAGTAGGATGGGCTGGTAGCCAGAGAAAAGAGACTTCTCCTCAGATGGAAAAGCAGCATTCCAGAGCTCAAGGACATGAAACCCAGACAATTTTTTTAATCTTTCTCATCTCCGCTTTCTTATCTGTAAAATTACAGGCTTCAGCTGGATGACCTCTTTCTAAGCCCAGTAATTTTAGTATTCTCTAGATTAAGCAAAGCTAAACTGCTCTGACATCTGAGTAAACTATAATTTACTCTAAGAGGAAAAAAGCAACTCTTTTGGGGAAAAAAATAGATTAGGAAAAATAAACTGTCAGCTCTAGCAAAGGAAACGTCCCCTTGCGTTCAAGTGACATCACCTCACGGTGGGCTTCAGAATCACAATGTCCAGTTACAGTTTCAGCTCTACAGAGAAACACGAGCTAAAAGCAGAGTCAGGACCCAGGCAACCCAGTCTCTTTAGTGTAACCCTCATGCTGGTGGGGGAAAAAAAAAGAAAAGGAAGCCTGTCCAAATGTCCGCTCCCTAAAATATAGCCCTCTTCCATGCAATGCCAGTAATAGCAATTGTGTGAATGCCATAAACCTTCATTATGTCACTTATGGTACAGAAGCTAAGCTCTGATGTCCGAGATATTGTGCTTCCTCTGCAAAAGATGAATATAGAATGTTTTCCGAAGACAACAAAACTGGGTCATCTCCAGGATGCCTCATGATGGGAAGGAACAATTTAAGTTGGGGCGGGGGGGGCGGGGGGAGGCATCCATTTTGGACACGAGAATGTTTTCACATCCAGACTGCTCTTGCCCAGTTGCAGGGTAATAAAGTGAAATGTATGACAAGACTGCAGAAAGTTGCAGGTCTGGAGCCTAACTACCATTTAGCTTGGGCTACCTTTGGCTCTCTTAAATAGGCATTCCTTGCCTACTTCTGTGTCTGACCTAAGACCCTTGCGGCTCTCAGGGGAGCCCTTTAGGACACATTAATTTAGGGACTAGCTTTTAACAATCCAAAGGCTAAGCGGACAGCATCTGAAACCTACAGCAGAGGTTTCCCCACTTTACTGTAGCCCACCTACCTGATGCTACCGCCAATGTATCTGAGAGGCTTCTTGATTTATGACTTTCCTTATTCTATTTTCTTTCTAAACAGCACCGCTTAATATGGGGTAGGCTAGACCTGTGTTCCCAGTGTTGGTCACTCATGTTTGGCTCCTGAATAAACTACCTCCTGAGGAAGGAAATGTTTCCTGTATTAGTATGACTAAAAAACATAGTTCTGAGAATAAAGATGTGTAAGACTAAAAGAGATGAAGATATCTACATTTATTACAGCAAAATCAGGAAAGCTAAGGTTTCATAGTGCAAAGTCAGTGAAGATCTTACTAACCAAGGCAGCCATATGCATTTTTTTCCATCCTCTGAAATTCATCCTCAGATGCACACATTACCTACAGAGGGGATCACCATCCTATAGCTTATTCTCTTGTGTGTGCTTGCGTGAGTCTGTGTGCACCTTGTACATGCAGGAGCCCATGGAGATCAGCAGTCACCAAATCCCTTGACTGGGAACCAAACCTGGGTCCTCTACGTGAACAGTAAGCATGCTTAGCCACTGAGCCATCTCTCCAGCTCCAGCACTACCTTTAAGATAGCAGATCCTCTCTGTGGGCAAATCTCTATGATTTCCAACTTGTCTTTGTTAAAGGTATATGCACATATATTATATGGCATTACATTCTGGAGGACACAGACAAATTATAACATACTATGAGAACCAGCTTTGAACATGCATACCTCCATAATCATCCTTTCATGATGATTTTTTATTTGAAATGTTACAAAATTTTTATTTAAATATGTACATTTTTATTTAAAAATTAATGTTTTAAATGTTATCAGTTCCAACTCTCTGCATGGCTTTAAGCTTCTGAGATTTGTCCCCAAACTGTAGTGTGTTTTCCTTGTGGAAGGGACCTCCCTTCTCAGAGAATTAGCACACAAGATACCCAGGACTAGATGCTAAATGGCATGCAAATCCCAGCTGCCAAGGAACCAATGGAAAATAAATTGGAACACTTTTGAAAGTACCAAGGTGATTATTGCTCAGTGCCCAGAGATCTTTCAGCAATTCACTTAAAATATTCCTTCATGTCAGACCCATAATCACCTTTTCAAAACTGTGCCGTGGAGACTCTCGGGTATGCATATGGTGTGAGGGGCATAAATCTCTCTGATCCACACTGCAACCTGCAGAGTCTCCCTTCCCACAGGAACGACTGTTCTAGGCTGCCCGGGACAGCTGAAAAGCATATGTCTGCTCCCCAAATCTTACCTCCTCTCTCGAGCACCCTTCCCCCAACTTTCTAGCCTTGCTTGGCTTTGCACATTTCTCCTTGATAAATCCTTTTAAAGACAAACCTCTTATCTGTGCAAATCTGACTTTCCTAACGTTGTGCAAGCCACACCTAAACACACAAAGGACAACTGCACTTAATGGATGCCTCGTGCCGTGTCAGGATGACCATAGCATAGGACTTGGTGGAGTTTTTTTCATTCCTCCATTCAAAAGCTGTATACAGGTATGGCAGCTGGGAAGGAAAGGACATTCCAGTCTGATGAGATGGCTCAGCAGGTAAATATGTCTACCACCAAGATTGATAACATGAGTTCAATTCCCAGGACCCACATGGTGGAAGAAGCGCGGACTGCTGCAAGTTGTCCTCTGGCCTGTAACTGCACACCATGTTCCTTGGCGGACACTAGGCAAAAGAGAATCTCTACACATGCAAACAGCTTTCTCAAGTGGTAGGCTAGGGGGTTTGACTCCTCCAAAAACTGCCATTTGTGTTTCCAGGGGCCTGGGCGGACCTCACACACACGTGAAGGCTTACCTGGCCTGGCTTATCTACACATAGCACTTGCTACCCTTGAAACAGCCTCTCACATCCACGCCATGGCAGCTTATTGTTGATGCCAAGTGACTCCTGAAATGCATGGCTAGGGGAGGTTATCAAAGTCCGTGTTTGTGTAAGAGCTGAAGGATGGAGGGAATGTCTTATCTGTAAGTCCATGGTCACCCTGAGCTCATCACTATCAGAGCTCAGAGGCAGTTGCTTGGGGCTAAGGACCTTGAAAGCGCTCTACCTGTGTCTTGAAAGCTGTACATTTCCTGGAGGTCCATGGATCTGGGGACTCTAGAGGCCTTTTAACAAATACACATCTCTGGGAGGAGGGCTTCTTTCTCAACCAGGCTCTCAGGAAAAGGGTGAATGTACGTATCCCCGCTCAGCAGCTTCAAAGTGATGACAATCAGATCGGCAGAGCTCCACACGCAGCCCAGCCTAAGTCTCTAAGGACAGTCTGTAGAGTCCAACTGCAACAGCTGGTAATAGAAGTCGCAAAGACAGCCAAGCAGCCGTAGCAAAAGCGGCATTAAACGGTACGCTACCTGCCATTGGATGCCTCTTTGTAAATGGAAGTGTGCATGACTTATGTTGAATCCTAATGTTTACGGGACTAGTGTTGTTTCCGATTTTACAGATGTTTATCCTGAGGCCCAGGAAAGTGTCACTGATTACTCAGGCCTCCAGGTAAGGAAGCAGCAGATCTGGGTTTGCTTCCAGATCAAACTTTGAAGCATCTGTCATTAACTTCTACGGCAGCCACACAGCTGCCTGATCATTCCCAGCCAAACACTATGGCCCATGTTAAAGAGAAGATATGAACATTCACAACTGATTCTCATGAGGCAGTCTTCCTTCCCACTGGCAGCTGACCCTGGTCCTATCTCCACAAACTATACCACATAGACTATATCACGGGAAGGCTATCCTCAAACCTAAACAGCCATCCAAGGACCCAAAGTAAAGTGATAGCCATTTATCCACCAGAATCTTCTTCAGCACAAAACCATTACCCACATCAACTGAGCATGAAACTAAAGCCCCTATTTATCTAACCTTTCTTCCTCGACTCCATGCTGTCAATTGAATCCTGTCTTTTCTCCCTCAAAGTCATTCATTACCTCCTCATTTCCTGTCCCCCCTCCAGCACCGAGCTCCCAGCCCCCTAATCTATCCTTCCAGCAAGGCCTCCAGGGATTTTTTACCATTTCACACCTTCCCCTGATGCTAACCTCACAGCAAATTCCTTTTTCTGGATAACAAGACCCCTGCAACTGTTCCCACTCAATACTTCCCTCTTCCTTAAAGACAGCTGTGCACAATAAAAGACAGCTCTTCCACTCTGCCGTGCTGGGAGCTGTGGATATTCCCTTGAGGTGCTTGTGATCCTTATTATTCTTCTCACCAAAACAACCCACCCCAGAGATCTGCACCAGTCCAAGGCGATCCCTATTGAAGGTCTCACCATGACTGTCCAAACATTTCTGTAATCAGCACCTTCAGTCTATTCAACTTACTTCCTCAGAAATGAATTTCACTCTAAATATTGATCCTTGCACTAAAGAATTCTGGTTTGTTTTGTTCTGTTTGATATGGAAGAAGGTCATAGTGTTGAGTGGTATGGACTTCAAGCCTAGAGGACTAGATTCATTAAGAGCTAACAGCTGCTTTTCTATCAGCCATTTTCCTCGGCCTCTACTAAGACCCCTCTGAATGCTTTAAACTCTGCTGGGGCTTCTCTAACCTTTTGTATCCATTCTGTAACCTGCACACACATATAAGTCTAATTATTGCTGGTTTATATTATGTAGTGTAAAAGTTCATGTGTGCTTGCCGACAAGCAGTTATCAAAAGGAACCAGGACTCCATGGTCAATCGCAGCCAATGAAACCGACGTAGTTTGTGAGTTTGTTGTTTCCAATTGTGGCATTGCAGAAAAGCACAAACATGCCTGTTTCTGAACAAGTGCACCCATAAAATTATTTTTTAAAAACCTAAGTTCATATACCCAAGTAGGTCTACTCAACTTTGTAATTGTCTACCTTTTAAATTTAAATCAAAAATGAATAAAATTTCAATTTTGAAAAACAAAAAGCTGGTATGGGTCAGTAGAGACTTTCATTCTTATTTCTCTGTACGTTGATGAAACTCCTTATAATCCCAACTTCGAAAGACATCAAGCCACTTCTTGCCTCTGTTCTCTGTGCCTTCTGGGGAATTCCCATGAGCATCCTAGCAGGAGCCAATGGTCAAAGTTGGAACACCCACTAAACCCAGAGCCATTTGAAGGGATGTGATCCCCCTTGCAGTACTGCTCAAGTCCCAAGCTTAAGAGGAGGGACTTCAGACGTGGTTTGGTTTTTTGTTTGTTTTTTGTGTTTCTTTCAATTGGAAGCACATTGCAAATTGTATGAGTCATCCTGGACATCCAGCATGTGCTCTGCCTGCCAGCACACCCATCTCCTTCACCCTCCCTACCCACTCCCGGAAAACACCCTTGATCATTGGAGCTGGTACCCATGAGAGGAGGAGAAGTCACTCTCTTGACCCTACCCGCCATCTGTTCACACCTGGCAGCTCACGCTTTGATTATCCTCCACTCAGGTTGGCTAACTACAGATGTCTCTAATTTTCACAAAGTAAAGGAGCCCTTGTCTAGAATAAATGAGATAGATAAATTAGACAGGGAAGGGAAGGAGTCAAAGGTGTCTCCCCCTACTTTTCATCTGTGGCAATCCGGGTGCTCTAATCTATTGTACAAATGTCTCTGCACACAGCACGCCAACACTGGCTTGTAAACTCGCAGGCGAAATCTCACCTGGAGACAATGAATAATGTCTGTTTCATGCCTTTTGCCCCTAATATACTTTTTGTTTTGAAGGCATCATATGGATTAAGTTAGTAACACCCACCCTCACATTTTCAAGCCACTATCTCCCCCTAAATCATCCCTCTTTGGAATTTGACAGGTGATCACACCTTGTCTCATTTCATGCCGCTGCTTCCCATGAGCAGATTAGTCTTGCTTCACAAATCACAGGCTCTTTTCCTGAGTGCAACACCTTCAAAATTACTGGGACTTTTCCCTCCAGGATGTCAAAGTTCTGCTTTCTGAGGTCTGAGGTGTTCCACCGAGAGGCTTCATTGTTTTAAAACACCACATCTTGCTTCATCTCCTTGGCTGATTGTATTATCATAAAAACTCCAGAAGAGAGTTTGCCAAGCCCATGATAACTTCATCTCCACATTTAACAGGGTATCTTCCAGGCAAGACTCCAGGTACCCTCAAGCCTGTGAGTCTTCAGAGGGGCAAAGCTTTACCTGGAGCAGCTCTCCTGAGTCTAAGGTGCAGAGAGAAGGGAAACAGATTGTTGGCATGGTCCAAGTGTAGTTTACAAAGTTAAACCACAACTGCTTGTGATTTGCCAGCTCATTCCAAACTGCGAGCCGACCAAATACAACCAGATGCAGCAGCAGTTTTGTGTAAATAGACACCACAGATGGGTGAAGGAATGTGTGTCCCTCTTTTGCTCCTATCAAATACCTCATACTTGCACTGTCCTCCTGTTGCTCTGTCGCCCTTCATATTCATTCTTTCTTCCCCTGACAGAGTATCACGTTAACATTTCCTAGAGAACCACATTCTACCAGGTGCAATTTTGATGAAAGTTTAGTAATAGGACCAACCCCTGGCAATGCCAGGCCTGAAAGGTCATTCATCCTGGCCACGGGGATGGTATTTTGGGCCCAGAACTGAAGACTTCTTCAAGAATTATAGGGCTACCCAAAGTTCCTAAGCCAATAAAATATAAGCCTGAATCTGCTTGTGAATAATTTTGTCACCAAGAACCAAGGACCAAGGAAAGGTTCTGTATGAGAATAGCACCCTTGAAATAGGAAGCATTTGCCAACAGTGAGAGGTAAGCCAGGTGTGGCAGCATATGCCTGTAATCCTAGTGCTTAAGAGGTAGAATCAAGAATAACAGTTCACAGTCATCCCTGGCTACGCAGATGTTGTAGGTCTGCTTGAGCAATGTGAGGCCCTGTCTCAAACAAACAAACAAAAAGTGAGACACAGATGTGAATACATTGCTTAAGGAGTGTGTGCAGCCTTTGAAACACATGAGCCAATAAATGTGCTCTCTGGCTCAAGACCATTTTATCTAGGTTTTTATCTGAGTACAAGTTCCACTAAACACCTAGTGACAGGAAGGAAGTCAACGTTGTCAGCTGTCCCACATGATTCATGAACTGACTCAGTTTTAAACTGTACGTCCAACACCCACGTTAAAACCTATGCTTGCTGCAAGACACTGTCTTTACCATAATAGTTTACTATCTAGAATCCAATTGAGCCTGATTCGTGGATATAAACAGTTTTGAGAGATCCAAGGATATCAAGGATTATTGAGTTCATTTTTACTAAGAAATGAAAGTGCATGGATTTGTACCAAAATCCAGAATCTTTACATAATTCACACCTGAGTGCTTCAGTTTCTGATACAGAGCTAACTTTCATTACATTGATGAAAAGTACTAAATTCGGGCCTAATAAATCCTAGAGAATGGAATATGGTGACCACATGTTAGTTATTCCTACACAGTCTGTCCCTTCTGATAATGATTTTGGGGAACCTCTACCTATATCAGGTTGATGAGAGTATCTAGGTATAAGGTTCCTGCTCTCAGCCCTAGGCAGAGCCATAAGATGCAAGGCAGCCCAATCAGTGTGTCTCCCTCCTCGGTCTGCTTTTGTAGTTCCTCCAGGTCATGCTCCTGCCTCAGGACTTCTGTTTTCCATCTGCACTCACTCCTAAATTGATCACAATCAGCCTTGTAGCTTTCAACAGCACCCCCAGCCACTCCTAACTTCCACATACAGTCTTCATCACAGACCCATCCTTTGAGCCCCAACTGCCTCCTCGTATGTCCCATTCACGGCTCCTGATACCTCCATTCTGGTCTCACCATAACATGTCCAAGCCAGGCTCCCAGATTAGCTCTTTCCTGCAACCTTTTCCATCTCAGACAGTTCTTCAGGCCAGAAGACTCCGGAGGCAGGCACCATAGACTAATCTCTTTCCTTCAGAGCCATAGCCTTACTACCATCAAATGCCTGCCTGACGGCTGTTTCTTCACAAGCCAAAACTATTTGTTTCTTTTCCTTTGCAGCACTGAACCCACTCTTACTCAAACCCAAACAATCTCCCACCTGGAAAACCGCAGCAGCTTTGTTACATGCTTTTGCCCCATCCCGCAAGCTTTGTATATCTTCCACAGAACACTCCATAGAACACAGAAAGCACTCCTTTTAAAATGCAAATCGAGGGTTCAGAGAGATGCTCCAGGGTTAAGAACACTTACTGCTGTTGCAGAAGACCTGAGTTCAGTTATCTTTATGATGATGGGGATTCTCGTACATCTGTTGCTCACAGTTGTGATCCTAGAACCTACAACAGTGGTTGCAGTCAATTGGTGAATGAGTGAGTGAGAAAATAAATGTGGTTCTGTTAGGGATGAGGTCTAAACTGGAGCAGCTTCTGAGACGTAGGCCTACATGAAAACCGAGGGTCAGCAGCAGCCTCTGCAGTCTAAGCTGTCCTGTTCACACTGGGGCTCAGCTCATCGGATTTCTCTTCAGATCTATGCACTACCTGGATCCTGCTGGTAAGGTTCCCATTTTATACCAGGCAGGGTTACTCCCATAAAAATTGCTGGATTATGGTTGGAGGAACTGACTTATCTAGGCAAGATCTCTGCTGCTACTGCTCTGACAATGCTGAGACACGGAGATGTATGCACCTTTCGTGTCCTGGTCCTGAGGAAGAGCCCTAGCTGATAACTGAGTTCTTTACCAGCAACAACAAATGGTTTTCATGTGACTTTCCTGAGGTGACTATCATGTTGCCTATGTTATAGCAACAAGGCCTTATTCATTTAGCAAAAGCATCCTTTCTTTAAAAAGAAAATATATTCATCTCCACCTTTTCCCTTCAGATAGCATCTGGGCATTGAATCTTCTATGTTAACTTAAACTCAGTGTGGTAGGGCTCCAATGCACCAGTACTGTCCCTTACACAATGTGAAAGATTAACTCAAAATAAACCATATTATCTAAAACAGCTTCTTAAAAATACTACAAAATCTTTGTGGATTTAGGTTGGTCAAATATTTCTTAGCTAGGCATAGAAAGCATAAACTGTTACAGAAAATATTATAACTCAGCTGTGAAATAGTCCTCCCCAGAGGTCCATGTTTAGAAGACTTAGTTCCAAAATGACAATGCTATTAAAGAACATTCTGGAAACTTTAGAAGGCAGCTAGAACACGTCCTTGTAATATGTCCTTGAGGTCTGTATCTTCATGCTTGGTTAATATTCCTCTCTCTCTCTCTCTCTCTCTCTCCTCTGTCTCTCTCTGTCTCTGCACTTGGGCTGGTGTGTGTGTGTTGTATTATGTGTGTCCTTCCCTTCCTCTTTCCTATCAATTACCATGATGTTCTGCCTCATCATGCACATAGAATCAACAGAGCCAAGGACTAGAGCCTGAATGCCCTAAACTGTGAGCCAAATAAATCCCTTCTTCAAAAAAGAAAAAAAGGAAGAAAAGAATCAAAGATGTTTGTCCAGATCTTCTACACAGGTCTGTAAGACCAAACAAATGAAAGGAATGTGAAGAGAAACACCTTTACCTCCATATCAGAAAACAGAACTTCAATCCAAACACACCTGAGAAAACTCAAGCGTGAGGCCTATAAAAAAATAGCATATGGTCTTTAAATACACTTGATCTCAATCCTTATTAAAGAGTAAAAAGAAGAAATATACCAGAATATCACCAGTGATCCTGTCTTGATGGTGATGATTGCACAGAGAAAACCTGTCTCAAAATTAAAAGCTATAAGGATCTAAAAACATTGAGCCCCTCTGATTAAGTCACAAGATTGAAATGAGACCCTTGTCTTTGGAAACTCTTTTGCTATTGAAACACACTAGAACTCAGGCACAGGAAAGGACCGGAAGTACATAAGGAGAAGGGAGTATCCATCAGTGCGTCCCAAATGACACTCAGGAAACCATCTGCAGCAGAGGTTTATTAAGAAAAAACATTCCTAACACCCAGCCCAAGCCTCTAGTGTCAGGCCGAGGGAGGAGCGCTGAGCAAGTCCCCCAGTGAATCTGGTGCCTGCTTAAGGCCAAGAACCCCTGGAGGGATGAAGGTTGCTGCTTAAAGCCTCTTGAGGATTCAGCGGGCCTCTGCCTGAGTGACTCCAGCTGACTAATAAAGCGTAACTGAGCAGGGAGAGAAAACGCAATCCATCAGCAACGCCACAAGGTTTGCAGTGTGCGTTCTGTTGTGAGGAAAGAATCTACATGAAATGGCAGCAACATATCTGCTACACCAACGGCCATCAATCCGTCAGCCAGTTTTGAGGTAATACAGGAGAATCTTCCTGTGAAAGCTTCTTTGACAAGTGATAGTACTTGAGACCTAAATCATTCTTTCCCATAACGAAACCTTCCTCAGTAGACACCAGATCCACCCAACCAGCACCGAACACATTTGTTAGTCAGACTTCCCGGAAGGTAATCAGTATAATACGCTCTTGGCTTTTCCTCCCTCTACACTGGGGGCTTTCCAACCAGGAGCCGTCACTCTCCAGGCTGCACTAACTGCTACTTTCCTAAAACCTCATAGGTAAGCCCACTCCCATGCCCCAGTTGCCAGTTCCTCCCCCTTCCCTGGGCCTCTCCTTCAAGGCCGCATCAATTAGGAGTCGACCATTCAGAGCACAAACCCAATCATGGCGGCTTATGGTTTGCCTTCCTATCCGACAAGAACTGCAGCACCAGGACAGAGGTTTAAGGACTCATCCATTTCCAGGGCTCCTCTGTCCTACCCCAACCTACAGAGCTCATGGATTCCACCTTTTTAGTTATAAAAGGGCCAACTCCACAGCTGGACATCATACCTACAATGCCAGATGGAAAAAAAGAGAGAGAGAGAAAGGCTACAGACAGAAGTCTTCCAGGCTAACTAAGCCTGACATTTTCTTTTTTAGTGTGTACGGATGTTTTGCCTGTGCACTGTGTGCATGCCTGCTGTCCACAGAGGCCGTAACTGGAGCTATGGAAAGTTGTGAACCACCATGGGGGGGGGGGTGCTGGAAATGGGACCCAGGTCCTCTGGAGGAGCCAACAGAACTCTTAACTGCTGAGCTATCTCTCCAAACCCAATCTGACATCTTTTTATCTTGAGGAGCAGAAAAAGGAATAAAACTTCCCTGGAAAACCTTGTGTTTGATCTAAAAAAAAAAGTTGCTCAGTCTAAATAGTGAGAAAGGTCATAAATACAAGTTGGAAGTCCTGAAGCCAGTGCACAGTTATTAAAAGGACTCTGGCTGGGGAGAAGGCCTGAAAGGCAAAGCTGAAATGGGAAAATATTAATTGACCAGCATGGGGAGGGGGGGAGGAAGCGTGCAAATTTCAGAAATCAGAATGATCTGTCTATAAATCCCAACACATGACAGTAACCAAGAGAGCAAACTGCCCCCACACACACTTCATCTCCTCCTCTGTAAAGGAGTAATGAAAACTTCTGATGTACCACTAACCAACCTACAGTACCTAGCTCAGAACAGGGCAGTGGCAGAATAGTTGAAATACGAAAGCAAAACCACACAACCCAGAATTACCCTGCATGGTATTTACCCAAAGAAATTGGAAAAAAATTCACACCAAAACAAACAAGAAAAAAAAAAAAAAACAGTGGGCAAACATTTACTGCAGCTTTACTCATAACTGTCAGTCAAAACCTAGATGCAACCAAGATGCCCTGCAATAAGTGAATGGGTGAACTGAGCAAAGCATTTCAGTGTCAAAAACTAAATGAGCTTACGTCAGTCCGCAACATAGAGGTTAAATGAATATTACTGTGAAGGAAGCTAATCTGTATGCTAAGCTGTATAGCATTCTGGAAAAGGAGAGACCATGGAGACACTTAAAAAATAATTTCAATGATCAGGGATTAGAGGGGAGGGAGGGATAAATTGGAGATAGATAATGGAGTTTTAAGGAAAGTAGAACTATTTCAAATGACGCTGTAATAGAGAACTCACCTCACTATGCGCTGTCCAATCTATAGGACAGACAAGACCAAAAAGAGAGTCCTAGCAACTACAGGCTCTGGGCGAGAGTGGCGTGCCAGGGTGGGTCCATCAGTGAGGCAATTCACTCTCTAGTGGAGGGCACTTTAATGGAGGAGGCTGCAAATACTGGGAGGAAGGCAGCCGTGGCTAAAATCCCCTTTGGGAGGAGGGGAGACATAAGCAGTTACCTATCCCTCCTCTGAAGATCCCAATGAATAACTGAGATTTGATTTTACCTGTTGACTGTGGGAAACGCTGAGTTTCTTAGGCTCGGCTTATAGTGAGAGTGGAGGATGTAGGGAAGAATGTCATTTGCCTCAAAGCAGCCACACTGGAAGCTCTGAACCCAGAACAGATGCCTCCCCAGTTCCCTCCCTGTCCCGTCCCACCTATATTCCCTATGGATACTCAGGTGAGGGCCGCGGGGCCCACCTGAACCTGCTGCTGTGAGGGAATGTCAACAGTCTGAGATCTCAGCTCTGGTGATCCTTCCCAAGTGGACATAGCTAAACCCTTGAAGACGGTTGCAGCCTGGCTCTGAGGACAGTCTTATACACCAGGTGCCTGTGGAAAAAACTCTGTATCTACCTCTCAACTGCACTATAAAGCAAAAATGGCTAAAAAGCAGTCTTGAAAACATAAGTGAATCAAAAAGCATGCAAAAGCATGTGTCCCATTGCCCCAGAGTTGTTCTTGCTCTGCCAGACTATTTTTCTCCCCTTGCATTTTTTTTTTTTTACTTCCAGCATTTGCTCTAACCTGAAGTGCGTGCTGTGAAGATGACGGCTTCTCAAGTCAATGCCCATTTGATCACGATTTCAGGCAGGGGAAGCAGCATTCTCCACTGAAATTAATCAAAGATGAGGCGTTTCATTCTAGATGTTCTAGAAGTCCCTTAAAGTTGCCTTCTCTGAATTAAGCTTGCCATCTCCATCTTCACTGCTCCCAAGACTCCTTTATTGCTGCGGCTCAGTCCAGCTTGAAACAGATTTGCTTGATTTTCTACCAGACTAGGCACCGGTCCTGCTGGGGTTTGGAGATTTATTTGCATGTTTCCCCTCCTATTCTTCAGCCAGGGCCTCACAGTTACCCCCTTTATCTCGCAGCTAGCATGCTGCATAATCTTTCTGTCTTGGTGCCGGAGTCACACTGGAAGCTTCTCTCTGTTTCGGGCTTTGAGTCTCACAAGGCACCCATCCTTTACTCTCTTCTGCATCCGCGGAGTGCAGACACACGGGGCCTGCGATGTTCTAACTACTGACATCAGGACTCAGCCCTTGGAGGTCAGCTCTGCATTGCTACTGGAGTCTATGTCTGTGTGAGCACTCCAGTGCCCTCCGTTTGTCCCACACAACATCCAAAAGGTTGTCCATTAGTCCAAAATCGTACCTCACCAAAATGCATTCTTTTATAAATAAGTGAAAACTTCCTTTGTTTTTGATAATTTATATAAAAATTAAAATAAGTATCTTGGAATCTGTTGGGTGAAAATGCATTTGCAACTGACAGTTTCTCATTTTAGCACCCTGGAAATGTGCTTTCAAATACATTTTATTTTATGTGATTCTAACAGTTTGCTTTCCTTGGTAAGTTTTTCTCCAGCTCATATATGAGCCAACGTGGCCAACATCTCATTTCTCTTTAAGCAGATTGGCAAATCATTTTATTAACATGGCTCATGGCATATATATGAAGGTCACAGGACAACTTTTAGAGGTTGGTTCTCTTATTCCACCATTTGGGTTCCAGTGATGGAACTCAAGTGCTCAAGTTTGTACACCTGTGCCTTTACCTGCTGCTAAGCCATATCACAAACTCCCCAATACTTTTTAAGTACACACACACATGCCCTGTGTAAAGGTCTCTTTTTTATCACAGAAAATGTCATGTTCTCCCCCAAATCAGCAAGGCTTCACTTGATCACTTCCATTGCCTTCTTGATCTTTCTGACCAATCTTGTCATCTATTTCATGCAATGTTTCAGAGAAAAATAAGACGTTTGGGGAAGTTTTCCCTGTAAACAGCATGCTTTGTGAGAAGCATATGAGCCAGTTAATGTCTATCCATAAACACCCGTCCTGTGGTTACAGCAAAGGTCACGGTTGTAAACAGTTTACAGTCAATTTCTTGATCAACAGCCATCGAAATGAAGGTATTCTGAGCTCTCGTTATGCCCCTGTGCTGACTGCCAGCCTCCATCACCAGCAGGAAAGAGCCTTCTAACTGGCCACTTGTTCACAAATGTTTCTAATTCAGCTAAACATCTTGATAGGAAATATCATAAATTATATGTGTAGGCCTGTCAGTACAATTTTCAACAGCAGTAACATGAGTTCAGTTGGAAATAAAATGAAAACTTCAGACCAATTTGCAGACTCGCTACCTTGAATTTTAATCCAAAGCACATTAATGTCAACAGAAAAAGAAAGTCTGAGCATTCTTAGATTAAAACCTTAAACTAGGGAATACCTTTAACTTAAGATGCATTGGACCAAGTTTTTACCATCTTCTGGGAGTTTGCAAAATATCCTGGAAAACATGAACATGTTCCAGTAGATAGAAAGCCTGCCTCAAGACTAGCAAAAACTGTTGGGGTAAATACCCACTGTATTATTTACATTCCTGTGTGCCTTCCATTAAACGGCCCTGAGATTGTTCCCACACCAGAGAATAAGAAAGGGGCCGCTAACACACAATGCCGCCCATATTAGATACTGGCTACACAAGGAGAGAGGAAAAGAGGAATGAGGAAAAGAGTGAACTTGAATTTCTCTCTTTTGTGTGAGCACAAGCATACGGGGTCACCTCTTCTTTATGCATGCAAGCAAGTCTCCCCTCAACCCCCATTCCAAGAGAAGGGCCCTACAGCCCATGAGACAAGTATAGCAGTAGCTGTTCTGTGGCTTTCCTTATTTTTGGTTTTAAGATGCAAAAATTTTAAAGGGAAAAATATAAGCTTCAGTGGGCCGATGACAACTACATAGTTCCTCCTCACTTTTCTCTCACAGTGATCTGTCTCTTGAAAAATCTTCCTTTGAACAAGTGCCAAGATGACATAACCAAAACAAAACTTTAGGTGCCAAAGTCTAAAATGACATAGCCAAAACAATTGATCTTGGGAGATACAGAAGGCCGAATTTTCACTTCAGGAGCTCGTCCTGTGAGTATTGCATCTGTGTGAACAAGCTTGATATCTGTATGATAAACTTTGAATAATTCTCTTAGATAATGAAATAAACTGATTTAATAATATTATTAAATATAATAATAATATATAATAATAAATATAATATTATTTTAGTATTATTTACATGCTTGCACAATGCATGCTATAATTAAAATCTTTCTATTTTAAGAGTTCATTGTGTTCCATACAGTAGTTAAGGAGACTAGACTTTGCCTTTAAAATACCTGTCATTTCCTGTCTTATTCCATGTGTGGGAAATTCTGGAAAAGGCAAAGTCATGGGAGGAGAAAACACACCCATCAAGATCAGAGGCAGGGTAGAAGGGGAGGCTGATTACAAAAGGAGCAAGGGACCATCACGCAGCAACAAGACTTTTCTAGATCCTGATCATGGTGCTGGTCATGTGGCTGAACATTTCTGCCCAAATACTCAGAACTAGATAATGACATCTCAGTGCCTCTGAGGCTTAAGAACATCTATGGAGGAAACAACTTGTTGCATAATTGTAGCACAGAAATAAGGTCAGTAACAATTACCCAATTAGAAAGACAAATTTTTCAGACATATTTCAAACACCGTTTGCATACAAACATTGCAAGAAACAAATTTCATCATAAGGAGAAAAGGCTAGATCACTGCAGATCATCAGTTTAATCAGTCAAGCTCGGGGATCTGAGTTAGCTCCCCAGAACCATGTTTTTAACAATATACTGGGGTGGCACAGGCTTGTAATCCCAAGAGAGGTGGGTCCCTAGGGCTCTTTGGCCAGCCAGCCTAGCCTGCTGGTGAGTTTCAGACCAGAGAGAAAGAGACCCATCTTTTAAAAAAAGTGGACAGTGCCTAAGGAACAAGAGCCAAGGTAGTCTGGTGGCCCACACATGTGCATATATGTTATGTACACGTGTACAAATAGGAACATGTATGCATACACATACTAAATAAGTGGGGTTTATTTTACATTTTTAAATTTTATTTATTTATTACCACTTATTCACTTTTTATCCCAGCTGTAGCCCCCTCCCTCTCAGTCCCACCCACCTTCCCTCTCCTCCCCCTATACCCCTGCCCTAGTCCCTAGATAGAAGAGGTCCTCCTCCCCTTCCATCTGACCCTAGCCTATCAGGTCTCAGCAAGGCTGGCTGCAGCATCTTCCTCTGTAGCCTGGCAAGGTTGAACCCCCCTTTAGGGGGAGGTGATCATAGAGCCAGCCACTGAATTCATGTCAGAAACAGCGCCTGTTCCCCCTGTTACTAGGGAGCCCACTTGGATACTGAGCTGCCATGGGCTTCCTCTGAGCAGGGGGTGTAAGTCCTCTCCATGCCTGGTCCTTGGCTGGAAGCCCTCGTGGGCCCAGATTTTTTGGTTCTGTTGCTCTCCTTGTGGATCTCCTGTCCCCTCCCGTCTTTCTATCTCCCTCTTCTTCCATAAGGTTTCTTGCACTCTGCCCAAAGTTTGGCTATGAATCTCAGTATCTCCTTCGATACCCTGGTAAGTAGAGTCTTTCAGAAGCTCCCTGCGGAAAGCTCCTGAGCTGTTACTTGTCTTCTCCTACTTCCAATGTCTACCTTGTTTGCCCTTCTGAGTGCGGTTTCAGCCTCTTCCCTGGGGTTTCCTTGTTTAGCCTCTTTAGGACTATCAATTTTAGTATGTTTATCCTATATTAATTATATGGCTAATATCCACTTATAAGTGAGTATATACCATGTGTGTCTTTCTGCTTCTGGGTTACCTCACTCAGGATGATCTTTTCTAGATCCCACTATTTGCTTGCAAAGTTCATGATTTCCTTGTTTTTAATTGCTGAGTAGTATTCTATTGTGTAAGTGTACCACAATTTCTGTATCCATTCTTCAGCTGAGGAATATCTAGGTTGTTTCCAGATTCTGGCTATTGCGAATAAAGCTGCTATGAACATAGTTGAGCAAATGTCCTTGTTGTATGGGTGTAGCATCTTTCAGATATATCCCTAGCAGTATAACTGGATCTTGAGGTAGCACTATTCCTAATTTTCTGAGAAAGCACCAGATTGATTTCCAAAGTGCTTTACAAGGTTACATTCACAAGTGGGTTTTTCAATACACTACAATCAAGCCTGCTTTTTCTTCACCTATACAAATTAATAGTGTTTTAGTCTAGGCTAGCAGTTGGCACATTTTGATTATAAAGTGCTAGGAAAATGTTTTAAATGCCTCCAAAGCAGCTGTAGAAAATAGTGAGCATAGCTCTGCCCTCATAAAATTTTATCTGAATTGAAATGCATTGAAACTGAACTTCACATAATCTTCATACATCAGAAAACAGTCTTTTCATTTTTTGCAGCCACGCAACCATTTTTAGCTTGAATGCTGTGAGCCGGATGTGGCTCCTGGGCCTCAGTTTATCAACATCTACTGATGGGTGTTAGTAGACAATTCCAGGCATCATTCAAGTATACATTTCTCCTATATTACTGATTTCCTTCCTGCTAAAGTTACCCATTCCTCAAGCCATAGAACTATGGCCACAACTAATCAGGTTGCTTGGACTACGGTACCTCAGATGTGAAGAAGTAAGGAACCTTTGAAAATACACAGAAAACAAAATCCTGCCTACATTAAAAAGGAGGCAGAAAGAAAGGTAGAGCCATGCATATATCCTCACAACTAAGATTTTTTCAGGTTTCTAGGTCAAAATGTACAGGGAAATCTTGCCTACAAATGCCCCATTTTTTTCGTTTAGTTAGTGTCACCTCTTGGTACAGTCAAGTCCGATATTAGCACTCTTCTAGTCTTTAGACTGGCCACGGTTTGTGCGCATTGATTTTAGATCTGTAAAATGGTTTGGCCTTTCTTCTCCCTGGCTCGGTGATGCCAGGAAATGGATGCATTTATCTCAGACAGAGTTCTGTGATGGCAACAGTTCCACCTGAGCAAGGGAGGCAACATCTACACCCAAATTAGCTCGGGAGTCGACACACCGACTTCGCCTATTACATTTACTGCATCAATTACCCGCAAAGTAAATGCAGCTGCGTTGTCAGTGGCTCCCAACCCAAGCCCGCGCCCAATGAGCTTGCAAGGTAGGCCAAAGAGCAGGAGCGGCTCACTGACAACAAACAGGAAACCTGATCCTCCTGTCCACGGGACGGGCCCAGATGAAATTCCCTGCTCTTGTGGGCAGTGGGCGTCGTGTTTGAAAAGACTCTAATCGGGTATTTATCCCAAACACGAGAAGCAGTACATTTGATTTATTTACTAAATAGAAATTGGGTAAAGCTGGCATGCAAATCATAGTTGCCACTGGCCCTACAACCCAAGGTCACTTGAGTCACCCTGATGTGTGTGGTGGTGGTGGGGGGGGCCAAGGCAGAAGACATGAGCCAATTCTTCAAGCCCTGCAAGACTAGCTAAGCCTGGTGTTCTCTCTAGCCTTTTCAGCATTTCTTCCTCCAAACGGCATGGCAGAACCATATGTTCCCAGTTTCCCTGCAAGTTTTTGTGCTTTTTTTTTTTTTTCTCAACGAGAGAGAGAGTTGGGGGCCTGGAAAGACTGAAGCAAATTCAGATTTGGGAATTGTCTCCATATTTCTACTGAAGGAATTTCCGAGAATCTCCCCCATTGCCAGTATATATTTTATAGGCACTGGGTGGACACCTGTTTTCAATCGCACCTTCAGATCAGATGAGCCCTCTAAGAAGAGGCCTACGAACATAGGCCTGGCCCTCAGCAAAGGGAAAATGGTCTGCCCATGGCTGTCTTTTCTGTTTGCTTTGTAAATGATTTCTGAGCCACGTGTGGGCAAAAGTCCTGTCCCGTCTCTGGCTTACATCATGTGTGTGGAACTCGAGTCCTACCATGGAATGCCATGGCGAGGGGTCGGACATTTGTTTAAGGCTCTGGTCAGCTGAGGTCTTCCTCTCTGCAAATGGATTTGGGCTCATAAACTATGGGAGATTAGTTTTAAGCCCTTACAATAGACCTCACTGAGCAGACTCCAGGTGACATGAAAGGCAGACGCAGGGCAGCTGGAACCTGGCCTTGTACCCCTTCCAGATGGCTGGACCCAGAATCCAGAGTTCCGAGGGAGATGGATTTCCAGGGCAGCTGTATCATGAAGGCATAGCCTGAGCAGGCTCCACCTAACAGCAGCCACGTGGGACACATCTCCTTTCAAAGTAATTCATGGGACAACAAAAACCTTTGATCTCTGGTTATAGATGGGATTGTCATTAAGGAGGCCTCTGGCTGGCTCTCCTAGACCTGAGCTCCTCAGCACACACTGAGAAACTACTGAGCCACCAAGTCCCTTATGATTGAAAGAGACAGTTGAAGATACCTACCCCCAGGAAGAGGGAAGTCTTACCTTGGCTGCTTGCTCTGTCTATGCCTCCAATTCAAGCCAATTTCATGATCTCTACACCCATGCTGCAGATGGTCCAGAGAGGCCTAGTGACCAGCTGGAGTTGGGCTTCCTTATGCTAGCTGGATCCCAGCAAAATCAGGACTTCACATGTTCACACAGCACATAACTTTCCCACCCTCTAAGCTTTCTCCTGCCAAACCTTGCACTTAACCAGCCCTGCTCTCCACGTAGACACCAACCCCGAAGTGAAGTGCTGTGCTGGGAACGATAAGAAGGACCAAGATCAGAGCATGTCAGAGAAAAGTGCCCAGGATACATGTGGTGGACCAAGAGAACTCATTAAACCCAAGTAACTTCTGTCTTCAAACAAAGGTGAACAAGGGACACTGTGTGGGACACCACTTCCCAAGATCTCTTTACAAGTCCTCCTGTGTCATCTTTCAGATATGACAAAACACAATCAGGTACAGGACAGGAAAGTATGTTAGTACTAAAATTTCCTGGCCAAGGCCACCCTTCAGCACACCCAAAACTTAGGACACCTAAAGGAAAGGTGTCCTGTCAATTGGTGGCAGTGCAGGATGGACGAAGTCTGAGGACGCTGCTGCCTAATGATGTGCAATCTGAGTTGACAACTATGTGGCTTCTGTCATCTCCCTTTCCTACTGACTATCTTTCCTCACACCGAAGATGATGATGTCCACAGCATAGCTGATGCACTAACACTAGACATCTGCCTGAGCCTCACACAGATCCCTCTAGATGTGACTGTGTTTTGTTTTACAAACAGAAAACTCTGCAGTCCAGAAGCCTAAGTCAACCCAGGAGTCTCAGTGAAGCCCATTCTAAACTGTTGATTAATGATGGCTAATCATCCATAAGGTTTCTGTTCCCGGACGCAAAAGGCTTTTGTACATGACACACAGGTGTTTTCCTTCCTCTTATCATATCAGACCATTTAATACCACCCAATTCAAAAAATAACTAGTCATCATTGAGCTGTTTCTATTTTTTCTCTCTCCCCCTCTCTCCCTTTTTCCCTCCCTTTGTCTCTCTCTCTCTCTCAAACACACACACACACACACACACACGTCACTGCAGATCTGCCCATCTGCCCTCTACAAGCCAAAGACAACAAGATCAAAAGGTTGTGAGTGGCACAGATGTCAAGTGGTCCCCCTGGACTCCCACTTAACCTCTTCCAGAGGTCTGGTTAGATCCTGACAAGGAACTGATTCGGTGAGGAAAGCAGCAGGTTTCATTGGTAAACATGGTCCCACCCTCCTTGTAAATCTCCAGAGCTAAGGACAGTGCAAGGACTTGACACAATTACCATCTGCTGCTGAAGAAACAGAACTGCTTTTCAAAGGCTGCTTTGGCTGTTTCACTAATTGGGGCCATTTATAGCCCAATGCAGTAAAATTTGATGTCACAGACTACAAGCAGTTTCCTGGTGGTTGTTGTTGTCTTTTCCTTAGACCTTGCTCTGTTGTTAGCTGGAAGATGTTATCCTGAACCAGGTGTGTGAAATACCTCAGCACCAGTTAAATAATCAGGGCCTTCTATCTACCTGACAGAAATGTGTGAGGAATTGTAAGAGCTAATGATTACAAACGGGCAGGGAATTAGCATGGAGGAATTTTTCTGTATCTTGCCTCTAAGCAGAGTATGCATTGATCATAAAGACTGGGGCCATACAGAAATGGCCTGTATCCCTAATACAGTAGAACAATTACAGGCAATGTTGAAGCTCTCAAAGCCATCTTTCCAGCCTACAGCTCTTTCTATAAATGAAGGAATATTACCCAACTTGTATACACACAATAAGATGAAAACATGGAAATTTTCGGTGGCTGCTTGGCTGGAACAAGCTTACAAAACATTTATAGTAACTGGACAATCATGTTCTGTAATCAGATAACTTTTGACTTTAGGTGAGTGGTCACTTAGCAAAGGAGAAACTGTGTTTGCAAATCAAACATAGGCTGTGACGTAGCAGTAGTGTGATTTCCAGTTCCTATGGTCACTAAACAGCCCTCAAAGATTCTAGTAACTTCCTTGCCTTAAAAAAAAAAAAAGTTATCTCCCATATGGCTTCGGAGTCATTCTTTTTAATCAAAAGCATTTGATGGTCATTAATTGCATGTTTTTTCACTAAGTCTAGGCTGTTTCAAACCTTGTTCTCTGAATAGGTGTATCACACTCAAGCACACGGCCAGCCTATGGTGGGTTTTAGTGTACTTTCACCTTTTCCACAAAGTCAAGGGATTCAGGCTGCATGTGAGCTGACAGGCATCTGCAGTGGAGAGCCAATTGGAGATGATAGACAGTTAGGTTTGTGACTTTCAAAGATTCGGGCAGCCATATTGGAGGAGCAGAGTCTGGCGGTCAGTCTGCTTTCATTTACTTGTGTGTGAATACTTTGGTCCCAGGGCTGTTACAGAGTTTGACATCTCCTGGGGTGCTCCAAAAAGCCATAGCCACACAAAAGAATGTGCCAAATGACACCTTAATCAGAACCAGGAGGCATGGCATTGTGTGGCTAGCAACTGTGGGCACCTCATTCCGCATACTCAGTCTGCCTCTGCCATTGTGTGCAGAAAGCAGGTTCTTTGAAGCTGGCTGATGAACGGAAGGGAGCCACAAAGATGGAATTTTCATATGCACTACATGATGATGATCTGTGACATGTTTGGAGAACAACAAAGGACCTCCAATCCTGTACTCTCTCCTAGTTGTCCCATTTGGGGGATAGAGTCCATGCTTTTCCAGCAGAATGGCTCACTGAACACCATTGGCACAGTGTGCTCCCCTCTCTGTGCCTTTGCCCTCATTCACTCCTCTCCATGAACAGCCTCATCTCGTTGTAAGTTCCACATGAAGGACAGCTCATATTCCAGGGTCCAGCTCAAGTCCTGCTTAGCATTAGCCAGCTCTGCTCCTGGAGTCCCTTTCTCCTGAGAGAAATATTGTTAAAACTTGACCACTTTCCAGTTCCTTACTAAGGCTGGCATGAATCTCCCTTTGTTGTATGTGTGTGCTACAACTTACAGTCTCTGATTGCACTCAGATGTCCATGCCCTACATCCAATCTCTCTGTGTCATGCCTCACTAGAGCCAGGACATACAACTCAGCCTAGTTTGTGATCTTTGCAGGCATTGCTAAAGATTTAATGTTTCCTGAGGAGCAAATGCCTTGAGAATTCACTCTCTCCTGACCACAGGGCAACAATCTTCCCTCTTCCTGCCCTCACCCTCTCCTCTCTGCTCCAGTCCCCTCCACTGCCCTCCTCTCCTCTCCAACTAACCCCCGCCCCCATGACAAATTTTATGCTTTGTCCTAAATAAGGAACTTTAGTCAAGACACTGAGATCTCAGGTTTGTTTCCAAATAATGTGTCAGGAACTTAGTTTTAGAAAATATGATAACATTTACCCTAAATAAAAATTCCGCTAAAGACAGGAATTTTCTAAATGTGTTTGCCTTCTGAATTAATATGCCTCCCAAATTCTCATGTTGTATGCCTATATGCTGGTGATTCTCCTATACTACCAAATATATCTACATGACATGTGTCTTCCTTACACCTTTTTTGTTTTTGAGAAACTTTGGGGTTTTTTGTTTGTTTTTGTTATTGCTGTTTTGCTGTGTTTTGTTTTGTTTTGTTGGTTTATTGAGACAGGATTTCTCTGTGTAGCCTTGGCCATCCTGGAACTCACTCTGTTGACCAGCCTGGCCTCGAACTCAAGATCTGCCTACCTCTGCCTTCTGAGTGCTAAGACTAAAGGTGTGTACCACTACTGCCTAGTTAGAATATTTGTATAGTTTAATATTTGTCCATAAAGTCTATTTGCCCTTGATTGCTTTGAATATAAACACAGATCATATTTGGTGTTCTAAGCATAGTGGCATCCGAAACCATGCTGGATTGATTTCTGCCATGTGTTGCTTCATTTGTTCTCACTCAGAACTCTTCTCCTGACAGTGGAAGTTCTGTCCTTGGATTCTCCCAACCTGGCAGGACAGAACCAACCCCTGGGAGCTGTTCTCTGACCTCCACATGCACGTTCACATACACACACATATGTTCACGAACATGTACACTCTCAAAGAAAATAAGTATTTTTAATGACAATAAAAGGCTGGAGAAATGGCTCAACAATTAAGAGCACCTACCATTCTTCAGAGGACCCAAGTTTGATACTCAGAGCACATACAGAGACCCACAACTGGGTATAACTCCAGTTCCGGGGGAATCCAACTTCATCTTCTGGCTTCCAAAGACACCAGGCAGGCATACGGTGCTCAGGCACACATACAGGCAAGGCACTCATATACATAAAATAAAAAAGTAAGATGAAATAGTAACCTTTTTCAGACAAAGACACAGAAACTTTCTACCAGAAGAAGTTCTAGAAGATTCCAAACAGAAAGAAACTCAATACCAGGTTACAAATTTGAGATTCAGGAAGAATGGAGAATGAAGAACACACATGAAATATGGGTAAGATTAAACAGACAAGATCTGCATTTGATAAAAATGATGAAGGCTTGTGAAAAATTCAAGAGTAGAAACATAAAATCAATGCTTTCTGGAATTCTTGTTTTGCTTGAAAATAGAATACTAAGTTCTTTAGAATGTAGTAAGTCACCACAAGTGTGCTAACTTCATAGCTAATCATTGAATGAGTAGAAATAGAATCTTGTAAGAAATCAAAAGAACCAGCCAATACGTTAAAAATAGACCATACAGTAAACGGTAATAAATATAAACACAGGGAGTGGATGAGAGTGGGGCTACAGCTGGAATATAAAGTGATTACATTGTAATAAATAAAAAATACATTTAAAAATAAATAAATATAAACATATCCATAATGTAACAAATGTAAGAAGGCAAAAGGCTCCAATAAAAAGACAAAAGAAATGGCAAATGAGCTTTAAAAAATGACATAACCTATTTCTCTCTATAAACCATTACATGATAAAAGAATCTCTCTGTAAATGGGCATGGTAGCACCGGAGGCAGAGGCAGATGGATCTCTGTGAGTTTGAGGCCAGCCTGGTCTACAAAATGAGTTTCTTGTAGCCAGGGCTACACAGAGAAACCCTGTCTCAAAAAACCAAAGGGGTGGGGTGAATCTCACTATAAATATTGTTTATCCTTTAGGTCCACCATCATACAGTAAAAAGTATAAGCTCAATATCTTGACATACCAAAGGTAAATGAAAACTAAAAAACCCTTTACCTTCCTCAGACAAGCTCTTCAGGAAACGGTCTTGGGGCTTGTATGGCCACTTAGATGGCTGCTACAGCTGCAGACATTCTCCGGCCAACATGTCACCAGCCCAGATGACAAGCATGATGGCTAATCTCGATTAGCAACTTGATAAAATTTAGAACCACCATGGAAACAGACTTCCAGGTATATCTGTGAACAATTATTGAGATAAGGTTAATGGCGTTCTCAAGACCCACCTAAAATGTGGGCAATATCCCATGTACTGGAGTCATGAGCTGACTAGAAACAAGAAAGCAGCAGAGTACAAGCATTTACCTCTCTCTGCTTCCTGGCTGCCAATACAGTGTGACCGGCCACCTCTCATTTGTGCAGCCATACCTTCCCTGCTATGACGGATTGTGCATCCTAGAACCGTGAGCCAAAATCAACCTTTCTTTCTTCAAGTTGCTGCTTGTTAAATGTTACCCACAGCAGCAGGAAAAGTAACTAAAACAACAACTGACCCGATGTTAGAAAACCATAGGGAAAAAAAGAGGGAGGAAGAGTTAAGAGTTAAGGAAGAGTTATTTCTGAGAGCCTGAAAAACAAAAAGACAAAACAGAGATTACTGCCTTTTTATTTCACTACCAACGTTTATTACCTAGAGGAGAGAAGGCAAAAACATCCTTACAAACCAACATATTCCTCAGCCTAACTCAGAAAATCCAAATTTAATAATCTACATTTCTGACAATATGGTTCAGCTTGGGTCTCACACGCCTCCCTCCTACTCAACCTGGCTCCTGTAACCTGTCCACTAGATCCCACCGTGCATTACCTGTGATCCTGTACTCTGTCCTGCCTAAATCCCTCCCATCTTTCAAAGTCTACCTAGAGCCTTCTCCTTACAACCTTTCCAATCACGCCATAATGATGTTAACCTACTGTCGATAGACCCCAAAAGACAAAGGCTAGGCCAAAATGGAGAAAGCACAATGGGGAAGTGGGGAAGGAGAGGAAAATCCTGCCAAGTTAGATTTTCAAGTTATGTCTTCCTCCTCAACCTGGCTCTTCATTTGTTTTCCATCAGTTTTTCCTTTCTGGATACTCACCTTATACTCCTATTCTGCAAATGTCTGCTCTCTGGTCCCCTGACTAGGCTAAAATCTGATTTCCCTGGTCCAATGTTAGCAGTCTGCCCAGAGCCACAAATGTGATTCTCACATGGCTCATAAGGTGCCACCAAATATTACAGGGAAAAAATCCACAAACTTTTGGAAGGCCTGCCTTAGCAAGTAGACACACACTCTGTGAGGGTGTCTCTTACAGCCCCTAGTGGATTCAAACAATAAAATGATAATGATGCTGATATTACTAACAGAATATAAAACATTTATTGTGTTCTTATTATAACCCAGATTTCATGTCAAGAGGTTTACAAGTGTTACCCATTTAATTTCCACAGCAATCCCCTGCAGTAGTGTTATATGCCTGTTTTATAATGAGGTTGGACAATAGAAGCCCAAGAGAAAACAATAGTAAGATATCTAGTTAATAAACTTTGGGAGTGAAATAAAGAGGCAATACTCTCCGTTCCTTTCAGGCTCTCAGAAACAATCTAGGCAGCCCTTAACTTTTTTTAACCCTCCTTTTGTTCATTAAATTAAAAAAGCATCAGAATACAAAAGTACATTTATTAATTTCACTTAAAGTTTTCAAATTCTCTCAAATAAGAGACTTCATGAGCTTCAAAATACAATAAAACATGTCAATGGACACCTAAGTTGCTTTTAAAATCTTCAATATGTAGCTTAAGACTCCAATCATTCCTAGCTATGGGACATAAAGAAGAAGTATTTCTAAGACTGGATAAATCCTTTCCAGCTAATAATCATCAGAATGATATGGTGCTAGAGAGAACATTGTAAAAGCACATGACACTTCATCAGGGTGATTCCCTCTGGGACACACAGCCAAGGTGCCTCTGCTTGATAAGTAAGGTGTGACCTTCAACAGTGAAGATGCAGTATCTTCTATGGAAGTAGATAACTCCTTCCCCAGAAAGGACTGGCTTGCCTGGCCATCTACAACACCCAAAGACTTGCCAAAGATCTGCCTTTAGCAAATCACTGATTTCCATATTTGAATGGGAAAACAAAAAGATTCTTTTGGCTCAACATGAAGTTTTGGAACACTGATGGATCTGGGACACCCTTAAAGTAACCAATCTAACTGAATCAGCACTAGCGACCATCACAGCCACACAGTGAGTGACGCTGGCCATCCACATGATGATGACTGTGATAGCACTCTCTGTTACTGCTGGCAAGGACTATTGTTTACACATGATTTTATTTAAGATGAAGTTTTTTCCAGGTATGTCTAAGAGATAATGCCAGCATATCCTGGAAAATATTATTCACAAGTTATGCTTAAAGTCAGAAAGAACAACAAAGTAGTTCCAGAATCAAAGGTGAATAGCGAATCAGGGGATGCATGGTCCTGGACTGCCTCACTGTGCTGAGGCACTCTCCTTCCAGAATATAAAATGAACAAATTAAATATTTAAGTGGCCACTAAGGACATGGAATCATATCGGAGAGAGGGGGATGAGCTCAGATCTGACCCAGACCATAAATGTATTTATCTTCATACTCAGGAGAAGGGAGTAAATATGAGAAATACGATGAAATTCATACCAAGAAAATTTCAGGTAGATCTTACTCTCTAAGACCCCACCCATTCAAAACTCACCAACTCGGGTTTTTAATGAATAAGTTCAAAATCCTTTTTCAGATATAGCTTCAGCAATGAACCAGAGTATACAGTCGGGGACAGGGCTTAAAATAAGTAAGCTGCATTTAGCTCCATGACCAAAATCTAACATATACTTCAGTCATCTTCCAATGTGTAGAGCCATCACTGGGCTCTCAAAGCAATCATGGCTGTCACAGAGTCACCCAAGGGATCCCGTGACCCTGCCATAATCACTTATTTCTATAGCTTCTATTTCCTTGCTAAAAAAAGAATTACAGTACCTATTTCTTAAGATACGGGATAGTGAAATATCCTACCATTCTGTTTTCATAAGAAAGAAGGAAAAATTAGTATTTAGGAGAACAAGCTGTTCTAGTGATTGAATAGCTAATATTTTATCATTGCTAGAACCAGAATCCAAGTCTGTCCAGGGATGAACACCACACATCTTTCCCCAGGCTTCACCACTTCTAGAACTTCTGCAGAGGATTAATGAATCATGTCAGCTAGCAAAGATGCTTCTCACAGATTTTTAGAGGAAAATAAGTCATTCTGCAATTCTAGAGTCCACCCCTCCATCAACTTGCTCTAAAAAGGGGCTTACAGCAAACATACTTTCATTGAAAATGAAGAGCTGTTTGTCTTAAATGTGAA
>CM053762.1:39239414-39339174 GCA_028658305.1 Pachyuromys duprasi | reverse complement strand
ACTAAATTCTAGCTTCCAGATTCATTGTCTATGGAGCAGGAAACATGATTACCAGTATCCAAAGTCTCCTGCTCACTTTATAACATTCCATAACTTTCTTTAGAAGACAAAAAACTAAATCAACACAAGGCATCAGCAGTCAAGGGGGAACAGGAGAGGCCTGAGGGGGCTAAGACTGAAACTAGCCAACACAAAATACCAAGCCATTCACAAGTGTTTTGAAGCAGCACCCCAGAAGGGAGGCCAGCAATAAAAGTTTGTTCTTTATTTCTGTTCTGGATAGTCTTATCTACCAACATAAGTGTGACCCTTTTGGGAAAATAACCCCACCCTGCTTCTCACCTTAGCACCTGCCCTAGTATGCTGAGCTACCATAACACATCCATTCTCCATAGCTGGAGCCTGAAGCTGTTCCCTTAACTCTACTCATAGACTTCATGAGAGACCACCAAGGCTGAGCAGTACATTAAACTAACCTGGATTAGAATAAAGACACAATTTTGGAATGGGATTCTCCTAGACCACTTTCTTCTTTGCATTCCTATTCCAGGAAGCCATGGGATTTCTCAGCTCTCATGCTAAGCACACCTGCAAGCCCTTGGCATCCAACTTCAAACAAACAAGAGCAAAGTGCCTTGTGTCAATTGCTGCTGACTCAGTAAGAGGAAGACAGCCACACTTACTTAAAGACGAAGAGCCCTGTTTTCTTATTGGCTACATTCAGGAAGACCAGCTGGTGGAGGCCAATTTCACATACTTCGTAATAAATTTCATCCTCAGAAAATATGAATCAGCATAGAGATCAGCTTACTGACAACATCTCTTTGCCACAGGGAAATGGAAAAACCATCAGTCTACGGAAATAAAGTGCCATGTAAACGCCAAATGAATTCTTTGCTACAGGATATAAGGAAGAAGCAGAGGAGTGAGACAGGCATTAGCACTGGGATCAGAGAAGCTAGGTGGAGCCCCACCTCAGAAGGAGGACACTGCAGTTGTGAGGGAGTTGCTTCACTTCCTGCGCGCTCAAATCCAATCCCCTTCCCCACAAGAGACCCAACTTGTGTTCTCTCTCTCTCTCTCTCTCTCTCTCTCTCTCTCTCTCTCTCTCTCTCTCTCTCTCTCTCTCTCTCTCTCTCTCGTGTGTGTGTTTGTGTGTGTGTGTGTGTGTGTGTGTGTGTGTGTGGTGTTTCTGCTTACAAGAAAACCTGGGTGTATATACTAAGGAAGAAATAAAAAGAGCCAGGCTCTATGACTTCCAGGGAACTCCTCCCTGGAAACCCCTCTTATGTTCTTTTCTCAGTCAGTGGCTAGTAAATTACCTGCTTTGGACGATGCATTGACTCTCTTAGGCCACTGAGGTACCATTTAACACTTTTTAGGGTGATAAATCAGCCATTCTCCTTTCCCTGTGCAAACTTTGCAAGGTTTTTTGGTTTGTTTGTTTTTTTTTTTTTTTTGCATGTCTCTAACCATGGAGAAATAGGAAAGGGCAGGTACATCTGGATTAACAGCAGGACAAATGCTGGTGCTGGAGCCTGGAGGTACTGGATCCCTTATTAGTTTTTGAGATAAAATGGAATCATGGTCTGAGCCTTATCTGTAAGTCAGGAACTAACTGAAAATTACCTAACACCCAAATGAAGCATAGGAAGATATGTCTGTTCTCCTGCTAGGCCACTCATTCACTCTCAGGGCAGGTTACATAATCTTAAGAACCCAGTGAAAAATAAAAATGGCATGGTAGGCAGAGAAGAGTTCTGAAACCGAAAACACTTTTTAGCCTTCCTCTCAACCTATCATGGAACTTCTTACTTGCTATTTAACACCACACTCCCTAAGCCCAAGGACACCAGTGGGGAGAGTCCAGACCCTTAAAGGTTCACCTTGGTACCTGGATTCCTCCGACTGCCAGTCCCTCTGCAGCAAGCTTGGCCTTCTCCTTCCCACAACCTGCTACCCCAATCCACTCTGCGGCCCCGAAAGCTATTACCACTTCTGTACGAGGTCCAACTAAGATCTGATTCAAGAGTGAAAATCAGTCTCACCAAGTCACCTGCAGGATGAACCACTGTGCTACCAGCCCGGGGCCGGAATAGCACTGCCAAACCCCACCATAACATCTAGAGGACCCACGCAATCCTTCCCAGCCCGCTCAAGCACATACTCCGGCACCCACTAGAACAAAGAGCAACACTGTTCCTGTCTGTAAGAGGAAGGCAGAAAGACAGCAGGACAGTAGGTAGGGCCTAAGGTTCCCAGAGAGGGGAGTAGAGGTAGGGAAAAGCAGGCAGCCAGATGTGCTTCTCCCAAGCTTCAACTCAAAGTCTCAACCCACCCCAACATACACACACACACACACACACACACACACACACACACGGAGTCCTTCTTCCCTGTCAGTCCCAAGGTAATTTTCTAAGGATCATCCAGCCATGACCACAGAACACTAAAACCCCCAGGACATGCGCTATGGCTCAGTCATATCTTCCCCTTAGTATTCAAAGCCCACAATCTTCCATATTTCTGGAGGTTTGCATATACTGGTCCATCTGTCCTCTGCAACATGCCTGCCCACCTAGTTAACCTGTCAAACAGCCCACACATCCAGAATGGCATCACTTCTCCTGTGGATTCCTTCATGTTCTTCCCTGGGAATGCACTGAGCCGCCCTTTGTGTTTTCGTACTGTGTTGGACAAGTTTCTAATACATTGTTAAATTTTATCTGCATTTCTTTATTTCAGTGTGTCTTTCCTGTGCCCCTGTAAGAGAGCAGAAGTAAGGCAGATAGGTCCTCATTGTCAAATCTCCAACACAGGCTCACTCCTCATTTCTGAGTCTTTTCTGGCCCTTGAAAAACAGGGTAGCGTTAATGTGGTTACCATTCACATTCTGGATTCCTGTCAATAGACGCCATGAGCAGTGAACTTAGAATTTCTTCTTCCAACATGAGCCCTGGAAGGTCCATTTCACAGGACTAGCCCTCCTAAAAGCTCCACAGGTCTGCACACAACTCCTGTGAAATTCTCAGTCCAGGAAGCCATCCTGCAGCCCTTAGTTCCTATTCTCACAAGCTTGAAACACCCATGCTGACAGTGCTAGCCACTAGGCATCCCAGCTACTAAAGGTTATCATCAAAAGGAATGTGACTTTCTGCATACCACCCATGACCCAAAACAGACCAGAAAGCCACACAGGGTCATGGCTGCCACAGACAGCAATTCCCAGCCATCTATGTGAGTGTTGGTCCACAGAGAAGCTCTCTGTGCACCCTGCAGAACTGCATGCAGCTTCCTGGGCTCAGGCACTCTCCTCTGCCTGCCTGCACCATAGCAACAGCTGTCTCCGACACGCAGGGGATCCCGCTGGCCTGTTTCCTGGAAAACTCCATCTGTTTTTCACTTTCCCCTTAATGCAGCTCTTATGTTCCTTCCTTGGGATCTGGGCCTTAACAAGTATCAAGGGAATGGGGACACAGCCATACCCAAGTAACCGACACGTCTCTGCTTTTGCCTCTGTCTCTCTTGTTCTCCCCTCAAGAGCCTGGGGAAACCTTTCGTTTCTTCCCACCTGACTGAATTCCCCCTACATTACATTACATCCTATTTCCTACGGAAAACATGAAAACCTACCTTTCCTAGTATTAGGGAATTAATTACCGGAATAGATTTTCTTTAGCATGAAGGAAACGCTTATCAAATTTAACTCTTGGGTAAGGAGAAAATTCAGCTCTTAGTAAGAGACTGAGAAATTTCTTCTCCAGCATTGCTTTGCCAGGGATGAATAACCTCTTCTTCTGGGTGTTAAAAGCTGACTGGTGGGCCAGGCTGCTCAAGATGGATTGGCAGGTATAAGGCACTTGCCACTGAGCCTGGCTACCTGTGTTCAAGCCCTAGCACCTACAGGGTAGGAGAAGAGAACTGACTCATACAGGGTATCTCCTGACCTCCACGCATGCGCTGTGACACACACTGTGCACCAGACACGCACCCAATAAATAAATAAGCAACAGTAAATCAAATGTTTTAACTGACTACTGCATTGTTGTCTCCCATAGGTGGGCTCAGGAAAGACAGAATGAACATGTGCCAGGCATGGAGAACAGTACTCAGTGTGCACAGTAATCCCTGGCACATTATTTCTCTTGACATCCATGCTATCACCCACAGATATCGCTGGAGTAAATGGTAGAATACACAGAAATGATACCCAGAATCAGGCACAAGGAAAATATTGGGACGTTTCTTTATTTTTAGAATATAATTTATATACTTTATGCTATTTACAACTCTCCAAGTAACAGGGAAAAACCATTTAATTTGGTGTTCTACCCGGCTCTTTTACCTTCCAGCGTCATATAATTGAATCTTGAATTCATCCATTCTCACTAGAACACTAGCCGAAATGCTCATGAAGCCACACTACCTAGATGTGCGGATTTTGTACTTTGGAAACTTCTGATAATGTTCTTACATACATGACCTCGTTTCACATCCAAAACATTAGAAATAACAAGTTAAAGGAAAATAACAAAAATTTAAAGCATATCAGCGGGGTGTTATAAAGGCACTAGTAAAAATCACTAGTGTCTAATCCATCTTAGCTCCTGAGCAGTAGATGAGATTAGACATGAGGTCAGCACTCACTATTTGCAGACTCCACGTTTGCAAATGCCTTTTTTTCTTTAAAGTGTACTTGTGGCCACAACTTGGGTATGTTAGCAGTTGCGTCCTTTTTTTTTCTTTTTTTTTACTGTAATAAATACCTGAGAAAACCAGCTTTAATGGAAGAAATATTTATTTGACCATGTAGAGGTTTCCTCTGCGGTCACTTGGGTCTGTGTTTGGGGAACTGTTGTGAGGCAGAACATTATCGTCTAAAGTGAGGGGCAGGGGAAAACAGCTCAGCCCACGGCATCCACAGCAGCAGATCAGCAAGCAGGAGACTGCACTAATAGCCCCCCTCCTTCATTTTTGTCCATTCTTGGCTCCCAATCGGCTGGACAGCACTGCCCACTTTCAGAGCGAGTCTTCCTCCTCACGTCCTGCCCCAGTGCCAATCAGCTCTGGAAACAGCCTGACAGGCACGCCTGGAAGTTGGTTTTCTAATCCCTGGGGGCATCCGTTTCTCAGTCCAATCCACTTGACAATCAGCATTGACATCAATCATCTGGGGGAGTCAGAATGGCGACCACGTGAGTCACGCAGAGGAAACTCCTCCTCACTGAGGTCAAGCAAGGGCACATGCCACCTTTGTTATTCAGCTTTGATGCTAAAAACAAGTGACTTCCCGTGGCTTACCTAGTGACATGCTCTTCTGGTTTTCTGTGTTTATGCTGAGGGCTTAGCTGTTTAAATAGCCCCCACCACAGTACTGAAGTGCTGTCTAGGGTTCTTAAACACAAGAAGACCAAAGGTCCATATATGCTTTACCAAGTGTCAGAAAGGTTTAGCCAAGTATGAGTTGGAGTACTGTGGTCAGTGAGTTCAATGCTAGTGGAACAATAATGTGTACTACGGTATCTTTCAACAGAAACTGAAACAAGATTGGTTGGTGAAAAGGAGGATTTGCAAGAGCAGCGAAGGCTGCTAACTGCTGAGCCATCTCTCCAGTCCTAAAACAATTATTCAATATTTGCTGTTTTGGGGTTTTTCTAGGAACCTTATCAAACATAATTACTGTGATACCAAGAATCAAGTGTGCATACACATATCCATACTTATGTGTAATGTACATGTGTAATGTGTGTGCATAGCAGATAGTAGACAGTCACCTGACTGCCAGCATGACTACCATCAGCCTCAAAGACAAGGAAACTGAATTTTAATAATTCAGCCATTAAAACCTTATGATGGTAGTAGCCACCCTCTGGTTACATTCTGCTGAATAAAACTAAGGACTAACCTTGTGGGGTCTAGGGGTCAGGATCTATGACGGGGCACAGACAGGAGCCTGTCTTTACTCCATCATGACTGGGAAACGAAGGACTGGGTGACGGGGAAACTATTACTGCTGAGAGATGGGCTATACAGACTTTTACCTAAGCCCCATTGCTCCGCGTAGATGAGGATTTCGTGGTAAAGCACACAACGCAAAGCTTTGAAAGACAAAGGTGTGTGTGTGAAGCTAACAGAGAGCAGGAACATGTCAGGAATGTGTTGCTGCTCTTTTAACTTCATCACAGCCTGAGGGGATTTCTCCTCAGGAAGAGGTGGGTGGTAAGTTAAAGTCATGCTCTTTGAAAAACTCACCTTGGAACATGAATGCAAATAGATGCTCTGTTCATAAAGCTTGAGATTAAAAGCCTCCAATGGCAGGTGATGGATGGAATATTGCAGCTCTGGTTTATGTTGTCAGCCTGCATCAATACAGCACCAATCAGAAGAGATTTGTCTGACAATCAGCAAGATTCTTGTCTAACAATTATTAATTTAGAACTTAAAAGGGCTATCCCATTCTCCATCAACATTGCCGCACACTGGCACTAAAGAGAGAACAAATTGTGTGCAGAGAATAATTTTTGACATGTGAGTTTAAATATAACAATACAGGCCTTTTAAGGTGTCACCACATTCCAATTAGAAAGCCTGTCTTTTGTCACTCTGACCATATGGATGTGAGCATCTTCTAAAGCATGAAAAACCTCTAGGTAAAGTTGCTAATTTTTAAAAGAATATACCATTAGCTCATGAGGTAGAAAAATGTCACCTTTCAACAAGTTAATCCGTGGGTTCATTAGAACATTTGATACTTTCATTTGTGAGTTTAAGCCTGAGCTTCACATCAAGTCAGTGAAATGTGGATACATGCCAACAGGTATTGAGTATC
The DNA here is from genome assembly GCA_028658305.1 of Pachyuromys duprasi. Classification (NCBI taxonomy): domain Eukaryota; kingdom Metazoa; phylum Chordata; class Mammalia; order Rodentia; family Muridae; genus Pachyuromys; species Pachyuromys duprasi. The sequence continues at coordinate 39,332,345 of CM053762.1, read as the reverse complement.
TCATCCTACGAAACCCCTCCATCTTCAGGGCTTTAGGGGTTTAGCTTTGACTCCTGGAAGAGCAAATTCAGGTCATTTGACAACCCCAAAAAATACCTCAAGGGAGAGACAAGGCTTCCCTTGACTGCCAACGCCAGGAGCAAAAAGTCAGCCCTAGGGTGTTCCTCTGACCCAGGAAGGCTCAGCTTAAACTCTACCTCTGGTTCCCATTTGCTCACAGGATAACTCACTTTTCCTGGAGGCCTATAATTCCAACCCCTGCTTCCATCTTTATCCCACATGACACCTTTATTCTAGCCAAAGACAGTACTCATTGTTCCCCCAAACACCCCTGAGGCCTCCCCAGCCTTCACAGTTGCTATTTTCTCTGCCTGGAGCTTCCTTCGATAATTTATCTACAGGACCTCCTCTCTGGTGGGACTTAAGTGTTTCTCCTCACTTGGCTTGCCCCATCCCCACCCCATCCTGGCTCACAATCTGACATGAGTATGTCCCTCCCCCATCTTTGCCTCAAGTCTGTCATGTCAGTGTTTGTCACACTGAATTAAAATGTCCTGTGCTTCTCTAGATTCACTGTTTATTCATTTTTAACCTCCAGTAGCAAGAAAACACATTGTAGCCACTTACTTTAGAAACACTCTCAGAACATTAGAGAAAAACGGGCCTTGAATGGGAGAGCCAATGGGAAGGGTTGGAAGGAGGGAAGGGAAGGGGAAAATAATATAATACGTTAATCAAATTCAAAAGAGAGAAACTAAACTAAAAAAAAACAAATAAAACTAAATACATTAAGAACAAAATTCATTCACACATCTGAATTCTTTCATGCTGGTAGAGTAAATCAATTAATAAAAGAAATCTAATAGGAATTGATAAAAATCTTCCAAAAATATTTTTAAATAAATGAAAGGTCTAATAAGGGATGTGATGTCCAGAGATCTATTTTTTAAACCTCAGTGCCAATGCACAGGATGAATTAGAGGGAAAATAAGACTAGAAACAAGGATGCCAGTTGGCAGAATGCTAAAATACTGCAGGAAAGCCATGAAGATAAAAATCTGAAGAAAATCAGGAGAGGTAGTTAGTCAGGGGGTTAAATAGAATAAGACTTGGTGATCCTGCCATTTTGTTCTGTAGAGTCAGGTTTAGACTGCACAGTCTCCCTCCGTGTGGAAGCTTAAAACATTGGCCTAAAAGAAAATAAGAGAACAGTGGCTAGCAGGAACTAGAAGACTCAAGGAACCGGAATAGAGGGAGGTTGGGTAATGGCATCTAAAGGGCAGCTAGCTAGGTCGAGTAAGTTGCAGGGCTCTATGGTACAACAGAGTGATCAAAAGTCATAACAACCTATTGTATGCACTTCACAAAGAACTGGAAGAGAGGAATGCAAAGATCACAAATATCAAAAGACAATAAGGAAATGAAAATGTTGATGACTCTGATATTTATACATTATATATACATATTGGATTATCACATGGAAGCCCATAAATATGCACAAATTATTATGTGTCAACTTAAAAGAAAAGTAGCAAGTAAATAATCTTCAAAAACTAAGGCTCAACAATTTGCAGGACATAAGTCTGAAAAAAAAAGTCAAATGTATACCCAAACTATCAGCTTTAACAGCCAGTTATATTATTCCTGTCCAAACAGCAGGTATGATCTCTAATTTGATGCACATGTGGCCATTACCATTCTCTGATCCAAGTTTGTTTTTTTTTCTGGAACACATCAATGAAATTCTTTTCCCAGTGTTCCTGGCAAAGCAAGGTCTCTGTGGGAGTTAACTTCTAATAGGCTATCAAAGTCTAGAACCACATTCAGTTAGTCTGCCATAGAGGACTGCAGCCAGTTAGGAGGCAAATGCTGGAGCCCGGACTCTGAGGTTTAAAGCTTGCCTCTGGCACTGAGGATCTGCAGACAAGGTACTCAGCATTCTGAGCCTCTGTTTTCTCGACTGTGAATAATGTTCATAATATATCGGCCTCACAGGTGGCAAGCAGATTAGCAGAGAGTGCTTAATGCAGAACCCAACTCACAAGAAATACATCTAAGTGAATTAGTTGCTGAAGACAACATTACATCAACGCACAGTTCCCAAATGCTGATCAGAGATACAGTTCCCTTCTTCTGTAAAACTCACACTTGAACTGTGTGGCTTCTTCCAAGGAAGAACCATTCTTTCTCCGGGGTTACAGATTTCTTACTTGCTCAGAGAGGGTTGGTTAAAAAGATCCTTCCCTTTATAAACTGATAATAAGGGATCATTGTTTGGGTTTTTTTAAGTCCACACTTACAAAGTCAAAGTTAGAGGCCTTGGCCAATGGCCAAAACAAGTTTAAAATTTTATCAACCTATGAATTTTTTTTAATCTGAGACTCAAGATGAAGATGATGTCATCAAGGAAAAGACTGTCATCAAAACTCTACTGTGATGATGAAATGATACCAGATGGCAACTTCAATTCAGAGAAAGAGTCAAAAACGAAGAGTCAGGAATGGGAAAGAGGAGGAGAGGAGATGGAGGAGACAAGAAAAGAACACAAGTATGACAAGTGTGTGTGTGTGCACATGCGTGTGTGTGTGTGTGTGTGTGTTTGCACACACTCATCTCTCAGATCTGTCAGCATTCTGAAGACAGAATATGATACAAAAAACTATTCTAGAGATAAACTGTTGAGTTTGCAACACACGTGAACATATGTATAACTATACCGTAAAAAGTGAGGAATGAAGTGGTTGAGGAATAGTTTCTGTATTTCATTGGAATTGAGTTTTTGTAAGTATAAAGCAGATTTAGATAATTTAATATGTATATAATAAGCTACAGAACAAATGGAAAATCATTTTACACTATATTCTAAAAGCTGAAAAGTTATTAAAGTTGAAATATTAGAACAGAAAAATCCACTTAGTAGAATAAAAACACATAAAGTAGAGGGCTGAAAATGTAGCTCAGAGGTCAAACACTTGCCTAGCATGTGCAAAGCTCTGAATCCCATTACTGTGGTTAAAAAAAAGAGAAAAAAGGACAAAACAAGGCATGAGAAAATAAAATAGCAACATGGTTATAAGCCTAATCGTATTGGTAGCAACAAGTGAAATTAAATTCAACAATATAATCAAATTGTGAGCATATCATTGTGCTATCAATTCTGTGTTGATATAATTGTATGATGTATAATAAATAATCTTTACATTCAAATGTACAAACTGAAAGCAAAATGTTGGGGGAAAAATACCAGACAAACAGAAACCTTAGGGGAGTTGGAATAAACATGACTTAGAAAAAGAACTGCCCATAAAGAACATTTTACAATGATAAATTCATTAGGGAGACCTAGTAATAATCAACACATACACCAAAGGAGACCCAAAATGACATTAACCAAAAACTGCTGAAATATAGAGACAGATAAATAACTACACTTTGAGACTTCGATGCCACACTTTTGATAATGAACTTGACAAATAATTAAAACAGCAACATGGAAATAGATGACCTGGAAAACTCCTATAAAGCTACTATGCCCACAGCCTTCCCAGCACTATCTCCAGCACTATACACAGTATCAGAACACATGTATTGTCCTGTGCAGCTAGAATAAGCTCTCAACCACGAGACAAGTCTCAAAAACCATGAAAAGACTAAAGCCAAACAACAGAATTGTCACAATACAACTAAAATAGAAGCCAACAGCATAAAAATGCAAGACATTCACTGGCCAAAATTAAACACAACCCCTAACCAACCAATATGTCAGAAGCAGAATCACTGGGAAGTTAGGATATACCAGAGATGAATGAGAGCAAAAATACAACAAAATGTAGTAGATGTCAGACATCTATAGCTCTAAGATATGGTATTTTAAAAGAGAAAAATTGCAAATCAAATAGGAACTAGAGAAAATATACCCAAATCAAGTTAAATGAATACAATAATAAGGATTAGGTTGGAAATGAATAGGAAGTATAGCTATCAATAATAGACACCAATTTTGGCTTGCAAAAGAACTGGCAAACCTTTAGCCAAACTGATCAAGGAAAAGAATAAAGAGTTAAAGAGGCAAAATCAGGGGTTGGAGAGATGGCTCCACAGTTAAGAACTCTTGTTGCCCTTGCAGAGGACCAGGGTTCAGTTCCCAACACCCACAAAAGATCGCTTCAGTTCCAGATGATATGGCGCCCTCTTCTGGTCTTCTCAGGCACTGCATAACTGAGAAAGTGAGCAGACACAATTAATTCACCAGCAAAATACTCATGATAAACAGAAACTAATTTTTAAAAACAAGAAGCAAAATCATTGCTGGCAGAGATAAAAATAAGAAGCATAATACTGCACCAGAAAACTCTTTCTGCAAAGCAGCAGGATGTAAAATTCACACACACACAAAAAAAAATAAGGAGCTTCTCAGTCTATCATTAGCAAACATGCAAATAATGAAGACAAGAAAAGAAACATGTTCAAAAAATGTGCCTAGGAATAAACATAAACAACAAAATAAAAGCTTGCCACCATGAAATTTCTCAGGTAGTGAGAATAATAGATTGGCAGAATTCTGTGAAAATGATAACACTACCAAAAGCAGTCTAGACTCAACACAGTCCCTTTCCAAATCCCAACGCTGCTCTTCACAAAACTAGAAAAAGAATTCTAAGAGTTCTATGAAGCACAAAAGACCCCAAAAAGCAAAAAAAAAAAAATCCTAATACAAAGAAAAGTGCTGAAGATACCAAAACACTAAATCTCAAATGGCATTGCAGAGTCATAGTGACAAAACTAGCATTATTCTGGCACCAAAATGGACATATACAAAAATAGAACACAAGATAGCACCTGGAAATGAAGCTACTGTCATGGGATTTTGACAAAGGTGTCAGAAATACTCAGCGAAGACAAGGCAACCATTTTAACAAATGGTGAAGGGAAGCCTGGATATCCATGTGTAAAAGAACAGGAATGGAACCCTCTTATCTTACACAAACACCAACTCAAAGCAGAGCAAAGATCTTATTTTAAGACATAAAACTCTGTAACTGCTGAAGATAAACATTGACAAAAAAACATTTCAAAATAAAGGAACAGGTAGGCAAGAAGTTTCTGAAAAGGTCTTCAATAGCATAGAAAACGCTTCCAAGAATTGACAAATACAACTATGTGAAATTTACAAGCTCTAAAAAGAAAAAGAAACAATTATCAGAGTAAAGAGATCAACTGCAGAATGAGGCAAAACGTCTTTTTTCAACTGTACATCAGGCCGTATTCTTATCTAGGATATAGAAAGAACTGAAAAATTAAATATCAAAGCAATGAAATCATCAAACTAATAAATTAGTTCACAAAAAAGGACAATTCTCAAAAAATATAAGTATAATCAACAAATACTTGAAATTGTGTTCAACATCCTTAGCTTTCAGGGAAATCCAAATTAAAACTACACTGACATTCTATGTCACTCCACTTAGAACTGCTCCTACCAAGGGGAGGAGGATCTCCCCTATCAGTGGGCTTAGAGAGGGGCAGGGAGAAGAGGAGGGAGGGAGGGCGGGATTGGGAGGAAATGAGGGAGGGGGCTACACCTGGGATGCAAAGTGCATAAAATGTAACTAATGTTAAAAATGAAAATATAATTGTTTAAAAAAAGAACTGCTCCCACCAAGAAAACAAATGACAAATCCACCCATGACAAGCATACACCCTAAATCCCAGCACTCGGAGAGGCAGAGGCAGGCAGAACTCTGTGAGTTTGAGGCCAGCCTGGTCTACAAAGCAAATCCACAACATCCAGCGCTGTTACACAGAGAAACCCAGAAAAGAACAAAGAAAAGACAACAAATGACAAGTGTTAGTCAAGTTTCCAGGCAAGAGGAAGCCCTACCCACTGCTGGTGGGAATGTAAACTTGTGAGGCCATTATGGAAATCAGTGTGGAATTTTAAAAGAAGAAACTAAAGACAGAACCTCCATAAGACCAGCTATAGCATTCGGGGATGTATTATCTTTTCAAAAGACTCTAAGTAAACATAACACAGAAACTATTGCACATCTGTATTTACTACTACATGGTCACAAAATTCAGGAAACTGAACCAGCCTTGATGTCCATCCACAGATGAATGAATAAGAAAAGTGTGCTATCTACCCAAAATGGAATTTTATGCAGCCAGAAAGGAAAAAATGAAACCATGACATTTGCAGGAAACTAGGTGAAACTGGAAATCATAATTTTAAGTGAAATAAGCCAAACTCAGAAGGACAAATACCACATACACGCAAAACTACATACGTATGTTCGTGTACATATGTATCTATTTACACATGTGAAAGGAGGTCTTAAAACTACAAAGTAATCAAGAGAAGAGAGGGAGCCATCTTTAAAAAGTGGATGATACAGTAATGGGATACACCTGATAAGAACACTAACTGGGCGAAGAGAGGGAACCCGCTTGGGGTGGGGGGCAGTTGATGAGCCCAAACTACAATAACCATGTATATGTAGATGCCACAATGAGACCCATTGCTTTGTGTGTGCTAACTAAAAACTTAATTAAAAAAAAACTACATATGTAGGCGTACAAAGGTATGCCTTGATACAGAATATGAAAGCATGTGGAATTTCTTCGGGGGGGAATAATAAAAATACTGGACTTAGCCTGCAAGGACAGTTACACAATTCCTGCAGACCGAAGGAGCCCTCAAACGGTACAAGTAAACTGGTAAAAAAAAAATCAGGTGGCTTATTTCAATAATAATTTTTGTTTGTAACAAGAGTCACATGAACAGAAGAGAGAATGGAAGAGGATGTGCCATGGATAGAAAATGTTGAATGACACCAGACTGCAGACTCAACAAAGTCACTGTCAAACGCCGCTGAAGAACAGAAACCGTAAAAAAGCAGTCCAAGGGATGGGAATGGCAGAGAGCGAGAACACACTGACAGAAACCGAGCTTGATATCAGAACCGCAAAGAGAGATGTTGCCAATGATGAGGGCAAGGGGATGTTGCCTTAATCCTGCATCATTCCCTCCCCCAAATAAACACAGCAGTTTCCTCCTGGTGAGGAAAGCTGGCAGCTTCCAAAACCAGCAGGAAGGGGCTGTCCTTCAGAAAGAGGGCCTTGTGACACAGTCTCCCTGTAACAAGCGCACCCGTAAAGAGCTTCAGGTTTGTTTATAGGCCCATGGCACAGCTGCCCACATGCCTCTAAAACCCCATGCTTTGCCCATATGGATAAACACTCCCAACCCTTTTGCTTTGAGAATAGCAATTTTTATTTGCACTGAAAACAGCAGAAAGAAAACACCATGAATAAAAGAGATTTGCCCTTCAACTTTCCCTTTCTCCCCCAGCCCTGAGAACTAAGCTAAACTACACTGGCCTCATTTTCTTTTACCTCCCCTAAGAAATACCACCAGTCATAAATATCGAAGCTGTCCCCTAGACTCCGGCTGACATTTCATGCAAAATTCATTTCAGAGAACATCCACCTTTTAGTGATTTATAGCCAAAGTGTTAAGGATTTTGGAAAGCGAAAGATTTTGAAATACAACCAAACAAAGACCTCACCTTGTCAGTCACCCTGTGATCTTTTTCCGGTGGGTGGTGGTGCGTTGCAGGCGTATTGTTCTAAGATTAGGACCAGGACAGAACAAAACCTTTATGTGCTTAAGAAAGGGATTTCACAGTCCTTGTGAGAATTGAAAATGTCTGCCTTTCTGCCTGCCTGCCTGCCTGCCATGCTTTCAACCAGAGAAGTGAACGTTTCAGTGTGGGGAAGATACCACCTCTTCAGGGGTCCCTGTCATGAGTGAGGACAAGATCCAACTGCAGAAATCTTAGTGGGAGTTTGTGGGAGAGACACTTTGATAGAGTTATGGTTGAAGGGGCAGGACTGAGAACTAGAGACAGCCTAGAAACTCAGATCCTGTCTCCAGTCTGGATGCCAAGTCAGTAACTGCCTGTCAGTTAACGTCTCTGGACCACAGCTCTCACTTAAATGCAGAGGTCATCACCTTAACCCATCCTCTGATACACAGAGAAGAGAAAGGTGTCAGCATCCAATAAGCTACAGAAAGAGGCCGAGTCACACACCAGGCTCAGAACAATTTAAGAGTACCTGGAACAATTATTTTTCTATACACACATCACATACCCCGCCATCTCACTATTTTAAAAATGAAGGACGCTCAGGAAGCCCTGACAGTAGATGGATGGATGGATGGATGGATGGATGGACGGACAGACAGACAGACAGACAGACAGACAGACAGACAGACAGACAGACAGATTCATATAACCTTAACCTTGACTTGACTGTCACTTTAAGTATTCAGCCATTTAAAAGGCACTTGAACACCTGCGGTACAGAGAGAACATTTCATTTCCCTGCTAGAAAAACAATCAAGCAAATTTAAATAAATCACCTCCGTGTAGCTCCTGCAATGGACCAGCTGCCTGGTTATTTGTCCCTGAATTGCTATTGCATTTATCTAACAAAAGCACAAAAGTGCTGATGGCATTCTTTCCAGTAAGGAGAATGCTGGGAAGCCTAATCAGAAAGAGGCACGTGCCTTTGGCTGCAGCTTAAGAAGGAATCTGTTTGTACCGACCACGGCGTGGTCTCTCCCTCTCCCTCTCCCTCTCCCTCTTCCCCTCCCCCTCCCCCTCCCCCTCTCCTCCTCTCCCTCTCCGTCTCCCTCTCCTCCTCTCCTCTTCTCTTCTCCTCTTCTCTTCTCCTCTCTTCTCCTCTCTTCTCCTCTCTTCCACAGACAACTGAACACTGCTGGGCCGTGGTTTGTTGTTGTTGTTGTTTGTTAGTTTGTTTAAGTGAGGTCCCCAGACTAGCAGTAGCCTTGCTACAAAAGTTGCTAGAGACGGAAAGTCCCCTTCCCAAGACCTAAATGAGAAAGTGTGGACAAAACTCAGAAATCTATGAGCTCACCATCTCTCCCGTGTGATTCTGGATCACATTCAAGTCCATGAGCCACCAGGTCATGAAAGATGATCTCACCTGTCTCCAATCTTCTTTCCAGGAAACTCGCAAACTCAGTTTTACCGGGATTGGGGGTATTTGTTTACATTTGTAAAGTTGCGAAGATCCTACCAAGAAATCTAAAGGTGCTGGGCTTACGCGGAGTTTGGGTGTTTTGTGTTTTTTTTTTCCTGCTTTTATAATCCAACTCAGCAGAAACGTCAATACCTGCTCCCTTACGGAAAAAAAAGAAAGTGAGGAGACTAGACACAAAGAATCTCCAAGCGCTCTTGGGGTGCGGAGAGGAAGAAGCAAGCTGCCCACGGGTGGAAAGCCTGCGCCATTCACAGGCGGCCCCTAGTGGGCGCTGCAGAGAGGTTTGTCGCCGCACTCAGGCACTGTAGGTCCAGAGGGGAAGTTGCTACAGAGAAAAACTGCAGGGTGGACCGAAACCCAAAGCCCGGAGCACAGGCCAGGCAGGCTACCTAGGGAGACTGGGATTCTAGGACGAGAAAAAGGGTATGCTCTTAAGTATGAAAGAAGAGCATACTTAAAACGCTGTGTTTTTAGTATCGTATTTAAACAGGCAATCTCTGCTCTGGCTCTAGGCAAATGACACAGTGCCGGCATCAGGTCCTGTATCGCCAGCTAACATTGCCACACTGACAGCTTTGTTCTTAATGCCTTAGGATGCCCAGATCTCGCCACACACACCAGGGTGCCTGATGATACAGGTGGTAGCAGATGACTCCTAAGCCCTGTCACCCCTAAACCCCACTGGACCTTCATCTGGGTCTGTTGCTGGCTCCAGCTGCTGCCCGGCTTTTTCTGGCCCTTCAGTATGCTGAGCACAATGCAACCCTATTCCGAGGGTGGAACAGTCTTGGGAAATACAATACCATTTTATGTGTAACTCAGAGGTGACTCGCACAAAGGTAAACGGACAACTCTGACGCCGAGGTGCGCACCCAATGAACCAACACGCTCTCCTGGGATCTACTATGTAGCCCACAATTGTCGTGTACATTAAATACATGGTATGAAAAGTCCACTCTCCCTTCTTAGAATTTGCAGATTAAAATGAAAAAGAATAGACATCTTAGTACACTGGTAATTTTTAAATATTTGAAAAGGAAACAATGTTTTTAAAGAAGACTCTTCCTGAAGGAGCGGCTATATTTTAGCAGGCTATCATATTAGATACACAACTAATATAGAGAGGTTAGGTTACTATGGAAAAAATAATAATAACTCTTCAAAGAACTTACCAACTCGCCACCCGAATTACCTCATACTGTGTTGAGAGAGCACATTGAAGACGATGCCACTGGGTGCAGAGTCCTGCTCCTTTTCCTGTAGGAGGGAGAGTCACCTTGCCTCAGTGCTGATGGGGATTCAGCTGTCTATTGCTGGCCTTGTCCAGTTGTTGGTTGGGGGAGAACGTGAATTATTTATTATGAGCATCTAGAAAACAATAAGAAGGACATGTCTTCACAGCATTGGCAGACCTTCTGTCTGCTAATGCCCCTGTCACCCTCTCTGTTTCACACTACTCCCCAGGACCACCCTGAGTGTGCCCAACTCTCCAGACTAGCTAGAGTTAATTCGTCTCTACTCCAAAGGTGGCACTCACTGTACCCCTCTGCCCAGGAGAAGTCGTGTAGGAGGAGGCAACGCCAGTTCTCACTTCCGGATTGAGCTCTCCCACTCCCAGATGCCACAGTGTTCTTCTGACCTTTGACCTGGATATTCATCCATCACTTCCTCTGAAGTTCAATAGCCAGTGCTTTCTGATCAACGATTTCTGAGCATTCCCTGGCCCACCTTACTCTTGGGACAGGGCCCAGGCCATAGTCCCACCCTTGCCTCTGTCCCACGCTGTGTCCATGCAGTCACCGCCTCTCATCAAGGTCTCGGTGTGCAGGCTGTTGGAGGTGGAAAAGCTATGCCCTTGGGCTGAATGAAGAGGAGTTGGAGACCAAAGAAGATTACAATGCCAGGACCCTGAGAGAGAAAAATCTTTAGAGCAGCGCTTCTCAACCTATGGATTTTGACACCCTTGGGGTCCCATATCAGATATCCTGCATATCAGATATTTACATTATGATTCATAACAGTAGCAAAATTACACTTATGAAGTAGCAATGAAATAATTTTAAGGTTGGGAGTCACCACGACACGAGGAACTATATCAAAGGGTCACAGCATCAGGAAGGGTGAAAACCACTGTTTGGAACCTGCTGGTGCTAGAATAATGAAAAGTTAACCTGAGTTGACCATCTTGACTACACACCCTCTTATTTTTTTCAAAAAGTACACTGCGCTGCACAGGTATGCTGAGATTCCAGTACTAGGGGGTCGGCGGGCATTAAATACAACAAAAATGGCAGCTTCTTTTCTTTCCACCATCACTTGGTCCAGCTTCTAGTCTCCCCAGACCAACAACTCTCTCATAAGTCCTTGGAGTCATTTAAATGATGCCAAATCCACGCAGTTCAACAGGAACCATCTGGTCCATAGTAAGAATTGTGTTGTCAGTGTGGCATTATAAGCTGAGGGAAGGGGGAGGCCTCACCTGTGCCCGAGAGAGCTTTGCAACACACCAGAGACACTCAAGCAGCCTCACTAAACATGAGTCAAAGTATGGAACAGGGAAGCACGAGTAACGTGGAGCTGTTCATCCTTCATCCGAGAACGCAAATGTTCTCTCTCTATGGCCGACACACTAACTGCATGGCCACTACCTCAGAACTTGCCAGCTGGCCAAGTCTTCAGCCTCCTCCCAAACTCGCTCAATCAGAAATCAAAGAGGAGAGAGGAGGGGAGTCGGAATAATCTTTTTCCTACCAAGCTGTCCAGATGACTTTGATGGCTGCTAAACTCAACCCGCTGTTCTATTACATGGTTTCTCAGCCCTGACAGGCAGTGAGGCCTTGTGGATGATATCTTGTGTATGTGGCATCTCTGATAGCATCTCTGGCCTCTATCTACCCCATGCCAGTAGCCACTCCCCTCGAGACAGGATAATGTTTTAAAAGTCTCCCAACATTGTGACATGACCCACAGAGAACAAAATCATTCCCATTTGACAACTACAGTTTTAGGATAAGGTACTTCCTGGTATGACTGGAATTATTATGGAAGACAGATAGACAGACAGACAGATAGATGATATATGATTGAAAGATGATGATAGATGATAGAGATAGATGGATAGATAATGTAGATAAATAGATGATAGATAAATATAGATTATAGATCGATGGATAGATGGATGGATGGATGGATGGAATGACAGATGGATAGATAGATCGATAGACAGACAGATATGGAGATACAATGATATACAACACAAAGTTCTAAAGGTGTGCTTTTCTGTAATATTGAAGGCAAGTTAAGGATGCCCACTCCACATACTGCCTTGGGAAGCCTCCTGGGACTATTCCCATTACCCGGTTACAGGAGGCTGTTTGCTTTAAGCTTGTTATTTGTTTGCATTTCTAGACGATCTGCTCCATAGACAAGTAACATACTGACAAATAGAGGACTTAAGAGAAAACTTTTAAATCATTTCTTTTCATCAAGGTCTTTACTTCAATTTAGGAGAAGGAAGAGTTCTGCTGATGGGTACTTCTTACCAAATCTACTGGCATCGAAACAGACAGCTTCGGTGTCTGGAATTTGATGCTTTTCAGCCACACACTTTTGTCACTTGTGTCCTCTGCTTTCATTATCAAAACAACCTTTTAAGAGAGCCTGGACCATAGGTCTCTGATGTTTAAATTTTACATCCAGATGTTGCTGCCAAGCACTTTTTATGCCCAAACAATATTTTTTTTGCCATTATAGCAAGCAAAACCTTTTCATGTTTGGAATTCCCCAGCCCTATAACAAACATAAATCCTGGATTTTTTTTCAAGATTTATTTATTTATTATTTATACCATTTTCTGTCTGCATGCCCACCTGCATGCCAGAAGAGGGCACCAGATTTCATTATAGATGGTTGTGAGCCATACGTAGTTGCTGGTAATTGAACTCAGGACTTCTGGAAGAGTAACCGGTGCTCTTAACCTCTGAGCCATCTCTCCAGTTCATTCCTGGTTGGTTGGTTGGTTGGTTGGTTGGTTGGTTGGTTGGTTGGTTGGTTGGTTGGTTTTAATTTATTCACTTTGTATCCCAGCTTAGCCCCCTCCTTCCTCTCCTCCCAATCCCACCCTTCCTCCCTCTTCTCCTCCTATGCCCCTCCCCTAGTCCGCTGATAAGGGAGGACCTCCTCCCCTACTATCCTGGATCTTGATGAAACATTATAGCCTCCAGACCTGCCTCACCTCACCTGGGAACCACTTGGGCATGTAGGCACTGAGGGTTATCCCAGGGCTGTCCATCAGACTGCACTTCAGGAAGCTTTTCTGCTTGACTTCCCTGCACATTAAAATCTAGGGATCACCAACTTGGGCCATTAGGATGATGATCATGTAACGATTAGAATCAAATCTTGGTCTCATGCTTCCGTTTAGTGCTTGTTAAATGTGTCACTGTTACAAATTGCCACAGGCTCAGGGGCTTCAAAAAATCCATTGCCTTGTAGTTCTGCCATGCATTAATCAAAAACTGCATTCACTGGGCTAAATCAAGGTATTATCAGGGTTCTAACCTTCTAGGGGGCTATAGAAAGAATGTACTTCCTTCCACATTTAGCTTCCAGGTTTACCTCTGCCCTCCTTGGCTTGCCTTCTTCCCAGTTTCAAAGCCAACTTCATAGCATCATTCAGTCATCTCTCATGATCTAGCTCTCTCTCTCCCTTAATAGAAAACATGCCATTACTGTGAGACCACATGGATTAACGATATCATCTCCACCTTAACATCACTAGTTTCATTAGACTGTCAAAGCACCTTTTGCCACATAAGGCAGCACACCCAAGAGATACCAGAGGTTAGGGCATTGATGGAGGAGAGGGCTCATTATTCTGTCCACGACACTTAACGAGCATCTGCTGAATTCAGTTCAGATGGGATAACTGAGGTACAGTGCCTCTCCCCAAAGCCCCACTACAGGAATATCAGCCCCTTGCAAATACAGGGTGGGCCTCCTGTGAGTCACCCCACCACCCACAGCACCCCACACCAGGTGCCTTCTGCTGCTTGCCATCACACCTTTCAACTCTGTGCTTTGAAGCTCACCGGCTTCAGTTCACACCACACAGCTTTGTGCCAGCCATGGTCCACACCTGCTTCTGTGATTCTCCCTCCTACTGCCTTCACAGTGTCTTGGGTACTCCAAGCCACCAACCTGTTGGCCCAACAGCCACCTCCCTTCACTCAAATCCTCCTGAATATGAATTAACGCTTTTGAAAAGGATACGTAGTATATCCTTGGTAAGATATCACTTCTGCATTCCCCCTCCAGCTCACAATAAACAATGGAGGAGAAGGGTACACTCTCACAATTCTAAGACAGTCCTCCAAATCGGAACTTTTAACAGCAAAGACAACAGCTTAGCCTACAGCTCATAAGCTGGTTCTATCAACATCTTTTTAACACATCTCCCTCACTACTACAAGACCCTGTCGAGGACCAAACGTCCATGCCAGATCTTTTTGATGTTTTTAATTCTGGAACAATTCCATAGCTTTCAGTAGAGGTCATCTGTACCACAGAATGCTCCTCAGTCTAGGCTTGGCAGATGTTTCCCTTCAGCTGGCTTCAAGTTACACAGGCTCAGCCAGAGGACACAAGAAGTTACAGTGTCTACTTACAGCAGCGCGTCTGGAAGCACAGGAGCCCGTCACCACTGGCATTAGCTTCCATTAGTAGGGAAACGTGTTGTCCAATGTCTCCACTCAGTATCTGCTACACATAATACCTAATCTGTAAAGGAACATTCTGAGACTCTGAAAGTATGAAGAATGACAATAAATCTGTATTAATGTGGAGCATCTGCTGAGGACCCAAGCCTGAGACCAACTTTGCGTGTGTGTGTGTGTGTGTGTGTGTTTACATGCTTGTATTTGTGTATGTGTGTGTGGATGTATGTACATAGGTAGATGCACCTGTGAAGGACAGAGATCTACATCAGCTGTCTTCCTCTACCTCTCTCCACCTTTTTGATACAGGGTCTCTCACCGAACTTGGGGCTCGTTGATTGGGCTGGACTGGCTGGACAGCAAGCCTCAGGGGTCCACACGGATTGGCCACCACTGCCCCCCTTCCAATGCCGGGGTTACAGACACACCGTACTACGTTTACTCTTTATATGGATTCTAGAATCTTCACCTTCGTGTGCCAAGCACATTTCCAACTGAGCCATCTTCCCACCTTATTATGGCTTTAAAATACTTATTTTTTTTTTACCTATACTCCTCCTTCCTCATTTACCTACTTCATACAAGAAACATTTTCTCTCTTTTTACTTTATTTCGTTACCTCCATTATAGACTCCTGAGGTCTTACTTAGTTCAGCGGGTTGTTTCTCTCTGTGTTCAGACTTTCCCAGATGTGGCAAGCTGGAAGCCATCCCAGTTGGTTCCTAACATCCTTTTGACAGGGCTCTGTCACTTTTTATGAGAACATCTTTACTTTCCGGCATAGCGATGTATTCCCACCAACCTCTTTTCAGTATTTAAATCAAAACTTTATACCCAAATTATAAAAATTCTCTGCTTCAAGTAAGCTGACAGCCATGCTCTCAAACATTTTTGTGTAAAGCGAACTAAATATTTTATTATAGGTTGACTTGCAATTTTGTTTTTAAATAAAGGAACTGTCACTTCTATGCTTATGTGTATTTACATGTCCTCCCTCTTCTGACAATGAAAATAAAAACCTTCTCCATATAAATGTCTAGTTGTGGCATTCAAAACTAATGATTGGCCTTATCTTTACTTCTGTTTATTTTGCTGAGCCACAGGGACCACTGCAGCCTAACTTCCCTCTTTTCCGTCTTTCAGTTCTTTCTCTTTGTCTCAGAAAGAAACGGTTGTGCCTTGTCTTTATAGTGAGATATCTGCTGAGAAACGTAGCACACAGCTGGGGAAAGATGCGAGCTCTGGAAAGAGGCGGGAGCCTGCGCTCCGGTTCTACCACTTGTTAAATACAAGAACTTGGGCTCAGTGACATCTTCTTCCATGTTTTTGTCATCTTAAACTATGATATATACTTTAAAGATTTGTTATGTGGCCTTAGGCATTGCTTTAAAATCTCCCAACTCAGACCCTGATACATAGTAAATACTCAAAAAAAAATGTTTCCTATTCTAATTATAACATTACGCGGTCCTGATATGGTTTCCCTTCTCATAACCCCTTCGATTTCTCCCTATAAAACTCTAAAAGGAAAGTCTCACACCATCTGACAGTGGCATTGTTCACTGAAGTCTACCTATGGTAACAAGGGTGCTGGGAGGTTATGTGGGGAGAAAGGGAAAAATAACAGCTCTATCCCTTTGGGATGGGAGGGTCTGTGATTGGAAGGTCAATCCACAGATACTAGCTTGAGTATTTTATAGAGCTGGGTCTTCCCTTCTTGCCTATGGGCCTGGTTAGAAACCAGTCCCTATATCTTCCTACCATTTCTCCTTGCAATGCCTTCTGGAAACAAGAAGCCTCCATCTCAGGGAGCCTTCCTTTTCTTGACTGTGTCCCTTTAACTCTCCTTCACCAGAGTCTCCAGCTTAGCATACCAGGATTCTCTGGCATGGAGAGATGCTTCCTGATTCCACCTTCACCTCCCTTCCTTTTTATTTCTTGGAGCGAAGTGAAGTGATACTAAGGATAAAAGGCACTTGGCCAGCTAAGCATTTGACAGATGTTTTCATTGTCTATAAATTCCTGCTTCCTACCAAAATCCCACATCAAACATTTTATATCAAGAAGAAATGTATTCCAAACAATACTGAACACAAACAAGGCCCCCCTTATCTCTTCTCCATTTAAAATAGCTCAAAATTTTTTATTAATTATTTATTACAGTTTATTCACCTTGTATCCTGGCTGTGGCCCCCTCCCTCGTCTCCTCCCAATCACTCCCTCCCTCCCTCTTCTCCCCCTAGGACCTCCCCCGCCCAGTCCACTGATAGAGGAGGTCCTTCTCCCCTTCTATCTGACCTTAGCCTATTAGGTCTCATCAGGACTAGTTGCATTGTCTTCCTCTGTGGCCTGGCAAGGCTGCACACCCCACCCCACCCCCAGGGAGAGGTGATCAGAGAGCCTGCCACTGTTTGTGCCAGAGAAAGCCCCTGCTCCCCTTACTAGGTAACTCACTCCTATAGGTTCCCCCCCCCCAAAAAAGTAAATTAAATGTTAGGATTAGGGCTGGAAAGATGGCTCAGAGGTTAAGAACACTGGCTATTCTTCCTAAAGGTCCTGAGTTCAATTCCCAGCAACCACATGATGGCTCATAACCATCTATAGAGAGATCTGGTGCCTTCTTCTGGTGTGCAGGGAGAATGATGTATAAATAATAAATAAATAAATCTTTCTTTTTTTAATGTTACAGTTAGTTAGAAAAGGCAAAACTTGTTATTTTCAGATAATAGTATTATCCACATAGAAAATCAGCAAAACTATGCAAATGTAAAGTTTAGCAAAAGTTATAGTATTATAAATTCACAAAACTAATATTCCCATCTATTAGAGATGATAATCTTAAAAAATAAGATGTCCATTATAGTAACAAAATAGCGTATCTAGAAAACATATTTCCCTAAGAGAATGCATATAACCTTTATCCTAGTAAAATTAACAACATCCTATTAAAGAACATAAGGGAGGGTCGGTGTAAACGGAATGCTCTCAATGGTTGATATACAGAATGACTTTTCAGAGAAAAAGGGCTAGGGGTCCTCAGATTGATCTACATGTTCACAGAATCTCATCACATTTTCAAAATGATTTTTAAGGGTAAAAACCTCTAATCCACTCATATATACATTTTTTAATTTTATGGTTGTTTGGCCCAATGCATGTCTCACATGCCTGGTGACTGTGGAGGCCAGAAAAGGGTATCAGTTTTCCTGGAACTGGAGTTACAGACAGTTGTTAACTGCCCTTTGCTTGCTGGGAATTGAACCTGAGCCTTCTTGTAAAATGCTCTTAACCTCTGAGCCATCCCTTCAGCTCCCCATTCTAATACTGGTATAGAAAATAATAGATAAGCAGGGCATGGAGTCTCACCCAGCTGCCATGAAGACGCATGGCAGGGTTATGAAGACAGCCTGGTTCCAGATCAGGAAGGCACACAAAAGCCACTGGACAGAGCAGTCCTTACGATAAGAACAACACAACATGGAAACGAGAACTTCGCAGAACTAGTGCAATGAAGAAATGATGGACTGAAAACTGTCGTAAGAACCAGGTGCCTCACGCCTTTTATCTTAGCACTCAACAGGCAGAGACAGGCAGATCTCTGTGAGTTCAAGGCCAATCTAGTTTATATAGAGTTCCAGGCCAACCAGAACTGCATAGTGAGACCCTGTCTTCTAAAAATTGAAAATGAGGATTGTGACAATAAGGTCAATCACGTGGATCTTGTAACTTAAAGAAGATGTCCTTCATATCAACTAGAGACAGGAATGTGAAATGCCCAAGTATTGAGAATGTAAAGGAACCATAGAGAAGCTAGAAAAACTATACAGTAAAATTTAAAGAAAATATAGGGCATTTTTACCTGGGCATGGGGAAAAGACTTCTGGATCAGAACCCTAAAAACAAAAATACGAAGTTTTAGTAATGATAAATTTAATTATGACAACAACAAAAAAAACAATACAAGGAAACAAACTGACAAGTTTGGAATGAAATATTTATAATAGAAATAACAACAAGAATGTAATATGTGTAATATACAAAGAGGCTACTGAAAAGCAGTAAGAAACGAAACATAAACCTCGATTTTTTTTTTAAGGAGCAAAGTATGAAACAGACAATTCTCAAATAACTACTGAGAACGTTATGAAATGCTCAAACTCTTCCATAAACAAAAAAAATTTGGAATAAAATAAAACTATTAGGGTATAAAAAAAAGTAAGTTGGGATTATTTCAGGAACAGCGGATTGTAAGAAACCTGGCATGCTGTGGAGAGCACAGGAACCTGGCACAGCCATTCTAGAGAGCAAAGTATTCTCCTTGTCTTCCAAGTCTCTTCTGAATCTGTGTGGCACAGAAATTCCTGCACATTTCTTAAGAGCAATGGCATGAGGTCACTGGCTATTATGTAACATGTGATGGTAGGTCTTAAGGAAAATTTATGTGTCCATCAATAAGGGAACAGTAAAATACAGTGGATGCAATATGGTCATTGCCAAGGTCTGGGGGTCAGGAAGACTGAGAAGTTAGTGTCTAATAAATAGAAGTCCAGTTTGGAAAGATACACATTCTGGAGACAGATCACCATAGAATTCAGAAGAATGTGAACATGCCTCATGCCAAAACCTCTATACCGAAAATGGCAAGAAAAAAAAGTAAGAAAATTTTTTGAGGCAGGGTCTCACTATGTACCTATGGATTTTAAAAAATAAAGTGAGCACACACTATAGAGTAACTTCCAAGAGTTAAAAAAAAAATAGTGGGCTATTGTAGTTATATCAAAATAAATCATAAAAGTAGGATTGAATATGAATAAAAAAACAGAAACATGTTTTAAACAATACTTGATATTTTACTAAAACAAATTTCAAATAATTTGTTATCAACACATTAGCCTGGAAACTTATGGGGTTAGGGGACCAGGAATATGGATTGAAGGTAAGGGGGGGAAAAAAACAACAAAATGAGAAGGGTATTTCATGGATCAATGATGAATGATGACAAGGTATTATGAACTGCGAAGTTTCCATTTTCAAGTGAAATGAAATTGCATCACACCAGAAAAACTCTCTGGAAGAATAGAAAGTTTATAGTTTGTTGTTTCCTTCATTGGAAGTGGAGTGAAATGAGCTAAAGTAGATCTTAACCTTAACATTCTAGATCTTTGGTGTGTTCTGAAGAATGGTGATTTACACTCTGGCTACACAGGTTGAGAAATCATCTGCATTTCATGAGCTTTTAAACATCTCCAGTGATCTCTCATTACCACACACTTCTTCTCTGCTCTTCTTTCCTCCATTCCACATGCAGCCACTCCCATCACACACCGTCTCAGTTTAATCTGACCTATGAAATAGGCGTCTAAAGGCATGTTTCCTGTTGCCATCGAATACGTGGGGTTCCAGCTGTGTGTTTTCACACCTGGATTAGCGGCTTCCCTTAATAGCTCGATATTTTTTCACCTACTCCACATATTAAGCCGTTTTAATAACCTGCGCTGCGCATTAAACAGTTTGTAATACTATGCTCACTAATTCTTCAGGGTGACTTAAAAGCTGAAACACAAAGGGAAAAAAAAAAAATCTAGTCCAGTAGCACACTTTGGTTTCATTCCCTACTGCACAAATTTGAGTGGCGGGCACTACAGCAGGTCCAGGAGACACCGTATGGTGCTGGGCTGCTGCCACTGGTGTCTAGTGGCCTGGTTTCCTAGAAGGAGGGTTGAGTTAAGAGTGGGGCTTGTAAGCGTGCGGAAAAGCCACCCCCCCCCCAATCTCAAAATGAAGCCACTGGCAACACGGTTCCAAAGGTCGCTCCAGCGTTTTGAGTTCCGTTTGCTCATGACCCCCTGATCAATCAATACCTGTTTCTTGAAAGTCATAATGAGTCCTAACGTTTTGGAAGACATGGAAGCATTAACCTAAACATTCTTCACACATTTTCTCGCTCATTCTCAGGAGTCCTCTGAAGGTTCCTTTATCCTCCGAATTCAGAGCAGAAACTGTGACATACCTTCTTCCCTAAGGTCACAAGGGCAGATGGAACCCAGCCCAGACCTTCAGGAAGGAAAGTTTTGCCTTTGCTTTGCTGACCCTGAAGTGTGCTCCTAATTACACGCAGGGCTTGTTCCAAGCTGTCCCTGAGACCCTTCCGCTGCCAGGTTTTAGTGGTAAAGTTCCCCATGGTGCAACCACTTACCTCTTCCCAGTTGAAACAGCATGGTCTGCTTAGAGGGTTCCTTTTCGTCGGCTTCGCAGGACAGAGCCAGCCTGGAGGAGGAGCTATTCCCAAGGTGGTGGGAAACACAGTGACTGACAGCAGCAGGGCATGCGCTTCTGCAACTTTCCCAGGGGAGCTAAGACAGGTTCTCATAATTTACATGCTCCATTTGAAATCTAGATGCTGAAGCACCAGAATCATACATCTGTTCCCTTGACTTTTTAACCAAAGAGTGCTAGTTTATTGCCGAGCTTAAGGATAAAAGAAGCAAGAAATGAAAGTTGGGTTGATTTTTTTTTTCAAGTTTCCTCCTCACTAAGTACAATCAGATGTTGGATCCTCGGCCTGACATGGGCTGGATGCTCAGTTTATCAGCTCATTTTTTTTTTTTTTGAGGCAACGCTTTTCATCACAAGAGAAAAAGGAAGGGCCCTATACAAATATCTTCGGTTAAATGCATCAAACAACCCCAAGTTTGTGGTGCCAGAAAATAAAAATAAAACGGGAATGATATCTAAACTGATTTATGAGGTTTTGTAGGGAAACAATTGTCCTTTCATCTCTGAATACACAGTTTATCTTTGACCCTGGAGTACTCACAGGAATTCTGGACAAAGGGCACCTACTCAGAAATAATCTATCCAAGACCCCAGGAGCTACATCATGAGCCAGAGATCAAACGCCTTTTATGTTCCTTTTGGTCCAAGATGGAGACTGTGGACCTATTATATTTTAATACACAAATAAAGACTCCATCAGGGGAATCTGCTGCCTCAGCAAACACTTTCATCCAAAAGAACAAATTATTTGTGATGTTAGATCCAGTCAGTGTCTCTATCCAGTATCAGAAGACGGAGAGATGGGATGGCACTGTTATAAGGGCAAATGCAAGAGTTATTGGTCTGACTTGTCTTTCATAAAGAAAACATCAGAAGACTCTTGTGCTCATCTTCATCCTTGACTCCAAAATTATGTGTATGTTCCTATGGGATTTATGCTACACGAATACTTCCCCACCTTCCCCACTCTTTCTCCTTTGGCCAAGGGCATCTTTTCTTCTAGGCCAGAGTCTTACTGAGTCTCGCTCTGAACGATCAGCCCAGAAACAGATTAGATGCACATGACTGGTGTGTGTTTAGTTGCTTGGTTTGGTTTGGGGTTTGTGGGTTTGCTTGTTGTTTTGTTTGTTTGTTTGTCTGCTTGTTCGTTTTTCAGGAAATATAAGAACATACTGGGACATCTGGAAAAAGTAATTGTGGCACATTGTATCCGGCAGCAAATAAAGATTTACCTGGCTTGAGATGATTTTCTGGTCTCCAGCACCCTTGCCTCTGTTTGTGTCACCATCTTCCTGGGGAAGATTGATCCCAGAATGGTAACGGCCTGACCAATCAAAGCTTTCTCAGGGTTTATAATTGTGGCAATAGCAGGAGTTCGGTATCCTTGGAGATAAACATTATTAAATATGATGCTCAAATGGAAGCTGGTCTGCAATGAAAGAGAGATGGAGGATCGCAACAAAGAAGATATGGCAGATGAACAGGAATCCTGGAGTGACTAGTATCCTGGGTCCAACTGTTCCTGAGTCTAAGATGTTTCCTTACTTTTTTTGAGATTCATTTACAAATTATTCTGTGATTTACAAGAAACTCATATATTCTAAAAACCCATATTTTTGAATTAAGCTTGAGAAGTCTAGGCTGCTATAAGCAGATCTTAGTGGGCCATTCTGATCGGAGTGTAGAAGACAAGACAAATACAGACAATAAAGGTCCAAGGCATGAAATTGCAGACAAGAGCAAGGGGTCATTTGGGCACTGGCCTAATGGCCATTTGTGTCACATTATGTCAAAGACTCCAGCCATGGTGTGTCCTCAAACCTTAAATTAAAAAGTAATGGGCTAATTTATCTGGCTGGAGAAAATTTCACAACATCATAGTGCTTAGGCTGTGGCGCAGTTATCATCAGCAGCCTTTAGCAAAATTTATAAAGAAAATCCAGAGCAAAAAGCAATGAGCAGTTTGGTGCAGAAAGGATCATAGAAATATCTAAAGTTGTAGACAAGGCACTATGTGTAGACAGTGTAACTGTAGTTACCTAAAAAGCTTATGGCTATTAATGAAAAGATATACACTTGTACAGGACAATAGAAAGGTATCTTGACTGCAGGACCCCATCCATCGAAGTTTCCAAGATATAAAAACACAAAGTTTCATTTGAAACTTTGATTGCCTGGAAGAAGAGAGCCTTCGCGTCATCCTGCTCTAATAGGGCAACTTAAGGAAGTATTTCCCTTGGGTAATCTGCACAGGCGATTAAAAGATGCTGCATTGCGGTTCCAAGAGGACCCAGCTCATCCCCAGACAGCAATAGAACTGTGCATCATCCACAGGGTTTGGGGTTTGCAAGAATGTAAAATGCAAGAGTGACACAGTCATGGAGACTTGTAATGAGGTTCCAGAAAATCGCTGGATGAGAACAAGCAATGTGTGGCAGGGCTGGGTTCTATATGCCAGGGACCTGAGAGTACAGTGTGTGACGCTTTGGGATGCGTCTATGTGTCAGTAGAGACACAGGCTGTTGGAGATGACATAAATGTGGATATCTGCCAAGGAAAGCTACAGGCACCATATAGAGCCATCTCAGTGGCAAAATGACATATGCTGTAAATGCTGGGGGCACAGGGCTGGGAGTTCCCAAAACTGTCATAGGGTTAGGCTTAGGATGTCACATCACTACACCACCTCTCCTGGATGCTGGACGTGGTGCTTCAGGGTATGTTTGTCCTGCTGGGCTTTAGTCTGCTTTGCAATGTTTGTTCAGCACCATTGTATATTAGAAGCATGAAACTTTTCCTTCTAATTTTACAGGGGCTCAACAGCTTAGGGTTCTCCTTCAATAGCAGCAGAAGCTTCAGCTCCTGAATGGTGTTGGTACAATGAAGACTATAGAGCAGTGGTTCTCAACCTTCCTAGTGCTGCAACCCTTTAGTTCAGCTCCTCATGTTGTGGTGACCCCAAACCATAAAAGTATTTTTGTTCCTACTTCATAACTGTAACTTTGCTACTGCAATGAATCATAATGTAAATATCTGTGTTTTCCCATGGTCTTAGGCAACCTCTGTGACAAGGCAACCTCTGTGACAGACTCGGAAGACCCCTCCTCCAAAAAAAAGTTTCAACCCACAGGCTGAGCACTGCTGCTGTAGCACCTCTTACAATTGGACTAGAGGCATTGTTGCATTCCGAGACGGCCATGAGTCTGTGGAAGGCAGGAGCGGAATGCTATGGGGACATGCTCATTGGATACCCGATATCCAACTGGTGACACTTTTTTCCAAGGCTTTGAAAAGCTTAAGAGAGACCCAGCAAGAAGAACTGGGTCACTAAAGGAAGACTCTCATTATCTCTGGCTGTTTCCTGTCATGTTGTCTGCTTTCTTGGTCAATACCATGAAACTTGGTTTTCTATGAGCTATCAGCTAACTCATTGGCCCAAGGTGCTCAAATATATGAGAATGTACCCACATGTACATTCCTATGTAGCATGCTGACATGAAAAGCCTTTACAATAAAAACCAAGGGACCTGAAACATTGAGCAATTCATAACTCCTTAAAGAAACACAGTGTTCTCATCTTTGCAAAAAAAAAAAAAATTGTATTAAATCATTCTAAGAACCTCCATGTGGTGAGAAGGCCATCAGTCTAAGTTCACATTAAAACAGCTTATAGACATTGTTCTGGCTAGTTTTTGGTCAACCTGACCCAAGCAAGAGTCCTTTGGGAAGAAGAAAAACGTGACTTTCAAAAGACCAGCCTGTGGAAAAACCTGTGAAACGTTTTCTTGGTTGATTACTGATGGAGGAGGGCCCAGGTCATGTGGTGCTGCCCCTGGGCTGGTGGTCCTGAGTTGTATAAGAAAGCAGGCTGAGCAAGCCATGAAGAGCAAGCCAGTAGGAAGCACTCCTCCATAGCTTCTGCTTCAGTTCCTGTCTGGAGTTCCTGCCCTGACTTCCCTCAGTCATGCAGTGTGACCTGGGAGTTGTAGGCTGACACTTTCTCCCCACGTCGTTTTTTGTCATAGCATTTAATCACAGCAAAACCCCTAAGGGTTCTGGAGATATAGGAGTGCTTGGCGTCTGCAGACACAGCTCAGAGTATATGAAGAGACCCTTACTCTGCTCTGAATATAGTATTTAGTCTTTTACCAGATGTAAGATTCACCTTTGTGTGTGTGTGTGTGTGTGTGAGTTCCAAACTATACTTTTTGCCCCACAGCTTATATATCTCAGCAAGATCTTTCAAGCAGTACAAAAATCACAATGTGGTTATATTCTATTTTTCTTTAAGTGAAATATTACAATGAGTATATGTAAGAAAAACATGTTCCCCAATACCCTCAAATGATTAAATGTTTTAAATATTATGGAAGAGAAATAAACATGAAAAACAAGTTATTCCCAAGAACCCATATACATTCGTAACTAAGCAACTTGTTATAAATTAATGAGGTGAGCAAACAAGGTAATTTCTTAGCTAGCTTTTTCTTTACTGGCAGGCTGCAATTTGTAGTTACAAAGAAAAAAAATCAATTATCTTAAAAAGTAGTCTTATAAAAAAATCTTAAAATAACATAAACCTAAATTTTTATATAAGAACAATCAGCCATCTCTACTTTAAATCATGAAGCTGTACATCTATTCACTAATAATTTTTATTAAACTATATCATGAAGATGAGAGCAAAAACAAGTATAAGGAAATTAATTGTTGGCTCAGTCACAGGCCCAGCTTGATAGTGTCATATTAGCCAGTGCTACTCTGGGATATTGTCTTTGCTTGCCAACCTAAAAAAGTCCCTAGCTCCTTCGCTTTTCCCCTCTCAGTCCCACCCTCTTTCCCTCCCCCTCTCTCCTTCCCTTTTCCCTTTCCTATCCACCCTAGCTCACCAAGTTGCATCAGGACAGAAGGTGTCCTCTTCCCCTGTGGCCTGTCAAAGCAGTACTTCCAGAGGAAAGTGATCTAAAAGATAGCAAGTGAGTCCCTATCGGATACAATCCCCACTTCCCTTACTAGAATACCCAGTTGAAGCCTAAGTTGCCCATCTGCTACAACTTTGTAGGGGGTTTAGGTCCAGTTCATTCATGGTCCTTGGTTGATGCTTTAGTCTCAACAAGCCCCTCTGGGCTCTGGTTAGTTGGCTCTGTTGTTTTTCTAGTGGAGTTCCTGTCACTTCTAAGTCCTTTTCTCTTTCCTCTCACTATTCCCCAAGACTCCTTACACATTGCCCAATGTTTGGCTATGAGTCTCAGCATCTGTTTTGAGGCACTGTTGGGTAGAACCTCTCAGAGGGCAATTCTGACAGGCTCCTGTCTGGGAAAAAAAAAGATTTATTTCTAGGTCTTTGATTTGGTTCTGTTGATCAACCAGTCTACTTCTATGCCAGTACCATGCAGTTTTTATTGCTATTACTCTGTAGTATAGCTTGAAGTCAGGGAACGGAGATACCTCCAGAAGTTCTCTTATTGTATAGGACTATTTTAGCTATTCTGGGTTTTTTGTTTTTCCATATGAAGTTTAGAATTGTTCTTTCAAGGTCTGTAAAGAATTGTGTTGGCATTTTGATGGGAATTGCATTGAATCTGTAGATTGCTTTTGGTAAGATGGCCGTTTTCACTATGTTAATCTACTGATCCAGGAGCATGGGAGATCTTTCCATTTTCTGATATCTTCTTCAGTTTCTTTCTTCAGAGACTTGAAGTTCTTGTCATACAGGTTTTTCACTAGCTTGGTTAAAGTTACACCAAGATACTTTATATTATTTGTGGTCATTGTGAAAGGTGTAGTTTCCATAATTTCTATCTTAGCCTATTTGTCGTTCGTGTTCAGAATGGTTACTGATTTTTTTTAATTAATCTTGTACCCAGCCACTTTGTTGAAGCTGTTTATCAGCTATAGGAGTTTTCTGGTGGAGTAAGATTCACCTTTCATAAAATAATTTAAAATCTAGAAAAAAAAAAAGGCTGCTCAAAGTACACAGGCATTCAGCGTTCTTTGAGTTTTCCACTCCAGCCTTTTTCAACCGTAGTTACCAACCTCCAGGTCAGAAGATGCTGACAGAGGTCCGAATTTCAGAAAGAAATAAGTAGAAAAGAAAAATGCAAAGTGCGTTTATCCTCTCTGTTTAGGTCTCTTGAAAGAGGTTTTCCTGAAGACCCATGCACAGCTGGCCACCTGCACTTCGCTGGCCACACCTTGATGCAAATGCAAACTAGCCTAAGAGGTATCGCCTTTTACCTGGGCACATGGCCAGTCTAAAAGCTCTGTTAGGCAATGAGCAGTGTCTGGTACTCTCCCTAGAGGAAGCATTCAGCAGCTTAGGGAATAATAAGAAAGCAAGGTGGCTAGATCTGAGTTGAGCTCCCTTTCTATATCCTTGTGCCTGGGAAACCTGATGAATGCTGATATTTCACATTCCCTGTTCTAATCTCCTTTAAATAAATCCTGTGGGTTGTTTGTTTGTCTTTTAAGGGACTGGAGTTAACTTTTGATTCTTTTTTTTTTTCTACTTCAAAGAAATAAAATCAGCCAGGCATGGTGGTGCACACCATTAATCCTAACACTTGGGAAACAGGAGGCAGGCAAGCTCTGTTTGAGGCCAGCCTGGTCTGAAGAATGAGTTCCAGGACAACCAGGGCTACTACAGAGAGGAACTCTGTCTTGAAAAACTAAAAGAAAAATTACACATATATGGTACACAAATGTCCTCACTAAATATTCATTGAACTGTGGGTTCACGAGATGGCTCAGCAGTTAGGAACACCGGCTGCTCTTCAAGAGGTCTGGGGTTTGTATTCTTGGCACCCGCATGAGAGCTAACAGCTGTTACTCCAGTTCCAATGGATCGGATGCCCTCTTCTGGCCTCTGTAGGCACTGTACATACATGGTGTTCTGGCATCATCCATGCAGGCAAAACAAACACGCACATGAAGTTTAAAAACATTTTGTAACTATGTTCACTGAACTGAACTGAATTTCAGAAGTCACACAGCTCTGTTGCTTATCCCCCAACTACTCTCTGCCTGCCTTGAGCCTTCCACACGTTACCTCAGACCGCCAGGCTAAGGGCTTGGAGCTGTTTTCCACTGGGACTTCGCAAATACTTCATATAAACTGATAATTAACAGCAAGCTTTTGATGCCCTCTGGTGAGTGGACTGGCCTGGGTGCCCAGTGGCTTTACTGTAGATGTTGAAGTACCACTGAGAGCTGGGAGATGGATAAAGCAGAGAGAGGAGGTGCTCCCCTACACCCCACCCCAGAAGCTGAGGACCAATATCCTGGTATGTGCAACAGTGAACAACAAGAGATATTGTCTCAAATAAGGTGAGAGGAGAAGACTGACATAGGTTGTCCTCTGTGTCCCTAGACCTCCCATGTACCCTGTGGTATTCACACATAAACATGCACACACACACACACACACACACACACACACACATGTGCATATACTTCTAAAAAAAGATTGTCCTCTCTTGGTTTTATAGTTATAATAGCCATCCTGGACTATCATCCCAATTTGGGGAAGCTGAGGCAAAACCCACTACTTCCCTCTATGAAACTCTTGAATCTACACATCTTATTTTTAAAGCCCTGATAATAATAATAAAATGTGCGGAGGAAAGGGAAGGAAAGCTGGGTCCAGTCCAGGTAATCCATGCCTGAAGTAACAGGAAATAATCATGGACTGTGGTCAAGCGGGGTGCAGAGAAAAATGGTTGCCAGTGTTCAGAAAATATGTGGGAAGAAAAATATCCCATGTAGCATGCTAAACACATTTTTGTTTGAGGATGCATGTTAGGCCAAGGGAACCTCCTCCATCTTCCTCCTGAGTCTTGTTTTTTGAGGCAAGATCTCTCGGTGGGTCCTGAAACTCTCCAATTAGGCTACACTGGGTAACCAATGGGCTACTGGGATCTGCCAGTGTCCATCTTCCCAGTGCTGGGACTAAAAGCAAGAGCAGCAACACTTGGCTTTTGCCATGGATGCTGGAGATTCAACTCGGGCCTTCATGTCTGTGTGGCAAATACTTTATCACTGAAGCTATCTCACCAGGCCCCAGACTGTACATTTTTAAAAGCCATATACTAACTGTTGATTTCTTTCATAGCCCAACATTGCCCAGCTTACAAAAGGTGCTTAATAAGTATTTATGGAGCTAAATGACAAGTGTAAGGAATCAGATTTACAGATTTGACTAAACTGAAAAAAAAAAAAACACAAAGGTTAACTTTATTATACTTTTGTTATAATTTGAATAGACTCAATTTTTACCTTAATAAATATCAGTTCAATCTATATTGACTTAAACCATAGTAAATCTAATTTTGTTGTTGTTGTTGTTGTTGTTGTTTGAGACAAGGTTTCTCTGTGTAGCCTTGGCTGTCCTGGACCCTCTTTGTAGACTACAGTAGCCTCTAACTCACAGAAATCCACCTGCCTCTGCCTCCCCAAGTGCTGAGATTACAGGCATGCACCACCACGCCCAGCTTAAATCTGATTTTTTTCAATCAAAATTGATCAGCTATTAAACCAAGAGAATCATTTTCAGAATTCAGTGTTTATTATCATATTTTAAAGTTATTTTAACCTGCCTCTAGAGGCATTGCACACGTAGGTCAGTAGGTGGCAGAAGAGAAGAGAGGCTGTGTGCACTCAGTGTTCTGACCCATGAACATCTGAATGGTTAGTAGCCTAACATTCCCTGACTAAAACAGCCTGAGACTAACCACCAATCTGGCACCAGGCAGGCCCAGACAGGCTCTCAGGATGGGAAGCAAGCCAAAGGTTAGAACCCCAACCTAGGACTGTGGGCCCTAGGCAAGAGTAAGTCCAAGATGGACCACCCTCGAAACAGGCCACTTGGGTGGGCCAGGCAAGGAACAAGCCAAGACAACCACCAGACCAGCGCCATGGGGCCTAGACAGAGAGTCAGCCTCAGATGACCACTAGTCCAACACAGAGCAGGTCTGGGGGCGGGCGGAACAGACCTTACCCAGGATGACCCCTGCTTGGTATCATAATGCACAAGCTGAGTATAGCACTCCTGAGACCACTTCTGAGATGAACCCTGGCCCTCAGAGAGCCCAGGCACCACTAAGAGAATAAATGAAAGAGAAAGACAAGCAGAAGGGTGACGGCACAATAAAAAGAGGCAGAACTGGAGACTCAGGGGTAGTAATGAACAGCCGGATGTGAGCGGCCAGTGGTGCCCAGACATCTGAGTCTGTGGTCCTACAGAAGCAGAATTCTGTTATCACCAAAGACCAGGCAGATGTCCCTGGTCTGGGTTGACGCTGGAAGATGTGTTAATGTCAGAGGACAGTGCAGAACTGGCTCTACCCCTCAGCTGGGCATCATGGGAGAGCTGGCCCTGGAGGCAGGAGAGCAGGAAAGCTCACCCTCCCCCTACCAAGCTGTAGTACTCAGGAAAGTGGCCCCACACATTGCTGGAGTTGCAAGTGAATTGCCCTGAGGATATGAGTATGGAAGAGCTTACCACTTGTCTCCTATGTGGTGAGGTGGACAAGGGAGAGATACCCTCCTCCCCTGTTGTCCCTCACTACCTGAGTCAGGCAGGAAACTCAGCCCTAGGGTCATGAGAGCAGAGCTGGTCCTATCCCTCACTCTCTGCAGCACTCGGGAGATTGAGCCCTACACCTCACCTGCGCAGCACAGTAGACCTGACCTTGATAGTAGGGGTTTGGGTGAGCCAGCCCCGAAGGTATGAGCAAGAAAGCTGGCCCTGAAATGTGTCTGCCCTGAGGCACCATGGATGAGGAAGACATGCCATCCCTCACCCTCACCCCATGCCATCTACAACAGCACTCAGGAGAGAAGACCCTGTACATCGCCTGGGCAGCAGGGTAGAGCTGGCCCTGGTTGCAGGATTTGCTGGTAAACTGGCACCAAAGGCTTTGAGAGCAGGAGAGCCTTTGGGCTGACCAGCTTAAATACCTCTCAGGACCAGATCCAGGGCTTTGAGTTGGCCACCCCAACATCTTGCCCATCACTGAACTGTTAACTACAGGATTTCCATGACACAGAGCAACAACAGGATATCAGAGAGGGGTCCCAGTGTGCTGCAATAAATTAATGGTGGGTGTTGGCCTATATATTATTTATTACTAGCCCTATAATTATTGTGGCAGTATTATTTAACCTGCTATCACAATCAATAAAGACACAGACAACTGTTGTATTTTATGATTGCCTTAAAACACCTTGGGCTGGGAAGGTAATTCAACCTATGCTATCTCAATAACCTCACCACCCACTTCCCAGGCCCCCATCCAGTGCCATCTACCTTAACTGTCCTTATCTGGGCTACCTTCCATCCATAATCTTATAAATACTTGCTCGTATTTTTCATCTTGGTGTTTTCTCTATCCACTTAATCCTTGGAGTCCTTCCTTTCAGCCCATGTGGTTTCTTCTCCACATTATCCTATCGTGGTGTCCTCCTTCATACTCTTCCCCCCCCCCTTGTCTGTAAGTTTCCCCCATGGTTCTCCTGTTCCCCAAAAGCTTGGGAACCTTAGCCACACCTGCCCAATTTTGCCCTGCCCAGATTTTAGGCCCTTAATCAACCAATCAGGTTTAATGTCTTAGGCAGGTTTACACAACAAGGGTGGGATTATCCAGGCAGCAATCAGATCTTGAGGGCCAGTAATTAGCATCAAAATACAAGCATCAGTGGAACCCCCATCACAAGTGAAATGCCAGTATTGATGGCGTGGCAGAACTCAGGCCTGGTATCAAACCAACAAGTCATTGCAATGAGCATTTGCAAGCAAGACGGTGTGGACAAAAGGGTATACTATAGGACACACTAAGGTTCCACAAGCAAACGTTTTTTCTCTGTTGGTTGTGGGAGGAGGTTGCAGGTATGAGGGGAGGAGGAGATGAGTGGGATTGTGAAATTCATAAAGAAACAATAAACAGTGTTTTAAAAATGATTTTAGTTTAATCAATCCTACGAATTTATAGATAAAATTACTTTTACTCTAAAGCAAACCAAAGTCATACATATGTATGACTTTACATACTACTAAACCCCAAAGAATATCACAATAGGAAAAAAAATCAGTAAATGTAAGGCATTTGTCCACCTAGATCCCCGGGGTTGAAGGGGGGTTATTATTCAGTTACATACGCATGCAGCACTGTTCTTTTTCACAGTGATGCATGACTTGCAATCTTTTTTTTTTTAAGACTAATTTCCACTTTATTTGTCCAAGTGTTTTTTTTTTCTTCTGTTCTTCTGTCACCAAAACCTTCTGTCTTTACATGGGCTTTGGTGGAGGTCGTGTTCCAGCTTCAGTCGGTCTAAACCGTGGTGAGGGTATTCGGTCCTTCCGGGCTTCACGAGATTGATTCCTGACCACCTTGCTATGAATGGTATAGCTCACGCAGTAACGCAGCGTGACACAGAGCTTGGGAAGCACATAAGCGTCGACGACACTTGCTTCTGATATGTCCCTGACAGCAGCGGTCTCCACAGTGTTCCAAATCACGCAGTTCTTGAAGGCCTAGTCCTTGGGCATGCGCAGGGCGCAGTTGGCTGCCAGAGGTCTCAGCCTTTTTAGCATTTCCTTTGTTTCTTCCTTTTTGGGTACTTGTCACTTCCTCCTCCAAGGCTCCAACTCTCAAGTCCCTAAAATCTGAGACCCTACTTTTCACCCATTGCTATGACTACCAATCTTAAGTGGGTGGTTTCTTTATGCTCTCTTCTAAATCGTAAGAATAAATTTTATGATAAAAACACCTAAAATTACTCTCAGCAAATTTCTAACATTCAAATGAGTATTAGCCAGAATTTGTATACTGTACATTTGCACTTTCAATTTTTCATCTTATTTTACATGCTTTCATTCTCTACTCTCTGAGCTGACGTATCTAATCTCTATTTTTATGTATTTGATATGGTGCTAGATTTCACATTTGTGTAAGTCTATATCAGAGTATAATGTTAATTTGCTTGACTATATGTAAGAATTTCAAAACATTATGTTTATCTTAAATATTAATATGGAGAGAAAGTGCTCTATTTAAAGACTTAAAATTTTTAACTTATTCTAGAAAATTCTGAAGATTATTAATGATCTAATCCTTCTCATGGAATGTTATAAAAAAAATCATGAATCACCAGAAAATAGAGATAATTCTTATTCAATACACACTTTTTTGTATGATAGAAAATGTCTTACTCTGTAGCCTAGGCTGGCCTAAAACTCATAGCAATCCTCCTGCCTGAATTTCCCTGTCATGGTAGCTTGAACGGCCACTGCTGGCCTCAGCTAACACTTCTCCGAGCTGTTTGTGTGCCAGGATTTACAGCCTCAGCTTTTTGGTATAGTCTAATGCATAGTTAAGGGGTCTCCCCCTTGTTCCTCCAATATGCTTTCACGACCAGCCAAACTGGGAGCCGGTCAGCCTTTCATCGTGCCTCTGTGACCCCTCCATGTCCTCTTAGCCAATCGACTCCAAGGGAACTTAACTCTCCCTCTCAAGATGACAACATTTCCTCTACATGAAATAGACTTTTCCCCTTGAGATGTCTCTGCTCGGGGCCACATCTGCAAACATCCCAAACTTTGTGATTAGACAAAAGTCCTTCCAGCACCCTCATTGCCAAACCTGTCAGTGACTACATTTAGCATGCAATGCTCAGAGCTTGTTACACATTTCCAGATCTGATCTGATGCAAGGAAAGGGTTGTAGCTAGCATTTCCTTTGATCTGGATGTTCTAAATGGAATCCAAGTTTGCATTAGCAATTGCTTCCAATCTTGACTTATTCTTGTTCCCCTTTGAGCTTTGCAGTCCCCTATGACTCTCAGATCAGTTTCACATAAAACTAAAATGAAGTTAACTCTCTTTCAACAAATTGCTTCATAACTGGGTGAAAGTTGTTTTTAATATCTAACATAAGATTTGCCCTCTGAGCCAGACTTAAGGATGTACACCTATAACCCCAGCACTTAGATGGCAGAAGCAGGTGAATCTCATCTGAATTTAAAGCCAGCCTGGTCTACATAGAGAGTTCCGGGACAGCCAGGGCTACATAGTGAGACCCTGTCTCAAAATAAAATAAAAAATCCAAAACCCTTGCTCTTTGAGCAAGAGTTTTAGACTAGTTCACCCAACCTTCAATAGCAGCCACACCTGGCAAAAATATCGTGTACAACTTAGAAAAGCAGTGTTTATCCTTTCATCTGCCAACTAAACTACGGGTGAAGACAAGAGAATCTGGGGCCAAGAAACAGAAGACCTTCCCCAAAACTGATATTGGTAAATTGCTCAGTGTTTTTAAAGCTAGCTATTAAACAGCTACAAACAGCTACAAACCTCCACGGCTTCATTATTATCAAGTATGAAACCCTTTCTCCTGAAAGGCTTTATTTAAGTGCCTGCTAGACTGAGCTATCACTTGCCCATGCCGCTTTACTGGTTTCCCAGTAATAGCTGTATCAAAGAGTAAATGCGTTAGTTCGGTCCCACAGTCTCACAATGTCTCAGGCACCTTCTCATGATAATATCCTGTGTAAACAATATGATGACGACTTGGAGGGCAGAGACCTTTCTCCCATAGTAGCTCGTGCTACTTTAGCCGGGTGCGGTGACACAGGTCTGTAATCCCAGCACTCTGGAGGCTGAGGGAGGGGGATCTCTGTGAGTTCGAGGCCAGCTTGATCTACAAAGTGAGTCCAGGACAGCCAAGGCTGCACAGAGAAACCCTGCTTCAAAAATAAATGAATGAATGAATGAATGAATGAATGAATGAATGAATGAATGAATGAACGCAGCAAACAGTGACTACATGGTTGTATGTGGTACCTCAGTGCTTGCCAGCATGATGTCTTAAGTGTGCTAATTCTAACCAGAATGGATGAAGTCACTTCTCCAATTTTCTTTTTTACTCTAAAAATAACAGTATACACAATCTTCAACCCAGTTACTAAATCTGAAGAGATCCCCTTCCCTTGCTTATCTTCAGCAATGACTTAAATTTTGATTGCAGTCATTAAATGTAAATATATACGGTCTTTGGATTGACCTTAATTCAAAACAAAGAAAATAATAAGTTTGTGCATGTTGAGTCGGAGGTTTAGAGGAGAATAACTTACCAGATTGATGGGTTTTAGGTAGGTAAGGGACTTGGGGACCTCATCCCAGTCCTCTACTTCCTGTCAAGAGCCAACCTGCTCACAGCGACTGGGCAGGTGTGGTAGGCCAGGTGTTTCTAGGTGGGTGGTCTGTGTCACTGGGGGGTGTAGCATGAGGAATCTTCTCCTAGCCTGCCAGGTGTACGTTCTGTTCTCCAACGTAACAGGAATCCATGATAAAGCAGGTAAAAATAGTCTTATCGCCAATGCCAGGCCTTTGTCTTGTACCTTCACTGGTGGAGGTTCATGCTTTCCGCCCCAGGCCTGATACTGGGACTCATTTTTAGGCTCATCAAATATCATAAATAAGGTGCTTAGTTCCCCAGCTAAGAAATGCCTGTTAGGCTGAAAGGCTTCCCATAGCCAACAAAAATGTTCCTTTCCAGTCATATGCTAGAGATAATAAATGCAAATGTGCGTTCTGAATTAGAGATCCCCTTCCCTTGTTCTAAGTGCATGTACTTACTATTATTGCACATTTGCCACTACATCTTGCCAACCCATTTCCAGGTGTCTCTGTCTAGCATGTTCTAAATGTACTTAAACCAAACAAGTTTGAAGCCAAAAGAGCGAAGCAGGTGAAACACGATAAAAGCTTAATATAATCATAAAAAGAAGTCTAAGTGGGTGCCACTGGCCCAAGTTTATATAATACAGAGTCCAGCCATTTCAAAAACTATTAATTCCGTGAACTGGGCCCCAGTTGTGGAAATTAGCTGAAGCAGTAAACCTAGAATAGAAATAAAGAAGTGGATCCAAAATTCATGAAATCTGGTGGGCTGTAATAATTCTTGTCTCAATTGAAAACACAGCCTTGACATTAAGTGATGTCTTTATTATCCTATGGGGAATTGCAGATTCTTATTTCTTCATCTTGACCTTCAGCCACTTCTTTCCCCCTTTAGCACCTCGGAGACTCTGCTTAAGGAATTCTGGAACATTTCTTAATACAAGTTGCAGCCTTTCCTTACACAATTGGAATTTAGCTTTTAGGTTCAGATGACAGATAATACACTCAGAAACACAGTGAAAAAGTATATAACAGACATCAGAGCTTCTATGGGTGACAACAGTGTTGAGTGGAAACATTGCAAATGCTGAGGGAGGGACAGTGTGAGAGGGATGTCTAACTGAGAACATTCAGTTTCCAAAGATAAGAAATGGGTAAATAGATTGGTGGGGCCCGAGTGAAGAGAGGTAAGTATCTATACCCGAACAAGTAGCAAGGAGCCTTTCAGAAAGATATGCACACACTGCTCTGGCTTAGATATGGTCTGAGTGTGTCTGTCAAAGCATCACATGCCGGGAACAGGACAGCCACTGTGATGGTGTTAAGCTGGTGAGAATGTCAAGAGGTGAAACCGCTGGGAATCGGGTAGACCAGGAGGGGCACCAACCTCAGAAGAGATTAATGCAGTTTTTGTTGACCTTTGCCTGGATCTTAACCTACTCAAGCCACCAAAGGGTTAGCAGGAAGGGAATTGTTTTTCAGTATCAGTGTATATGGAATTATTCATGCTAATAATATTACCATTGCATTATTATCCACAATCCACAGCACATTGTATTAAGTGTGCATTAGAGTAAGGGAAAGGCAATCGTTTGCTACTGGAAGTATGGTCTGAAGCCAGTAGCATCAACATCTGGGGACTTGCTGGAAACCGTAGGCCCACCCAGACCTGTGGGATCAAGGGTCTAGGGAATTCAACTATCCATTAAAGTTTGAGAAACACTGTTGTCAGCTTTTGAAAACTGCAAATAAAGCAAAAAATAACACTTGATCAATTGACATGGGAGGAAAACGACTCATTAAAATTGCATTATTGTATTGTGAGTTAAGCTGAGGAAAAGGGCGAATGTTTTATTAGCCGCTAAGTTCTCAAGAAGTGATTCAAGCCAAATCTATCCATTACCTTGAGCACAGAAGTGATCAAAGTGAATCAGGAGTTCGGCTTAGTATGTCAAAAACAGTTCTTTGAAGACTGGAAGCTTTCAGGGGAAACACAGTGATTTTAAAAAGCAACCAGCCAGCCAAGAACAAAGCTCTGATTACGTGGCTGATGGTAGATTTGGTAGGTTGAAATTCTAAGAACTCATCATTACAGCAGAGCTAATAAATTTGCCAGGAAAAGTACTCACCCTCATAAACATTCAAGGACAATAAAATTCCAGTCACTCGCATTGTGAGAAAAACCTCTAATAGCCAAGGCAACTGGATTCACTTAATGGGATTAAAATGATCCAGAGACAGAACAAAGAAGATGTCCCAATATGTTCATTGGACACAAAAGGGAAAATAATTGACAAATATGAGTATTCAATATTACGAGTTCCCAAAGTTGGTAGAGGGCTTACCTAAGGACCTGAAGCCCTGCATTCCATCCCAGGCACCGCATAAACCCAGGCATGGTAGCACATGCCTGTAATACCAGCTTTCAGGACATGGAAGCAGAAGGATTAGAAGTTCAAGGTTATTCTTTGCTATACAGCCTGCTCTATAGGAGACCCTGGAAGGGTTCCTGTAGAAGTTGGGAGGGGAGAATAAATCCATCTTTGGATTAAGAACCCCCTTTCACCGAGACATTTTAATACGGTTTGTTTCTAATGAGTTGATTCTGAAGTGGGGTTTAGTGTTCAGTTTACATTTAAGGCTTTACAAAAGGCAAATTGTCAATAGGGAAACAAAAATGAGTGGCTGTGTAGATAAAGCCCAGGTGACTGAAGGCAGACCTAACACGGGGGCAGACTTGGCTGGAAAACACCTTTTCCACTTAATGATAATCCTCAACAGCTATTGAAATTTCTGCTTGCTTTCAGTTCTGTGTCGCTGGCAGGCTTCCATTTGCTCTGGCTTTTGCAAGAGTAACAGTAAGTAAATTTGACTCAACAAAACCAAGTATTATTTTACAAGTACAAACTGAAAACCAACCTAAGTTTGGGCTTGGGTTTTTGAAACTGATGCTAATTTTAAACAGCAACCTTGAGAATCTCTGGAGGTTTGCATGAGCTAATAATCAGTAGCCCAAATATTTCCAATAGTTTTTAAGTGTTTTCAAGAGCAAGCGAGAAACCCTTTATGCTGTTGAAACTCATGTCACCTTCCACAAGCCCCAAAATGGTCTTGCTATTCATACTTGTCCTTTGGCAGCCCGTTAGGTGAAATATCTGAATCCTTGTCTTCTGTCATAAGATGACATTACCCACTAGGCCATCTTATTATCTTTAAAACTTGAACTTGATTCTGGGTCCACAAGTGAAGGGAAGATCTGTGTTTATCTGGTAGGCTTTGGTGTGTGTGTGTGTATGTGTGTGTGGTGCATTTTTTTTTGAGACAGGGTCTTGCTTTGTAGCCCAGGAAGGCTTCTAACACACCATCCTCCTTCCACCAACATCACAAGTATTGGCATCACAGATGTGTGACAAAGGGTATCATGAGCTGCAGATGGACCTCACAGCCAAGGATGACCTTGAACTTCTGGTCCTCCTGTCTTCACCTCCTGGGGCTGAGATTACAGGAACAGTCTGGTTCTTGTAGTACAGGGCTCAGACCCAGGGCTCTGCTCATGCTGAGAAGGAAAGATAAGTATCTTCACAAACGCCCCACACTCATTTTATCAAACTTCTGAGACAACACTTAATAATCTGTTAAGCAAAACAAGAGGGTAACAAGGAATTTACAAATGGCAGGGGAGAGAAGCTGTCTGCATTCTGTGGTAAACACCCACAGACTTCATCAAGTGTCTGTTGATGACATTTGAATAGTAGATGTTTTTAATCTCAGAAGAAAATTACACTGACAGCCTTTGACACAGGTACAGTGTGAGAGGTGTAAACTGGTAGTTAGGGACCAGCTGAGAGTTGACAGGGCCTACATCTAAATGACTGTTGACTCCAATCCTTCAGGAATAGTGAACTAACTCAAGAGCCAGGGGGATCTGGCACCACTGTGGGCTACATGGACTGCACCCAATAACGGGAACTTATTTGTGACCACCAGCAAGTTAAAGACATGGTATGTTCAAAACAACTAGAAATGTTCAAAGGTATGTCCATTTCCTAGAAAGGAGGCTTAAGGCTTAATATACAAAGCCCAACCTGAGGAAGAAACGGGCCCAGGAGTTCACATTCATCCCTCTCCAAACACATTATCAAAATATATAATCTTGTTGCACCTGATTTCCTTTTTAGTTATTTAAACTTTGTCAAGCCACATGGAATTAGAGTTCCATGAATATGCAAACAGCCCCAACCCTTTCCTCAAGCTCCCTTCACCTACATCTTAAAAAGTTAAATTGATATTGATATGTTTCAATATATTATATATCATATATCATAGTCATATATATATATATATATCCTTTAAGAAGCACCAGAAATATAGTTTAGAGAGTGAACATTCACCCAGCCATGTATGAGGCCCTGAATTTTCCTCACACTACCAGAAAATTTTAAAAATACAAACAAAAGCATTATAAGCTTATAGGCATTCTCTTGAGACTCATAAGAACCATTAAGAGTGCTTGAAAGTACATAGACCCCCCCCAGAAAAATAAAGAATGCATTTCTAAGACCAAGGTTTTTCATCTACACAGAGATAGCTGTCTGCTTCAACAAATACTGGGTCTTTAGAAAATGTTGTTATTTTTATTGCTTTTTGGAGTGCTGTGTAAAGCATAGAACCTTACAATTTGCATAGTAAGCAGTTTTCATCTTTTAAATATACTCATGTGATAAGAAAAGATACATGCAAAGGAAATAGATAGGGTTTTAGGAATCATCATTTACATTAAAATTTTCTTTATACAGACATCTTAATTTTAAAAACCAAAAAAGCATCTGCAAAGAGCCCTCTGAGACTGGAGAAAATCCAGCTTTCCATCTAAGCAGCCTTTCACTGAGAGACATGAGCGATGGCAGATGACGGCCTCTTAAGAATAGATTCAACAGAAAATGACAGCGGCTCATTTGCTGAGAGTTTTGTTCCAACTTGTTTGGCTACGAAGAGGTCTTTTGCGCATCTGTCTATTGTAAATGTGTACTTCTGGTTCTCCTTGACCAAACACTCCCTGTGTTTCTTTGGGGTCTCCTCAAAGGCTTCTTTGACAAATGGTGTTTTCAACTCAGGGCCTTGTTTGTCACTGAGCGTCTGCTGGAATACTGAGTGGAATGGATTATGTTTAAGTGGCAGAGGATGCCTAGTGTTTTCTTTACTTATCTTGGTTAAGATGTGCCCTTGAGCTGCCAGGCAGTCCATATCAACAATGGGAGAGAAATTCCGCCCGGGTGGGGAGAAGGCAGACCTCTCTGGGACAACCTGGTGAGCCTGGAGGTCAGTTCTTGAGGTTGAGACCTCGGGCAGATGAGGGGGCACCAGAGAGCTTTCCAGTTTCGGTGGTATCATGTCACGTTCTGCATTAAGCCCATCCTGAGCTCGGGTTCCCTTTAAGTCCCAGCTGACCCCAGGCTTCAGGGCTTGGACAGAAGTGGTGGTGTTTAACAGGTATTGCTGGTAGAGAAGGGTGTCACTAATGGGACCACACTTCGGCCAAACTAAAAATCGTGAGGACAGGGGATACTGTCTGTAAGTGGTGGCCACACTGACGTTAGAAGAAATCAGTTCCATGTTCCCGGACCCTGAATACTGCATGGTGAGATCAAGGCAGGTTGGTAAAAAATTACAGAAGTCCTTGCTCGGCGGCTCCCCGGCAGTGGGGCTGTAGGCACTTTTGTAGGAACCGTATTCAGGCCCAGGCACTATGCGGTTGGGCAGGAACAAGGCAGCAGCTTGGGAGGTTTCCAACATCTCCCTCTCTTTATATTCTCTCTCCAGCATAATGTTCTCCAACTCTTTGTCAGCAAAGGCTCTTCTCTTCCTCATTCTGTCACTAACAGGTGGAGGTAGAGGAAGGGTCCCTCCTAGGTAAGTCTCCGCTGTTATTGGGCGATAGCCTAAAATAAGCAAGGGTTGTGAGGAAAACAGATTAACATCCTGACAAGAAAAATCTGGAAATCCAGAAAGCAAAAGTATCATCATCACAGAGCACAGGAGAGCCAGTTACAATTTCATATCACGGGTATTTTAAAATAGAAAGCAAAAGTAGCCGAGAGTGGTGGTGCACACCTTTAATCCCAGCACTTGGGAGGCAGAGGCAGGTAGATCTCTGTGAGTTCAAGGCCAGCCTGATCTACAAAGTTCCAGGGTAGCATACAGAAAAACCCTGTCTTGAAAAAATATATAAAAAAGAAAACAAAAGTATAGGCTTGACTCAATATAGTTTCTGTTTGAGGAAAAGTGCCCATATGGTAGCTTCTGGGAGTCATTGTTTTTATTTGTATACGTATGACTGCTTGCCTCAGCAAGTGTATCATGTTGACTGAGATTTTAATATTCTTCCCAGATCCATAGACATCAAGGGACAAATCTGTCCACCTTATTTTAATAATGTTTCATTGCCCATAACATCTTTTTTTTTTCTTTTTGGATTATATAAAAGATATCTATACCTACAGCTGATGTCACTTTTTATTTTCTAAAGATGTCTCATTATGTACACATTGTTACATCTGTGGAATAATCCAAGGAGAGCTAGGAAAAAAAGAAAAAGAAAGTTAAGGAAGATTAGTAAGGAGAAAGAGAAGAAAAGACTTGAAGATATAGAGAAGCAAAGAAAAACTAAAAAGAACTATTAACTAGTCCAAACACGCTGGGCAGCTAACAATGTTGCCAGGCTTCCCTTGACCCCTAGAACAAACAAAGCCAGGCAAAACAGTGCTGTGGGTGAGGGAAAGACATCTCCAACTACCCTGAAAATAACAGCTCTCAAGCATCCGTCCCCCACTCCCGAATTTCATTCATGTTGGCCAAATATCAAAAGGGCAGAACACATTAGGATGCAGATGAAGTCATGCACAGTTCAAGAATAAAGACAAAATAAAAAACAAAAACTACTATAACATAAGTAGAATTCTGGGTGCATTTGTCCACTCCCAAACACTCACCCCCAACAGATTTTTCTGAAGGACCCAGTGTAGTATTTGTATTTACAGAGTGACAAACCCATTACACTCATTTAAAAACAAAATAGAAATTGAAAATTATTGTTTCCACTAGGCTAAGTGTTTGCCAGAAAGTTATTTACTTGAGTTGACTTTTCCATTGAGACCTCAAGTGTCTCAACTTGCTTTGGCAAAAATTTCAACTTATCAGTGTGGTCCCTATGGTTATAAATGTTTACCCACTTTGCAACCAATTTTACTTTGAATTGTCAAGAACTCTTTCTAAGGTCAGAAGTGCACAGCACAGGTTGAGACACAAATTTTAAAACTATCCAGGATCAGCTAAACTCAGAAACCTCACAAGAAAAGAGAGAGAAAAAGGAGAGAGAGAGAGAGAGAGAGAGAGAGAGAGAGAAAAGAAGGAAGGGAGAGAAAGAAAGAAGAAAGACCTCAACTGCCCTCTTCAAAGAAGGCAGTCCTTCTTTTTAAGCTGAACTATAGGAAGCGGCAGCAATGATTAAGGTATATGTAACTTCACTTTAGATAAAGGTAAAGGAAATGTAAAGAATATTAAGAAAAATGGTGATAGCCAATGCATTGCTTAGCTAGACAACAAA
This sequence comes from Pachyuromys duprasi, assembly GCA_028658305.1. Classification (NCBI taxonomy): domain Eukaryota; kingdom Metazoa; phylum Chordata; class Mammalia; order Rodentia; family Muridae; genus Pachyuromys; species Pachyuromys duprasi. The sequence continues at coordinate 39,289,507 of CM053762.1, read as the reverse complement.
TAAACGCCATGCCTAAACCCAAGAGCTTTAGAAAATCAGCACTATTTTAAGAAAAAATAACATGTCTCTAGGATTTGTGGGAAATGAAAGCAAAGGGAGAATTAGACTGCCAGCTGCTCAGGGGGCTTGCTTGATTCAAAGCCCCACTCTACAGCCTTGACTAACAAAAGAAGTGTGTGGAAGCAGCGATCATCTAGACTGCCAAGAAGGAAAACAGTACAACGCTAAAGAGTGAAACTTGAGGCTGGAGGTGACTCTTGGTCACAGTAGCTATAATCTCCTTGCTTGGTTTACTCTGCCCATTAAACTCCTTCAGTAACTAAGAGATTTGAGGGTGGGAGGGGGGTGGCGGGTGAGTCTTAATTGTTTTTCTTCCCAAAGGCGGCTTCCAGGATCACTTGACAGTGCGTTCTTACATGTCCCTGACACTGGGTAAATTTCGCAGGTGCTTCCTGGGAGCACAACTAGTCAGAGGATAGAATTATCTCAGTGTGAGTATGTGACACGCATTTTCCAGATAGGCGCTCCCTTCCCCAAAGCGAACTTTCTAATGAAAATTAGCTCCTTCCCTGGGTTAACACATACACCATGCAGCTAAATAATCAGCGTGCTCAACTCAGGACAACTTGACGTTATTTTACCTTCTAAAATGCTTTTGGCCAGCAAGCTCGGCGCCCGGACTTGCCTCTGGTACACCGCTTTGCGCTCGAAATTGTTCTGTTTCCCGGAAAGCCCCTTCTTATCCTGTAAATACAAGAAACGATCCTTAAGAGTGGGGGAGGGGCGTCCACAAAGCTTCTAGAACTCTCCCCAATCTAAAATGAACTTGTTCTTGCCACCTCTTATAATTAAAAGATTTTATTCCAAATAATAACAATAATAATAATAATAATAATGGGAGCGCCTCTTAATCTCAGCGCAGCCAAGAAGACATCTAGAAAGAAGGGTGTTGGGGGAAGGTTGCCTCCCCAAGGTGCATCCACTAAGCTAAAGGGACCCAGGACCAGCCTTTGAGGATTAAAAGACAGGCGCTTTCATCCCTAGGTGTAGTAGACACAATAGGGTGTCCCAGGTTGAGGGTATCTGTCTTGTTCTGGAAGATGGGAGCAGAGGTACCGGGAAGGAAAAGAAACTCTTAAGAGGACACCAGGCTGAGAGCCCTCTGGCCACTGCCGGGTTGCCAGTTTGCTCCCAACCCAGCGGGCTACCAAGAAGCCCAGCAAGGCAGGGGAGTTGCTGCCCTGACTAGGAAAGAGGTTGAGCCCAGGACCAGGGCCCCCTGAGCACTCTTCCATCCGGAAGTTTCCCTCCGGAGTCGCTGGCCTCATCCCGTGAGCTGCCAGCACCTGTCAGCAGTTGAGGTCAAACCGAAAGTTTTCCCGCGCCTGGGGAAACTTGTGGATCACTTACCTAGAGCCCACCCTCCGCCCTTGAAACTACAACGACAATAATAACGATAATAAGGGACTCAGAACCTCGCCTAGCCTCTGAGAAGTGGCTCTGTGAAGCCTTCAACGCCTCCTCAAAGCACCAAAAGCGCAGGAACGCAATCAAATATAAACTTGAGCGTTCAAAAGTGGCTCAAGGAGAAATCCTGGCTCCTCACAACAGAGCCGCACCACGGGGCGGTGACCCCTGGGATTATTCCCCGGGCAGGTCATACTTGGGCTGAGGGGCTCCTAACTCCATCCGCACTTTGGTCTCATCTGGAATAACGGGCATCAAGATCTGCCCAAGTACCAAGGTAGGGTGATGGCAGCCACCGTGGGCTGCTTCATCCTCTGTGGGCTCTGTGTTAACAGGGACTTTACACTGTCAACCACCCGCCTCCCTCCCCGAGATATTTTTAGTGACTTTTCCTTAGTGTCCCAGATAGACCTAATTGCCCCTTTCTCTCTGGGTTCTGATAGACTTCCCCAGCACGTTCTGCAGCGGGACCCGCAGGCTCCCGGGGGCAGAGTGTCTGCACCTCTCCTGCCAGGCGACCCGAGGCTGGGGGGTCGCAGCTCCCTGCTGCTAAGGGACTCCCCAGTCCTGGCTGGGCACGTACCCCGGGCCGGGGGGGGGGGGGACACCCACCTCGGTGGCCTGCTGCCTCCTGAGCGCCACCTGGGCGGCCATGACGCGCTGGCGCTCTACCACCAGCAGGCAGTTGGCGCACTGGCAGTCCCGCCAGCGACAGAAGCGCTTGTGGCCCTTGAGGCAGGACACCACGCCGTGGTTGCGGCATCGCGCGCACTTGGGCGTGCGGCTCAGCTTGCGCGGCTCGGCGCCGCCGCCTCCCGCGCTGGCACCGCGCTCGGGGGCCGCGGCGGCGGCTGGCAGGGCCTGGGCCGCGGGCGGTGGCCTGGGTGCCAGTCCCCCGGGCTGCTCCGGCCGGCCCGGCGCCTCCGGGGACGCGCCGGACTCCTCCCCATCGCCCTCGTCCTCCGCGTCCTCGTCCTCCTCCTCCTCCTCGTCTTCGTCCTCGTCTTCCTCGCCGTCCCCGTCGGCCCCCGACGACGACGGGCTGGGTCCCTGCGGCGTGGCCCGCGGCGGCGTCCCACGGCCACCCTCCTCCAGCTCCAGGCTCTCCACGTCGATCTCCCAGTCTCCGACTCCAGGGACCGCCTGCCCTTCCGTCATGGCACTGGGCTCTGCTTTGACTCGGTTGCCTGCACACTAGAGAGACACAAAGAGTCCCGAAGACCCGCCCGTCGCAATCAGGGACCCTCTCGGCCTCCCCCACTGAGTTACCCCGCTTCCTTCTGGTCCCTGCAGTACAGGCCACACGGGTCCAGAGGACCCACAACTCAACCAAGGTTGTATTCTACTTAATCCCAAGATGTCTGTGCACCTGACCTTTAGCCACAGCCCTGTCTGGCATTTCCAGACAAGTCGCCCACCGACTCTACACACTCTGAGCCACTTGTCAATGTTGTTTTTTTTTTGTTTTGTTTTGTTTTGTTTTTTGTTTTCACGGCCAGCTAACACGGCCACGGTGCACACAAAAACGTCGTTGGAACAGCTCTCTTTCCTCTAGTTCCTGGGAACCTTGAAACCACGTTGCTCAAACGCCCCCTCACTGACCCACGCCACCACAAAGTGTCTGGAGAGGTCTTCGCATCCCTTCCCGTCCCCTAAGCCAACGCTGGGCTATTAGCGCGCACACAGGGATGAAGGGCCCTAGCCACAAAGCTGCAGGAGCTGGTCTGGGTGGACGGAACTTGATTTTCGTCTTTAAGGCAAGACAACCCAGAAACAGAGAGGGTCAGTAAGGGTGATTCACGCCCCACGTCCTCCCTAACTAACTCCCTAAGGAGCGGCGGCAACATCACAGCACTCACCAAGACTCAGAGGCTCGGGGCTAGCAACCCGGCTAAAAGGTATCCAGCCTTAGGATCCGTCCCGGGAGCTGCAAGCTGCGCGAGCGACGGGAACTGGGTCTGACTGGTGCGGAGGGACAGAGGCAGCGGGCGAGTCAAGTCCTTGGCAGCCTCCCTCCGTACATCCCAAATTCTGCCAAGTTCTATTGGGTCCTCCACAGCCCGGGTCGCTTTCCCGGAAAGGTGGCGCTGGGTCCCGGGACTGCTCGCCTTGGGCGCAGTGTCACTCACTGCAGTCCCGGGCCTGGGCTCCCTTCCTAGTATTATCCACCCACCCACCCCCGCCCCCGCCTTCCCCCCCTCCCGAGCTCCGCGCCCTCTGATTGGTCGGTTGTCAGGCGGTGTGCGCGCCGATTGGTGGAAGCTCCGGGCTGAGCGTCCTCCTCCCGCTCCGCACAGCAGACGCTTCTCTCCCGGCGCCCCAGCGCCGGACTGCACCCGCCTCCCTTCGCTGCAGCCGGGTCCCTGCTCTAGAACTGCGGAACCTGGCGGTGCGGGCTGCGGTGGCGGCGAAGAAGTCGCCCTTTATCTCACGGACTAGGGAACCGGCCGGGTCTTACGCGAAGCGTTGTTCTCGAGAAGGTAACTGAAAGGCAGAGATCGCAAGGGTTAGCTTTGGTTTCTATCAATGTGTGTCACCTCTGGGTATTTAACCTTCAATCCGCAGTTGGCGGGCGAGAAGAGGCCGCTCCAAAGGGGCGCACAGGCATCTTTCTCTCCGCATGAACAAGTCCAGGTTTATCTTGCAGGGCAACGCCTTACAATATATGCAACGCCTTACAATATAACGTCTTACAAATATATGCATTTTGTGGACAACTCTGAAGTGCACAAAAAAAAAACAGTTCCTTGCTTTGCTTTCACAGAGCTTGCGTGGCAGGTGGCTGTGTCGACTACAGCTCATCTACATTTTCCTGTTATTAGTGGTCCACTTTGGAGAAAGTGGAAACAATCCACGCCATTAGCAAAATCTTCAATCTAAGCATGCGTTTATACAAAACTTTTTAAAAATCTGCTTCCTTTGGTGTGCGTGAATAAGTGTCTATAAAGAAAATTAACTTTCTTCCCTCTCACAATACTCTTCAAAAAAAAAAGGTTTGAAAAAAGTTACATTTCCCAGGAATCACAAAGAAGCTCCTTAAGCAATGATACATTCTATTAAGCTGAATTTAAAATCTCATTCACGCTTTTCTAGGCTCGCCTCTCAATCCAGCCCTTTGCAGGAAGAGCGAGTTAGAACGCGCATCCAAAAACGGGCTGTCGTTTTCCTGGTCCTGCTTTGGAGCTGGTTGTAACTTTCCTCTAACCCGAACTTGTCAGAAGGTTCGGAATCAGTCAAGCTCGCCTAAAACAGAACAGAGACGAACCGCCCGCCGGGGACCCAGGTATTCTCCGGCCCTTCGTAAAGCTAAATTCCTCCTAGGTGGGGTGTGAGAGCCCGTTTGTGCCCGATTCTTCCCAGAGCCACGGCGACGTCCAGCTGGGTTCGTGGACGTGATTTTCTGAATGCTCCCCGTAGATTTTTCAGCGTCACTAGGGGGTCTTGGGGGGGGTCCCTTAGACAGTTTCGCCGAGGCACACAGGAATCAGCCTTTGGTACCTCTCCCTCAGCACCACCAAGTCACACCGATGAGGTCTGCCATTTGTGTTCTGTCTTATCTAACCAAAAACGCTTCCTCTTTTTCTTTCTTTTCTTTCTTTCTTTTTTTTTTTAAACCTGGGTGGGAGCCCTTTGGGTTCTTGACAACAGTAGAAACAGTTTTCTAACCTCCTTTTTCTCCAACGATGAAAGCAAGGAGTCCTCAGAGACCCTTTGCCCTCGGACAAAGCCAGAGCAAGAACCTTGGACCGGGACAGCCTCTGTGCCCTGAAGTGACAGTTATCCGCTGGAAATATTCTAGATGGTTTGCCGTGGTTTTCCTGATTACTTTTTGGTATTGCTGCTTTCGTTTCTGTTCTTGTTTTCGTAGCTCCCCTGACGCCTTCAGATTTTATCACTTGGAGTTGGGAGCAGAGAGGCAAGACAGGTCTGCTGTCCCTGGCTTTGTTTTTGTCCAGACGTGCTGAGTTTTCTTCAACACGTACACACCACTCACCATACTTGTCTACCTTTGTAACCAGGCTGTGTGTGTGCATCTGCCCACCCTACCCCACCCCACTCCCGCCCCACACGCACACAATTGAAGATGAACTGTCTGTCCACTGCTACTACCCTGCCAGATCCTGTGGGTAACAGGCTGGGTTTTCATCTGTGGCTTGTACCGCCTCTGAAAACAAAAGGAGATAGAATAATTAGCTCTTCACCAATAATTTTAAATATCAACAAAGCTGAGAAAAATAGGTTTGCTTGCCACTAGATGGATGGCAGAGAGGGGAGCCAGGAGGGAACAGGGGAGGAGGGTGTGGGTAGCCGCTTCCTGAACTGAAAGTAAACAGATTGTGGAGCCCTTGCACTGGTTCAAACTTTAAACAGCACTCGAAGAGGGAGAGAAACAGTATTTGTGTGCATGGACCAGTCAGATGAAGTCAAAACAGGGAAATGGGACTTGGAGTTATGGCAACAAACTCAGAGAAGCAATCCTTAGGAGTAGTCTAGGGCTAGGTTGCAGGTGGGTGCTACTCCACCATGGGGCGGGGAGGGAGGCATCTTCTGTAGCACTCCAGCACTTCCTGGACAGGCAAAGCACAGGACTTCACCACTGTCTGCTGATGGGCACTCCCCCTCCACAGTGCCCCTTTCCCCTGCATGCCTTCCCTCCTTACACCGCCATCTGTGCCCTTCGGGACGTGCAGCTGTAATCAAGATCTTGTTGAATTACATCCTCTGGTCTTGAAGTCCTCCAGGGAACCACTTTCCCACCAGTGGCTGGAAAGTGAGATGGTTCTAGGGAAGAGGGTGGGGATTTATCCTAGGACAAACTTCAGGAAGTCCAAGACACTCCCATACTAAAAGTGAAATTGTGTACACTTCTTCTGGGAGTAAATAGCCATGCCTTTTTCCCCCCACTGCCAAAGGATTCCACAGCTACACAGACTGTTCAGTAAACTGAATACTCAGAAGGAAGAAGGGTGTGGGAGCCCAAGCTCCATCTGGTCCTTCCACAGGCTATGTGACCTTGGTCAATTATTTTTCTGCATCTTGAGAAGAGTGACCTTTCTTGGCCTGGCATATGAAAACTTCAACTAACAAGGATCCAGTGGTCACACAGTGGGACCTTCTTCTCCTAGGGACAGCACTTGTGTCCAGTGAGAGCCTGGCTTCTCTTCACTCTCTCTAAAAAAGACCGTTTTTTTGTTTGTTTTTGTTTTTGACTCAGGACTCCTTCAGTGAGGAAACAAATCCATAAAAGGAGCCTGAAAACCAACACCAAGTCAGGAAGCACAGTGCTTTCCAGTGCTTTCTGAGCTCTGGGGCTCTGTGGGAGTTGGTTTTCTTCCCCTGCTGACCCATGTAGGTGAAGGTGGACCATATCCTTGTTTGCTTCTGGCTCCCTTCACACACACACACACACACACACACACCTTCCTGCACCCACCAGCTAATAAGCTTGCCCTCAAAAAGGGGACAAACAAAAAGGAGAGAAGATCTTTCCTTGGTGAGAGTGGCTCGCTTGCCTTCTCCAAATATCTGTCCAAAAACAAATAAATAAATTTCAAAGAAGGCAAATGCGTGTCAGCCTGGCTTCCATTCATTGAACAGTTTCTTAAGTACATTCAGCTAGACTGGTCCCTGAGTCACCCAGCTGAGCTACTCCATCTTTCCCACCTAAGGCCTGTTTAAGCCTCCCTGCTTCCACTTGTTCAAGGAGGCCCAAGGCCTCTAAGGTAATCACACCTGAAGATACACAGAGAGGGGACCTAGGAGGCCACTATCACCAGCAGCAGCAGCACCTGAAACCACCTAGCTAACCCTAACCCCGAGTACCAGGTGGTGAGTGGCTGTTGAGCACTTCTGGGCACCTTGGTATAAGGGCTTTGCTGTGGCTAACTGTGGCTCTGGTTTCTCTAGAGACAACCTCAAACCCACGTCCTCTTGTGGAGAGCCTCGGTGTCCTACAGTCTGACAACTTTAACTGGCTATGGACACGGTGAAATAAATAATCCCAGATGGGACCACAGAGATATGATTTCCCAACTTACTTTTCGAAATTAGATGTACGACCTGTCACACTCGGTGGGGGTGGAGGTGAGCAAAGAGCACTTTTAGGAGATAGCTGTTCTGCACGGTTAGCACCCCCTCTTCCCCTGCTTGGGCAGAGCCTAAAAAGCAAAGGACAGGTAAAACCTCATTCCTTCTCCTTCCTTCTTGTTCCTTCCGTGGGAAGCTGGGTAAAGCAGACTCAACAGAAAGGGAGCAGCAGCTTTGTTTCTGCTTACGCTTTTCAGGAGAATTGAAACCCAGAGGAGTTCATCAAGAACTTGCTGGGGCGTTGGGCACTGGCTGCATAGCAATATAGAGGCAGCGCAGGACTGAAGAGGCCTTGGCTATTTCTGGTCTGCCTCAATGATGCTCCGTGCCTTCCTGTGTGCCCTTCTAGGTAGGGTGCAGAATCTCATGCACAGTGAAGCAAACTTGCAGCGTATCTTCCTTGTGGGGGGGGGGGTCCCTATGCCGCCCTGCCTGCTCCAACCCCAGGCAGCCTCCGAGGACCAATGAGCTCAGTTCACTTGGAGGACATACAGCAGCCAGGAGAAGAGGGACCTGCAGTTATCTCATCCTTTCACTACTCATGCCAAATATTCCCCAGGAGGCATTGAGGCCTAGGTTCCGCCCCAGTGGTGGTGGTCTTGTTATAGAAGGCAGTCAGGAGAGCATATGTGCCATGTACCTTCTGGTACGGGCACCCTATTGGGGGAGGGTGCTCAGCACAAGTCCATACCCTCAGGAACTTTTTGTCCCCTACCCCTGTGTTGGAGTATGACAGTTCAAGTGTCAGATATTGCCCACACTTAGAGTTCATGTCACTCTTCATTTTTTCTCAACAGTCTAACCAGCAAGGTCGAAGGGACTCAAGAGAGGAAGGGGAGCAAAGTGTTGGTCCTGCAGGAGCTTCGGGAAGAATGAGCCACCTTCCTTGTGTATGAACCCCCAGCCTGCCCCTTCAGGTCCGTGAGCATAGACTGAAGGAATCAGACTTAATGGTTTCTAGTTACTCTATCAAACACGAAAAACTGTACAGCATTTGCACAGCAATGGCCTGCTTGCTCAGGTTGACAAGATCAAGAATGTGGAGGAGAGAAGAGGAGAAAAAAATAGAAACAGTTTGGCACTGATTTGAATCAATTGGTGACTTTCTCCTGCCCCATAGTTCTGCTATTGATGGGGGGGGGGGGGAGGACCTGACCTAAAAACCAAATCTATCCGCTAGGGGACAAGTGACCCCAGTCTCACAAAGAACTCACTCCCTGAGTTTAAACCCGATGGAATTCATTCCAGTGGCCAAAGGAGGCCCCACAAGTCACAACCTGTGTGTGACCCCGTGGTTTCTAGATTAGGCTTATTTTGGATGGATTTTAAGCAAAAACTCAGCAGGTCAATCTTATACACCTCTTTAGCCCTATCTTACGTTCACTCTGGGATCTGGGTTTGGGTTCTGAGGAGGACCAAAATATTTTTCTTACTATAGATCCAGAAAGTCTCTCTGAATAGCAGCATACTTGCTGAGAAGGAAGTCTCCCTCTTTGCTGCTCAAACTTCTCCAGCCAGGGAGGTGACTAGCCCAGGGCAGACTCCAGAGCCTCTGTGGGGATGTGTGGGGCTGAGGAAAGTGTGAGAGAAGAGGGAAGCGAACTCTACTTGGCTGTGTGTCTAGATAACAAGTGACAAGCCAGGACATCAGGGTGACCGAAGTGTGATCCTGTGTCTCCAATCAAAAGGCAAAAACCGCGGGCCCTAAAAGGGGACATGGCCTGCCTGAAAGGGATTCCTTCCATCCATATAATAAGCGTCAAGGGGGAGGGGCAAAAGGAAGGAAGAAAGAGGGGAGAGAAGTAAAGACGGGGAGGTGGGGTGCCAATGAAAATTGGGGATCCTCTTCTAGTCACAATTTCGTCAACTAAAACTGCCCTGCCCTTGAGCCATTTTCTTCAACATCACCTGTGAGGCTTCTGCGTTGTGAAGGGGACGAAACGGAACTAGATCACTGCTGAAATCTCCTCCTAAATTCTGAATACGTCTGGGTGAAGTGAAACAAAAAAAAAAAAAAAAAAAAAAAAGGAAGAGTGTTGCCTGAGTGTTTTCCCCTGGGTGTTGTAGGGAAGCGAGAGAAGGGGAAAGAGGGACTCGGGCCAGCTGGAGCGCGCCTTTACGACGAAGGCGCTACATAAACTTTAAGAGCCGAGGAAATCCTCCCTTTGAACGGGCTGACCCCCCAGAGAGTAGGCGGGCGTTCCACGGGAGATGAGCCATTGGAAAGGGGCGAGCTAGGCGTTGTCACTTGCTTCACGCTGATTTAACGTGGCAGGAGCGCAGGTGCAGGAAACTCCAGCCCCTTCTCCCGTCCACCTAGAGCCCCTTAAGCCCTCCACCCCTGCCCTTTCTTTCGTTGAAAATTTATTGACGGGGTGAAAGCAGGCTAACAAAAAAGGCAGCCTCGCGAGCTTCGGGCTCCGCAAGAATGCTTTGATCCCCTTAATAGTCTAACAGTCCCCCCAAAAGCCTGAGACCCCTGGGGACCAGTGGCTCAGGGGTCCAAGTTTCCCTAAAGCCAGTGCCTGCACTGCACACGGAGGCCGCTTGGGGGAGCTGTGGGCGGCCACCCGGGGAGGATGGGGAGGGAAGCGGCGTTCAGGGCCTCGGAGACACGAGTGGCCACTGGATTACATGCTCGCTCTTCCCACTAGCTTTGCCAGGCAAACCTAGCAGGTGGTAGGCTCTCATTAAGGGACCTATCTTGCTATGTGGTCCGCTTCCTTGCGTGTCCTGATTACTTCTTCAAGCTGCCTTGTAGCCTCTACATGCAAGAACTGGAAAATTCACTCCATGCGCTGACCCTTAAGGTGGGAGAAGTCACAATCATTGTGGGCCCCCATTTTGTCAGATTGAGAGGCTGACTCTTGCAACAGGCAGCAGGTTCCAGAAGAGCAAGAGAACAAAAACTCCGTCCTCAGCTTCTCAGCAGGAGCTAGCTGCTGCAGTGACCCTGGAAGCGGAAGGTGAACCTCATTCCAGCTGCTTCTGCATAAACCCTCCCCTGTGGACCTTCAACAGGAAGCTCACTCAATTTCCCTGCTCATGCTTTACAGAATTGCCCCCATCCCACCCCCACGGCACCCACCACTCCTGTTTCCGCTTTGTAAATCCCCCCCCCCCAAAATGATTTGAGATGCTGAGAACCTTTGTGTGGAAAACGGGTTTTCAGAATTCCACTCTGTAGCAAATGATGAAGGTTCAAAGTCTAGTGGCTGTGTAGACTAGCGATGGCTCTGAAAGCTCACCGATACCACAAATCATTTTGGGGGACCCTGAGAAGTTTTTCACAGTTCACTTTCTGTGCCTCTGTTTCCTCTTTTATAAAACCTAGCCAGATTCTTAACAATATCAAGTTTACAATGGCCAATACAAAGTAATTGAAATTCTTTGAAAATCCGAAAGTATTGTTATTACAAGTCTTCCTTGTCTGACTTACTTTTTTCATTTAAGAAGGCCATGTCCTAGGTTACAAGTAGATAAGGTCAAAGAGGGGGAGGGGTCTCCAAAGGATCACAGATGGAGTGACAGGTCCTGTTTTGTTAATATTCAAGCAAATTTGTCTCTCAAAGGAAGCTGCCATCCCAACTCCTTCTCAACCAAATAAAAATGCAAACTTCCCTTTCTTTGGCCAACAAGGACCCAGTCTTTCAAGTGTTTATACAAAATCGCTTGTCTCTGCAAAGCATGAAGGACACACTCTTCCCGATTTGAAGAGCAGAAGGGTTGCAGCATGGTGACCAAGCCTTTCTAAATAAACGGGTTGATCTCAGTGTTCAGCATTTCTCTTCCTGAGAAGCCTGTTTTTGAGGCAGGAAGGGGACACTCAGGCTTCCATTATTACAACTGGAACTTCCAGCTGGGCTGGTTTTTGGTTGGTTGGTTTGCTTGCTTGCTTGCTTAGTTGTTTTTGATTGTTGTTACTGTTGTTTCATTCTCTTCCTTAGGGGGAAAACTTAACAATACACAAAAGTAGGCCAAATCACGTAAGATCTCCTACAGTAATCTAACAGAATGCTATCTGTGATGGCCCATAAGAATATATCACATCTACACAGCCATTAATGCCACCAAAGTATGTTTGGGGGGTGGGGGTCCACTGAAGTCCTACCCATTAGCTGAGTTGGTAAGATTTAATTATACCAAGTGAATGAAATTTCTGGGGCCTGGCCTATGATACACTGCATGATTCACAATCGTGTGCTGAATCATTTGAACAAGATGCTAGTCAGCTGAGCACCCAGCTTGATGCACAAGGGAAACACAGGTGGCCAAAGCAAAAGGCAGATCAACATTCTAGTCTAAAAACTTAATTATACACTACTTGATCCTCTAAATAACCTGAGAGATGTTCTCTAGAACACAGCCACAACTTACTGTTTGCAGTAGAATCTCTGTGGTATAAAAGACCAGAATTAGCTTTTTTAACAGAAAAAAAAAATTCAGCCCTAGCTCTCAAACCCTGAACCTATTGACTCTTCCCAGTCAGAAACTGTCTCTTTAAGACTTTTCAGTCCTGTCTCATTCATATCAACAACCTTCCAGCACTGCTAATAAACAGGGTTTTATTGGATTTTGTTGCTTTTTTCTTCTCCTTTTAGTTTGTCTTGATCCCAGTTTGCACAATACAGGAACACATCTGCACACGTAACTTTCATCCACGTAAGTGTTGCAGGGTCACTAAACTTGGCTTATCGGTTCCAAATGGAACCAAATCTGGCTTCAGTGTGAAGTCCAACCCAATACGTGAAAACACAGAATTGAGTCTCCAGTTGTGGTGTTCTCTGTAGTATTCCCAAATGGTCTCGTATTGTTTGGCAAATCTATAATGTAATAAATATTGATGTTTCCCTCACATGTGGTGTTAAGATTTGCTCAGCCAAAAAAAAATTTTTTTCTGCAATCTTTTAAAAATATATCACTAGGTTTGTTGTCTTGAAATTAGTTTGTACTCTGGCAGCTTTCTTTAAATGTCAACCAGATGTGGAATCCCATTACAATGCTCTCTCTCTCTCTCTCTCTCTCTTAATTTTACTTGTCCCCACAGATTGTTTTAAAACAGTTGTTCTTCAAGAATCTTCTTTCTGTTCCTGACTGAAGATAAAATATTTTTAAAGTCAATGAACGTCCTCACAGAACACATGTTCTAATTTTCCTTTCTGCCTGCAGGATCGTGGCTCCTGCCATTTCAGATTTTTTTTTCCCAAGTCACTGCTGGAGTGGAGGAAGCAATGGTCCATAGAAGAGACCTGTCAAGTATAGCCTCTTTCCTCCGTTCACAGTCACACACACTTCCATTCAAAGCTCCTGTTTGCACTCCTTTCCAAAAATATTATCCTTCTGGGATGAAATTTTTCACGCATAAACTCAGCTCGGCTGAACGACTTTTTTTTCCTAAAGAAAGCTTAAGAAAACAAATTCTTAGTTATTTGAGAGAGTTAACAAACACTGCTTTTCAAATCTAGATGCATGCATGTATTAATCATTAAAAAGAAGTCATGAATTGACTCTGTAGTGAGCAAGACTCTTGGGCCCTTTGGAAGTCACCAAATACTTACTAACAGTAAAAGTGGTTTATAAATCATTTTAGATCATAGATCCTACAACATTTATTAAATCTTTAGGATGACGGGTTTATTCCCATTTCTCTAAGGAGCAACAATAAGAATGAGCACTCATTGCCACAGGACTATATGCACTGGATAGCTCAACCTTTAAAAACTATAATTTTGTTGTCATAATCACAGGAAAAGTTTTTGTTTGTTTTTCTGCTTTGAAACTAGTACCTCTAGTGCTATATTGTACAGAAATATAAAATGAGGGTTCAGGATCTTGGGTGGTGTAGTTATAGTTTGGTGAGTGCTTACCTCCCATATGTGAGACCCTTGGATTTAATCCATGGTACTTGGGGGTGACTGGGGCATGCCAACATCTGGAATTTTCACCAAAAAATTCATATTATGCATCTGTGTCGTTTTTTTGAAATTAATTCTTAAATGTATGTTTGACAAATATATATAACAATGGAACTGACATCATCTTTGCCTTTGTCTGGATTTTTGTGTGTGGATGTTCTGCCTGAAAGTATGTCAGTGTACTTACCGTGTGTGTCCCTGGTGTCTAAGGAGACCAGAAGAGGACATCAGATCCTCTAGAGCGGATGTTACAGAGTTGTGGGCTGCCATGTGTGTGCTGGGAATCAAATTTGGGTCCTCTGCAAGAACAACCACTGAGCCACCCCTCCAATCCCTTGTCTGTATATTTTTAATTCATAGAGATTCTATTCTTAGAATTTTCATACTTGATACAAATGAAAATAAAATTTTAAATCATTACTAAAGGTATACTTTTCATGTTTTGTTTCAGTGCTGGGGATCAAACCCAGAGCCTTGCATATTCTAGGCAGGCACCACACCACTTGGCTACATACCCAGCCCAGTACTTAGCTTTTATTCCATTGTAAGTTTTATCAAATGTATAAAAATAACCACGCTTAAACTTACATGAACAATACTGAGCCTGTGGTCCTTGGTGTGGGGAGAAAGAAGTCCCTATAACAACCACTTAATCTCTCCATCTTCTTAATTGCTTATAAAATTTTTAATGAGGGTAGCCAAAAATAGAGTATTTTTAACTATTCAGTTACAGCTATTTTCTAACAGAGGATGGGGAGAGAACTCAAAGTGTGAGGTTACTCAGGAGTGACAGGCAAGCACCACTTGCATATAATATAATTTACCTTATGCTTCTGTGCTATTAGAATCCTCCCTTGGAGACTCGCCTTGTGGTCCTGCCTTCCTGCGGAGTCTTATCCAGACAAGCTGTAATTAATTTTAAGCCAAGTCAGCCCTGCTAAGGCTCAGCACAGATGGACTGAGAGTCTAGGCAGCTGCTTACACTGAAACCGGAATGGACAGACAAGCCACACCTATACCCCACCACCAGCTCCCCTGTAGATGCAGCCTAACTCACCAGTCCCAACCTACGTTACCAGGCGATGAGTGCGGGGGCATATCTCACTCTTTGTGGTATCACTGACTGTCTTAGTTAGGGTTTCTATTGCTGTGAAGCTGGCCCACTGGTTAATCCATCATCATCATCATGGTAAGAAACATGGCGGCATGCAGGCAGACATGGAGCTAGAGAAGGAGCTGACAGTTCCACCTACATCTTGATCTGTGGGCAGCAGAAGGAGACTGTGAGCCATACTGGGAGTAGCTTGGGCATATAAGACCTCAAAGTCCACCTCCACAGTGACATACTTCCTCCAACAGGGCCATATACTACCATTCCCGAATACTACCATTCCCTATAGGCCAAGTCTATGGGAGCCATTCCTATTTATACCACCTTCTGAGTAGAAAATACCAAGCAAGCTTCTTCCTTTGTATACAGTCATGTATGATTGATTTCTTTTTCCAAAATTCAATTTGTCAGTGAACTTATGAGGAGAAATTTAAAGCCAGATCTTATTGTTCCAGGTCATAACCATATCTTTCTAATGTGACCAAAAATAATTAAATCTGTACCTAACACATAAGCCATTACCAAAATACCCAGAAGGCTGTTGGGACAAGAGGGTAAGTAACTCAAAGACTGTTGAGGTTTGAATCTGGAATGTCCCCCACAGGTGCATGTGTTTGAACACCTGGTCTCTGGCAGGTGGCATTGTTTCAGAAGGTTATAGGATGTTTAAGGGATACGGCCTTGCTGGAGGAAGTATGTCCCTGAGAATGGGCCTGGAGGCTTTATAGCCAGCCTCATTTTAGTGTCTGCTCTCTATTTCTTGACTCAGTGGGACCAACTACCTCTTGTGTCTGGCTTCATGGCTTCCCTGAAATGGTGAACTATGTCCCTCAAGCTGCAAGCCACAACAAACCCTTCCTCCTTTAGGCAGCTTCTTTCTTGTCAAGCATTTAATTATAAAACAAGAAAAAAAATAACTAAATATAGAGATTCAAACTGTTCTGCTTCTAGGGATTGACTTTGGGAACTGGGGAGAAAAGATGGACCATTCCTTCCAAGCAGAGGAAGAATTATTACAGACACAAGCAATCATCCACCCATCCACAGGGTCTCAGAGGCCAGCCAAGTCAACTCTGTTTTGCCTTAACGATGGAGCACTTTCTAAACAAAGCAGGTTATGGACACTGCAAGGCAGCTAAAAGAGCATAGAAGACAGAGTCCTTTGCCCCTGCCCCTGCCTTTGCCTCTGCCTCTGCCTCTCTGTCCCTGCCTCTCTGTCCCTGCCTCTCTGCCCCTGCCTCTCTGCCCCTGCCTCTCTGTCCCTGCCTCTCTGTCCCTGCCTCTCTGCCCCTGCCTCTCTGTCCCTGCCTCAACTAGGATAGGCTGGTGGCTTGAAAGAGCCTCACAAAATGATATTGTTATAGTTAGTGCTTTTAAACAGACAGTATTTTATAAAGTTCATGTCTTAAATACATATTCAATTCCCTAGATCTGGGCTAGGAATATAGCTCAGTAGGAGAACACTTGCCTAGAGTATGAGCGGTCCTAAATTCAATACCCAGCTTGGACTAGCCATTGGGTAAAGGCGCTTGCCACCAAACCTGACAACAAGAGTTCGATCCCCAGAACCCGTGTGGAAGGAGAGAGCCAACTCCTACAAGTTGTCCTCTGACCCCCACAATCACATGACATATGTGACAGCGCAGTCAATCAATAATATCAACTAGATCCATAGACCTGAATCCCTTCCTCTCTGTAAGATAATTTTAAAATAGAGGTTGAGAAAAACAAAATTTAAGGACGAGGTTTAATTCTTCTGGTCTTCTTAAAGAGGCCAAATGCCAAAAACTAATCAAAAGACCAAATGTCTGTGTAAAGAAAATAAAAAGAAACTATAGAAAAGGAAATATAAGAAACTAGGTCCCACACTCTCTCACTAGCCTCTGTGTGGTAAAGTTCACTCACAAGGTCAGCTTCTCTCTCTGGTATGGCTCAGCCCTCAGCTAGACCCGTGTCCATAGCCTGCTCTGTTAGCAAGCCTCTGCATTCCCTTTTCTCCTCTACAAAGCAGGCGTATCATCCAGAGCCACCTCCCTGTGAAATCTAACCCCCACACCATCACTTTCCCCAGTGCCTGCATCTAGGGTCACCAACCCTAACTCTGCAGAACATCCACAACCCTTTTCCACTTTCGGCTGTTGGACCCACCCATGCTGCTGATCCATGTACTGTACTCTCACTCCCCTGCAGGTGTTTGTGGACACTTGGACTGCATGTGCGTGTGCGTGTGCGCGTGCGCGTGTGTGCGTGTGCCTGTGTGTGCGTGTGCGTGTGCATGTGTGTGTGTGTGCATGTGCATGTGTGTGTGCGTGTGCATGTGCATGTGTGTGTGTGTGTGTGTGCATGTGCATGTGTGTGTGTGTGTGTGCGCGCGCGCACGCGCGCGCGCGTGTTCTTCCCCTGTTGTCACACCCCAGTTCTCCAGTAATCGCAATCTGCCATCTTTTTAAAGACTTGGTCAAATTCCACCTTTTATAGCAAACCTCTGCCCTTCCAAGAATCTCCTCTACCCAACCTCTACCCTGACAAGAATAATGTGGTCAGTGGTCATTAACTGTGTAAGTGAATATGTCATTTCACTTTGTTAGTGGCAAGCAAAGTCCTTCTTATTTTGTCCCTAACAGACAGTTATTGAGTATCTATCTGTTGAGCCTAGTTCTAAGATCTGAGACTAGAGCAGGGAACAACACAGACAAACACCAATGGTCTTCTGTACAGAAGCCAGACAATAAGCAAGTAAGCAAGAAAATACGGACTATGTCAAATGGCATATGGAGAAAAGGCTGGGAAAGAGAGTCTGGATGGTATGGTACTTTTTTTCCTAACATAATGACTACACTGATAAAAGGAGAGTTGAAATGAGAAGAGACTCAAAGGAATTAATATTTAAGGGGAAAGAATTCCAACCAGAGAAAACAGTAAGCATAAAAATCCTAAGAAATAAAGAATTCCTGAAATGAACAGAGAAAAAGGAGTAGCAAATGCCACTGCTAGATAGGATGGAGGGAGTTAGGGAAGGAGAAAGGGAGGGAGGGAGGAAAGGAGGGAGACACCATGGTAAAAGTCCATCTGAGTTAGGGAAAATTGTCATACAGAGCCTAGAACTTGCACTCTTTAGAGGACAGGGACTTTTGAGGGCTGGAACAGATCAGCATGACATCATCCACTTTTCGTGCAAACAGAAATGTGAAGATCTGAACAGCGCTTGGTGTCACTCAGCATGAACTCCAGCATCTCAGCTCTAACCAGGACTAAAGACATTTAGTGAAATTAAAATATTGCTGTACACACAAGCATTTAGACGGGCTAAACACATGATGGAAAAAAAGTACCTTGTGTGTGTGGTCCTGGTTTGCTCTAGCAATGAAAAAGACAAAAATGAGACAGAGTGACAACGATGTTCTGAGTCCAACTTTGCCATTCTATAGATGACGGAATAGGCTTGTGGAGATGGGTAAGACCCTGCCCCAGTCAGACAGTGGATCCAGGTGGACTTGGTTTCAGAGCCTTTGTCTCCATTCTGACTGCTGGTATATAAAATAGGCAATGCCATCAGGTTAGCAGCCCACCCTGCCCCACCCCCAGGATCTCTACCATTTACAAGACTTGACATCAATTGTTGACAAGACAGTGGCAAGCTAAATGCCATCAGCCTATTTCTGCAAATCCTCTCATGGAACTATGATGAATGGAGGCCTGGGAACAAGAGCCCTGGACCTAGGACTCTTCAACAGTCTGATATTATGGGCTCTCTACTCATCTCTTTAATATCCAAAGGGGTAAACACACACACACACACGCACGCACACACGCACCCACGCACCCACGCACACACACACACACACATGCACGCACGCACGCACCCGCACACACACACACACACACACGCACGCACGCACGCACCCGCACACACACACACACACACACACGCACGCACGCACGCACGCACGCACGCACGCACGCACGCACGCGCATCCGCACACACACAACTTTCTCAACTTCTCCCTCATATAGAAACGAGGTTTGAAATACTGGTCCTCCTTCCCCTCGGAATGTGCTCAGCCCCACATGCACACAACTGCTGATCAGCCTAACCTGGGAAGCCAACTTTAGTGCCCGGCAGGAATCTGAAATCACTAATATAAATAGAGATGGACTGGAAGACTATTAGTGCCATGGTATCAGGAAACCTGCCCGAAGTTACCTGATGGCCAAAAGGGTCACTAGATGAGGATCTATGCAAAGATACTTTTCTTCCTCTTCAACTTTAGAATCATGAAACATTGCATCGTTTGAATAGACTTCTAGAATCAGAATTCAGACTTGAAGGTATTAAAGTAGGCCAGAAGGCAGAGTAACTAGAGAGTAGGTTGGGCAGGCAGTGGCTCTAGTGTCAAAGAGCATCATGTCACCCTAGAGAAAGCCTCCATCCTGAGAGGAAAACACGGAACTCTGCGCCTGCTCTCCACACAGCCACAGCAGTGCTCAGAAACGATAAGTTTAATTGTGTGGTTTATCAAGCATGCCAGGGTTAATGATACTATTTCTCTGTAATCAAAGTCATCAACAGTTAGCTGACCATGAGATTGGCAATGTACCAGCATGTACTCTCAATCTAAGGGCTATTGGCTAACTTGCTGGCTGCTGCCTCCATTCGAGGCTTTTGGCCTCCGGTGTTTTTTGAGCTTGGAAGTGTGACATTGTTTTTCTTCTTTGCTCTCAAAGCCCGTCTCTGGCTGGTCTGGTTCTGATATGCTCTGGAGCCCCTGCTTTATAACAGCTGGTATGAACATCCTCTGACAGAGAATGTATAAAAAGAAGCCAAGACCTGCTGAAGTCATAATCTCTAAGATACAAACCAACCACCCTCAGGTTATCTTTCTCGAGTCCTAAAACTACTTTTCTTCTACATTTATGGAACTATTTGATCATCTTTTTTTCATATGTTGTACTGCCTTAAATGGTACATAATTATTTTCTATCTCCCTTCCTTCGTTCTAGAGTTTGAACAGGGCCTTGTGTACATGCTAGGTAGGTCTCTACCACTGAACTACACTCCAGCCTTGGTTTTGGTTTGGTTTGGGTTTTTTGTTTTTGGGTTGTTTGTTTTTGGTTGGTTGCTTTTTGTTTATTTTGGGTTTTTTTTTGGTCTTTTGGGGGGAGTTGGTTGCTTGGTTTTTGTTTTTGGTTTTTGTTTGTTTGGTTTTTGGTTTTTCAAGACAGGGTTTCTCTGTGTAGCCTTGGCTGTCCTGGACGTGCTTGGTATATCAGGCTGGCCTCAAACTTACAAAGATCCCCCTGCCTCTGCCTCTCTGAGTGCTTTGTGATTTCTTATTCCACATAACTAGTAAATTATTTTTAAATATTGCAACATCTTTGATTGTGGGTAACTGTGATTCTTCCTACATTACGCATTAGGCGTACTTCAGTGAAAAGCTTTATGATGATGCAGATGATACCATAACCTACTGATGATACCTAGTGAAGCTACAGAGAGACCCATAACAGAGCTGGCAAGAAAGTGTTAGAAACCATTTACATGAGTGACTTGAGCATGTTTAGCTCAAGAGCTCTTTCCACACAAAAGGCCCCAACATGTTAAATTCCAAAGCACCCAGACCAGAACAGAAGTGAGGGTCCCAAATTGCTCAGCTTCCCTATCTCCCTTTGCTCAGCCCTGCCTAACTCTGCCCAGCCCTACCTAGCACAGTGGTCCCTAAATCAGGGGCAATCACTTAGCAAAGGGAGGTTGAACTGGATGCTATCCTAGACAGCATTTTTTTGCTGAAACTTTTCAGCATCAGATTAGAATTCTTTCTTATGTGTCCTCCAGAGGCTCCCAAAGCAGGAATTTTTAATATTGTCTCTAACAGCCCTTGCTGGGGTCCTGAAGGGTTTGAATATGCACTTCCTACTTTTAATAATAATCTACATGGTTTCATTCACAATCATTTACATTAACAAGAACAAAGTCATTAGCAAATAAAGGCCTCAAGATTTGACACACCGGATCATGGGCACTGTGTAACCCTCAGGATCCATTGCTATCTATAACTTGTTTTAATAGTGAAGGCATTCAGACACTCATGGCTCCTTCAGACACATGGCTACAGTCATTTTCCAAATGTCCTTATTAAAGATGAAGCTATATGCAATGAAAATCACTTGCACTTAATACCATGGAAGGATGTTTGACAAATGCACACATTAACCACTCTGTAAGGAACATTCCAGCCAGGCTGGTGATACGCCCATCGCTGCTTGGCTGAATTTGGTGGGGGATAAATGGTTGTTATAGCATGGTAGTAAACCAGTTCTCATTAAGGCAGAAGACCTTCCTGGCAGGCTTAAAAGCTGGGAACCAGGCAGGCTCTGAAATCCCGATGGGAACAGTAGCCCAGGGGGTCAGAGAAACATTGCTGGCTCCCACCCAGGCACAGCTGGGGAGCCAGGCTCCCAGCTCCCAGGAAGACCCCCACCCCCACCCAATCACAGCCCTGGGAACTCAGCACCAGCACGAAGCCCAGACATTAAGTGGGCAGCGGGCACCCTGTTGGTGGTACTCAGCAGCCCTTTTTGCCTGGCAGGGAAGACCAAACCAGAGAGAAGGGCCGAACCTCCCTTCCCCAACGTGGGCTCTCACTGGCTCAATAGCGAGATTGTTGTGAGAGCGAAACCGGAGCTGGGTAATGTGTGGCTTTGCTGTGTCCCTGCTATGTTAATTAGTATTAGGCGTATGATGGATTGGCAACACGTGTGCGCCCTGAGTCTTAAACCAGCCCTGAGAGTTTAGCACTCCATTAGTTACACATCACAGAAACCCAGGGGATGTTTATTCAAAAAGAGGATCGCTTACAGGAGGGAAACATGCTAATTCATTCCTGATACCGTCTGGGGAGAGGGGCACCCCATCCCAGCTCGTGAACAGTATAACCTGTCATCCAAGACAGAGCTGGAATTAAAGGCTGGCGGGAAACTACAGAAAACCAAGGGCCCCTGGCCTGGGAACCCTGAAATCTCAAATCCTCAGTTGTTCCTATGTGAATCCCTCCGAGACAGAAGTTCAGAGAAGGCTCTGTGTTGACATTTCAATCCCGGGACTGAGTCAGAAGCGGGGAGCTCCCAAAGCCTCTCCCACCCCCTCCAGGCCACAGGGAAGCCAACCCTGCTCTGCCCTCCCTAGCACCCAGGCTTTCCGCAGCTGCTGCCTCTCAGGCCTGCACCAGCTGGACCTACCCCACCCACCACAGTGCAGGGGCCAAGAGGACGTCAGAGGAGAGTCTAAAACCAAGACCTTCTCAGAGGCAGATGATCACAGCTGAGCTATCTTGTATTAAAAATTATAAAAATTACTAACGTTTTATTATTTCGGGGGCTGCTTGAAAAGAGAAGGGCTGGAGAGATGGCTCAGTGGTTAAGAGCACTGTCTACTCTTCCAAAGGTCATGAGTTCAAGTCCCAACAACCACATAGTGGCTCACAACCACCTATAATGTGAATTGATTCCCTCTTCTGGCCAGCATAAATGCAGATAGAAGACTCATACACCTAAAATAAATAATTTTTTTTAAAAAGAAAGAAAAGAGAAGTCAAACTCCATTCTAAGTTTCCAGGGGTTTTAAAATTTTTTTTTAGATTTTTACATTTGATTTGTGTGTTTGTGTGTATACGTGTATTTATTGCATGTATTGTATGTGTACCACATGGATGCAGTAACGGAGGATGTCATATAAGGGTGTCAGATCCCCTAGAACAGGAGTTATAGATGGTTGTCCACTGAATGGGTGCTGGGAATTGAACTCAGGTCTTCTGCAAGAGGAGCAATTGCTTGTAAGCCCTGAGCCATCTCTCCAGCCACAAGTCCTAGAGTTTTAATTCTATCAGAGTAATTGTGAAGATATGAGAAAATACAGGTGTGGCTGAAATACTAACAAATTAAAACTAACCAATCAAAACTTGTGCGTAATGATGGCTTTCAATTTACAGTATAATTTGTATGTAGCATCTGCTACATACTATATCATGTAAATAGTGATGTGCATGCACTGATACAGCTGTGCCCTAGGCAGTCTAACACGGGCTAAGAGGTAAGGGACAGGGGCAGAGCTTAGGTCTGCAGTGTCCTCCAGTTCCTGCTGTAAATGTTCCCATCATGGTAAATTTCCATCTCCCAATCTGACATCACTGCGCAGAATGGGGGAGAGGAGACGCCTGCCACTGGCTCTTGCACATCTATAGGTAAATAACCAGCACACAAATAAAGACAGACAAACAGGAAGAGTATTAGCTTCCCTTCTTAATCTACAACATTCGTCTGCCTTCTTTTACTCCTACGTCAGTCCCTAGGACAGCATATCTGGGCTTGAATCCAAGCTCTGCTGGTGTGGGATATTTGGGCATATTTGCTTGTCTTTTCTCCCACCTACAGAACTAAGACTTTGGAGTGTAGCTTAGTGGTAGAGTGCTAGCATATAGGCCATGCATATGAACCATTGAATTCGTTCGATGCGTGGAGTTAAAAAGAAAGGGAAAAAAGGCTGAAACGGGAGAGAGAGAAAGAGAGACCCATAGAGACTAGAAGGAAGGTTAGCAGGGGTCAGGCGGAAAGAGAAACAGGATTTTGTGGAGGAGTATAAGCCCTCCATCAAGATGAGTGAATATGCTGAGAGGGTGGTGAGCAGCGTGTCGAGCCGAGGTGGCCGCTCTGTGCTGTATATGTAGCGGTCTGTGGGAAAGTACTTGTAAAGTCTCTGCTGCCAAAGGAGGGTGGGAACAGGAGCAGCTGGGAAGTGATGAATGAGTTTACTTGGTTGGCTGTGTGTGTGTATGTGTGTGTGTGTATGTGTGTGTGTTCATATACTTTACATAAGGCTGACAGCATCTTAAACCGGGGTGCTGCCGTATGGACTCACAGCTTTACTAAGCTTATCCTAAATCAAACCTCAGTGTGTGTCCCAGTAACTCGGGCAACGTGCTGAAGCACTTCTCTGTGCTCACACCCCAGCAGCTCAGGTGGAAGGAGCTAGAGTAGAGCTGGGAGGGGGTGTGGTTCTGATACATCTCCAGGCAGGGCCTGAGACTTCAGGTCTTATGAAGCCTCAGTGATGGGTGATGTGATGCAGCTGACCCGGAGCCCACAGTTAGAGTGAGCTACCCCAAAGATTTCACCAAGACTTCATGGAGGCTTCTTAGCATCAGTTCCCAGAGGCCATGAGAGATTACCTCTCATTAAAGACCAACCACAAAGCCCCCAGGCCCAAAACCAAGGTAGAATTCTAGAAAGAATCATCCTCTTGGCATCAACCTCCCCCCCCCCCTCACACACACACACTGCAGTTGATCAAGGACAAGTGGAGAATCACCATACTTCCTCATTTTGCTCTCTACATTTGTCGGTCAACAAACCAACACCAACAGACTGACTGCTGTCTCTGCCAGCTCTAGGAAAGAGCAGACTTGCAAAGACCATGAACCGAAGCAGCAGGAAAAATCATTTCACTCACTATAACATCGAGAGGTGAGGCATAAATGGTTACATCTTTTTCCTTTTTCTCGTTTTGAGTTGGTATGTAATATCCGCACAGGTGTCTTGGATATAGTATAATTCGGTACATATTCACAGAGTAGAATGATCAAATAGAGAAATGGCCATTTCTCTCTTCTCAAGTTGTAATCATTTTTACGTGTTGGGCATTTTTAGACTCTTTGAAATATGCCATAAACTGCCAGAGACTGTCGTCACCCACAGTTCTATGGACCACCAGAACTAATTCCACCCATCCAGCTGTATCTTCGTACCATTGTCCACACACCCTCCCTCCCTCCTCCTAGGCATGATAAATCATCAAGGTTTTTTAAATCAGCTATTCCACTCTGCCAAGTGATTGGTTTGTGCTAACACAATACCCAACGCACACCCCAGGGCCAGGCCACAGAGTAATGACAGCATCATGCTGACGGCAACACACAGAAAAGCAAGGCACACCAGCCGAGGAGGAGAATGTCTACAGACCCCTCACACCCACATGAGCAGTCTGGACAGGAGCTAAGTTCTGAGGACTTGAGGCAAACTCTGTTTGTTCAGTCAACAAACAGCACTGTACCTTCCCTGCCCACTGTGAGCACAGGAGATGTGCCCAGAGTGCTACAAGCCCTGGTGGGGACTCCGGGGAGGCAGGGCCTTCGGATCTGTATGGATCTCAGCTTTCTAAAGGATCTGTGTTCTGGCTTTCAGATCCACCCCAAGACTGGCCTAACATTTCCATCTTACTTTAATGATTCTCTTCTCTTCCATGTAGTAGTTCCATGTGATGCCAGGATAGACAACTGGCCCCTGCGACCAGACCTTCTAACAGCCCTCTTGGCTTGCCATTGCCAGAGCCAAGAAACACTGACTGCATCCTTCCTCTGCTCCTTAGTTTTCACTAGATGGTTGCTCCTTCCCAAGGCCTCTCACTGCTGCAATCCCTTTCCTCCCTGCAGTACCCTGGCCAGCTACCCTCCGCCTTCCCTGCTGCTGGCCTCCTAGCTTCTATGTGAGTGTGAAGGGAGCCAGGCCCGCCGCCTGTCTGGCCATCCATCCTGTGGAACGAAGACGCAATGACAGAAATGTCTAAGACACATCATTCACTTTCCAATAGGAACGAGTCAAACTGCCACAAAATTCCTGTGAGAAATCTCTCCTAGCTAGCCTTTTGTCACCTCACTCTTCTGTTGGTTGACACATTCTCACAGTTTATGGAACAAGTCAAGAGGAGATCAACAGAGCTAACTGCGTGACCATCGGAACTATTGAAGGATACGGACAGGAAGAGGGCCAGTGAGATGGCTCAGCGGATAAAGGTGCTTCCAGCCACTGACCTCAGTTCAGTCCATGGGACTCACATGGTAAAAAGAACTAGCTCCTGAAAGCTCTGACCTCCATACACATGCTGTGGCATGCGCGTGCGTGAACGCACACACACACACACACACACACACACACACACACGGCACAAAAGGAAGGGGAAGAAGGATAAAGAAGGAAAAAAGCTGAAGAGCACATTAGTAGCAGGGTTAATAGCTTTGGAGAGTGCTCAGCTGATAACAGAAGACAGAACTCACAGAATAATCAATAGGAGTACTACTCAGATGCAGAACAATTATCTGGCCCCACTGGAAATTCAAGAAATGCAAAATTAAAGTAGAACTTTCCATGGACATCTGAAGCTAGTGAGGGCAGTGTGGAGCTGGCCATCGGATGTGGTGAAAGTTTCAGCGATGGATATGGTCCCTCGCAAAGCACTTTAGGAAGACACAGCAAGAAATGTAATTTGTTTATACCATTTAACCCAGCAATCCTGTTTCTAGAAAAGAAAGAAGAAGTGGCATTCACAAATATATCAAGGGGAAATTGCTGATGCAGTTTTAAGAATGGAAGCAACCTAGTTCATTCATCTCTTTAACTACTGTTTCCAAGTCACCCTTCAAATGCCATCGTTCCTTCTAAGGGTAATCATGAACAGGTGAAACCAGATGTATTTAAATATCTTGCCTTAAATCAGAATATGTCAGTCCTCAGAGATCCTTGGTGTACATGTCATAACCAAATCAACCAAGAAGAAGATGCCTAGTGTATAAATATCAAGGAAACTGATGCCCATTTAACTCCTTAAAGCAACTAGTTATAGACAGCAATGCCCAGAGCTCCCAACAGCCCAGAAGTTACAGCCACTGCTTTAAGGGACTTTGATTTAAGGGTCCTAGATCTCTGAATCCGAGCAACCAGGTGCCTCCAAAGAATCCTGTCTTTATGGCATCTGTCTCTGCGACAATAAGGCAAATGAAACACCATGGCTCTGGTGGGATTCATTTCCTCAAAACACGATCCCTTATCCCTCAGTCTGTGTGTGACCCAGTACATAAGCTCTCTGAAGGCCTCATTGACTGTCCAGGGTATCTGCAGAACAGAGTATAAGCACCAAAGAGTCTCACAATCCAGACCTTTGACCTCAGGCCACTGGCCTGCCATGAGCTGATGGATGTTTGGACCCACCTTGCAAAGATTGCTCTTTGCCCTGTGAGCAGTGTGCTGTCTGCTCATGAGATGACCTGCTTCAGGAGAATGAAACAGCATGTCAGCCAAGACATCTCACTAAGAAGGCTACTCTCTTCTCTCCCGAGAACCTAAGGGATCTTTTCAGTAGGAGATAATCCTCTGCTTCCTAATCTGAAATAAAACTTAAGAGGAAGCAAAGCTTAAAAGCTTGCTCCAAAAAGAGACCAACAGATGAAAAAATAAAAATAAAAAAGCCCTGGGGCCCTGCAGAGACTGATACCCCACCAAGGACCACACATGGAGAGGACCTAAAACCCCAGCTCAGATGTAGCCCATAGACTGAGTCTCCAAGTGCGGTCCCTAGTAAGGGGAGCATGAGCTTTCTCTGGCATGAACTCAGTGGCTGGCTCTCTGATCACCTCCCCATGCAGGGAGTGGGGTGTGTGCAGCCTTGCCAGGCCCCAGAGGAAGACAATGCAACCAGTCCTGATAAGACCTGATAGGCTAGGGCCAGATAGAAGGGGAAGAGGACCTCCCCTATCAGTGGACTAGGGGAGGGGCATAAGGGGAGAAGAGGGAGGGAGGATAGGATTGGGAGGAGACCAGGGAGGAGGCCACAGCCAGGATACAAACTGAATAAATTGTAATAAATGGTAATAATAATATATATATAAAGTGAGGAAAAGCTTGCAAAGTTAAGATTTGTCACTTACATTTATATAATTGTTTTTTTGAAATTATATATGTGACATTATGTTACAATTTCATGACACTTATAGGTATTAGGTTCAAAGCTTGCTGTATGCCAGCTATTATTCTAAGGGTTTTATGTACAGTAACTCACACAAACCTGTGAGGAAAATACCATTATTTTCCATGTCATTTTATACAGAAGAAAACTGAAGCACAAAGATATGCCAATATCACACACTAACAGGTGACCTCTTGCCTCAGTGGAAATAAGTTAGCTCAAAGATAGAGCTTTCCTACGCACAGATACATGTACCGTGGCATTATTTTACAGGAAGAAAGTTGGAGAGTAAATATATTCACTCGTAACGTTTGCAGCTGACAGACTGGCCCCAGCACCCTTAGCCAGGACACCATTGTGGGGGTCACAGGAATACCTTAGGTGTCACCTTCTTGGCAGAAGCCGGTTGCTGTTAACTGATGCAAACTTTATGAACTATTCCAGGCATTCTCTGGTCTCCCCCTTCCACCCTAGGGTCAAAGGCTTGGCTTTAAGCCATTTCTGAGAATTAGAATTCAGGTCTTCTCACTCACACAGCAAATACTTCACCCACGGAGCCATCCCTCTAACCCCATCACATCCTGTACAAAGAGATTAGCTACCAAAAATTTGTATCAATGTAAGTAGCTCACGGATATAGTCCTTTCCATGAGCAGTCTGGGGATGTGGGAGAAACTGAGTCCTAAAAGGTGGGAGATGTAGAGGTGGCGGCCAAATCAGACTTCAGGCAACACATGTTGCTGACCTCACAATTGGGACTATAGTGGGTCCTGATTGTCTGCCTCTTCCTAGAATCAAACTCCTTCCAGGTCCTTCCTCATCTTCAAGATCAGAAAGAAACAGTTATTAATCGGATGGCCTGTTTTTACAGAAGTGATGATTCGTCTATTCTCCTTCAAAGCCTTAGTCTCACTAACCTAGTCTAAACCAAAACCAAACCTCTTGTCCCTTAGCCTTGGTAAAGGTTTTTGATGTGGGCTTTGATCAGCCTCAGGCTACCCAAGAACCTGGCAGACCAGGCCGCTGGTCAGGAGGAGATTCATCTTGTCAGGCAGACTAGGGATGGGTCGGAAGGGACACACACAGATGGGACTGGCTTGCCAATGGCGATGGCCTCCCCTCTGTGACACATCCTGCCCGAAGCATACCTTCCAACGCCTTAGTGAGGGGCTTCCACCAGAGCGTACCTGTGTTGTGTTCTCGGCTTGTCTGCAGGACTCGACCATGCTGCTCCCTGCTGGAAGCTCACCCTCCTGAGATCCTATTGGCAGGTGTTCCAAGACCCACATGAGACTTCCACTGCTCCCGTATGAACTTGACTGTTCCCCGCTTTGCCTTTTGAAGTGCGCTTCCCTTGTTCCCCCTTCACTTACTCCACTGGGATAGGGAAGTGTTATTTTTTTTTAAAGATTTATTTATTATGTATATAATGTGTGTTTGCATGTATACCTACATGCCAGAAGAGGGCACCAGATTTCATTTTAGATGGTTGTGAGCCACCATGTGGTTGCTGGGAATTGAACTCATGACCTCTGGAAGAGCAGTCAGTGCTCTTCACCTCTGAGCCACTTCTCCAGCCCCGGGAAGTGTTATTTGACACAGAAATCGAGGGCTATCCTGGACTCTTACGGGAAGACCCACGCGGGTGGACTTCATCGATTTTCCTGGGGTATAAACTTGAATCAGACTCATTCCACAGCTGACATGCGCAGGAGTGTATACCAAGACTCAGAAGCTAGTCCTGAAGCTAGCTAAGCATGTACCTCTGAACCCTGCACTGTGGATCCCCACTCACGGTCTTTCTGCATTGGATGGAAGAAGGAAAGCTATTCTGCGCACACAGGGCCACATGAAGGGATGATGATTCGGCCTTTTCTTTTTGGCTGAAACAAAGCGTGTGTGGAGAGAAGCACGAAGTCCCCGGAAATCTGAGTTAGAAACGCCATGGGCCCCACATGCATCAGCAGACCAGTGGCAGTTGGAAAGGAAACTGGGAGTGGGCCGATGACAATGACGACTCTTAGATTCAGGGATGGAAATGGGGACCCAGTCATCTGTGGAGAAGGGATTTTGTGGTATCTCACAGCAGATGTGGGCTTGATATTCCGCTCTGCTCTGACCACTACTGCAGCTAGCACCTAGCTTTTTTTTAATATAAATTTATTTTTAACAATTTATTCACTTTATACCCTGATTGTAGCCCCCCTCCTTTGGCTCCTCCCAGTCCCATCCTCTCTCCCCCTTTCCCTCTATCTCCCTTCCCTAGTCCACAGAAAGGGGGAGCCCTCCTCCCCTGCCATCTGACCCTAACATAGCTAGTCTCTTCAGGACTGCCTGCATCTTGCCTGGCAAGGCTGCCCCCTGCCTTTGGGGGGAGTCTTATGAAAGAGCGGGGGAATAGAAGGGCCTGGAGGAGACAAGAGCTCCACACAGAGACCAACAAGGCCAACAAACCTGGGCCCAGGGGACCTTCAGAGACTGATGCACCAACCCGGCTACTAAGTGCTCAGTTGATGTTAAATAACATTTTTATCATTCTATTTTCTGTTAGAAACTGATGGCGGTTGACATTTTTCTCAGCTGCCAAATTACTAGTTTCTGCTGTCCCTACTTTGGTTTAGAGGTCTCTTTTCTCCCTCAGATAAATGCCTCTGGGGTTCTACTCCCACGGGGCTATCACGGCCTCCAGTGCCATCCTCTCAGCCAGCGGCAATAGACGGTGGTACTACACAGCTTCAGTCTCTGAGGTCCAAACTGGACAAATGACTGGCCAATAAAATCCAGGATGCTCCTGGAGAAAAAAACAAAGCATCAGAAAGGCGCCCGAGCCCTCCTGTGGGGACAAGACATCTGTTTGTTCCATCTTGTAGATTTGGGGATGCTGGGACTTGGGGCATAAAGGAGAATGTTGTTTCTATGCATGGGAAGGGTGTCTTTTCAAGTCCAAACGTAAACACCCAGATCCAAGAGTGGAAGGAACACTGCTTTGCAGGGGCAAGTGATTACATGATACCTTTGAAGGAATGCCCCAATTTGTGACCCTTTGATGGCAAGTGAACGCTTCTTGAGCAGTATACGTATTGCTCAAAAACAAAGCAATACGAAAGAACAAAGACTTTAAAAACCAGCCTGGTTCATCTGAAACGAAACAACTATATGCTTGGTACAAATGTCCTTGCATGTTAATAAAAAGGGACAAACAGTCCAACTGAAGGAAAAAGCCAGGCATGGTGGCATGCTCCTGTGACCTCAGCACTTTGAATGAAGAGGCAGAGAGACCAGGAACTCAATATCATCCTCAGGTATACAAGTGAGTTCAAAACCAGCCTGGGGTATTTGAGGCCCTTTGTCAATAAAACAAAAGAGAGAAAAAAAACCTAACAGTGGGTAAAAGGCTTTTAACAAAAACTTTACCAAAGAAACACCATTAGTATAAGCCCATGAAAAGGTGCTAGGAAAGGTCCAGTAGTTATGGGATGGGATTCGAACCCATGATGAGATGGTCAATACAACAATTCAGACGCCGACAATACTCAGTGCTGGTCATGACACAGAGAAATCAGAACTCACAGTAAGATGAAAAATGGGACCTGTGCTTTGGAAAATTGTTTGACTGGTGCACATTTGTCAAGAGAAACAAAAGCATGAATTTCTGACATCCCTTCCCAGGCAGAGACGTGAACAATGTCCACCCCTTCCTCCTGAGATCCAAATTACAGTCCCACCACGGTTCCCCATTGGACTTTCTCATGAGCATGGGTTAGGGGTTGTCTGCAAGATGGTGGAAGATCCTGGAACACTGGCACTGGAAGCATGGATGGCGGCTTCCCTACAGGCTAAGAGATGACGCTCCCCTCCCCTAGTCCTCCCCAGGCTATACCTTCAAGGCCCTCCCTGAAACCCCGAGGCCACATGCAGCTAGGGCAGAATTGCATACAAATGCCCAGAAATGGCTAGAATATCAGAGTCTAATTTGTGATGGTCTCTGGCAAGGAGGCATGGCTGATCTTAAATGGCAGTGTGGTTCAGAGGCTAGGCCTTACACAGCATATTTTTACAAAAGGACTTCCCTCGTAATAGCCCCAGAGTGTCCATCAACAGCTAAGTGGACATCTAGGTCCGGTCCATGTTATAACAGCGTAATCCTGAAGCCCGATAATGTGTAAATGAGCCTTTTACAGTGTCAGTGGCCCGGAGGTCCAAACAGAATGGATCCAGCATTCTGGTGGTGGCCCCCTACTACGTCACAACAGCGAAGTGAAAACAATACATGGAATTTTCTGGAAGGGAAGCACACAGGCCAACCTAATCTCTAGAGAGCCAATCCACCCTGCCAGGACTACACTAACCCCTTCTAGGTGTGGTGCTCCAGACACTTAATTGTCTCTATGCAGACCCCACCTTCTAAATACCCAGCACGCCTCAGTACATCCGGTGCACTAGAAGACAAATTTAGTACACAGAGCAGGAAGCTGGAGGGAGAGTCCGTGAGAAGAAAAATGGAGCAATACATGTGTTTCTTTTAACTTTTTTGTTAGTTTTTAAAAATCAGCACACAGTAGAGTGGATTTCCTTATGACATTTTTCCATGTATTTTTTTTCGTTGATTCTCTGCTCTTACTCCTCCATCATCATTTGCCTCCTTTCTATTTTCTATTACCCTCCTTTTTCCTCTCTCTACTCTCTAAAGATCCTTTTTATCCTCTTCATGCTTCCCCTTCTTGTTTCATGATCTACAGTCACAAACACACACGCATATGAAACTTAAGATTCAGAATCGATATATGAAGAAAGCATTCAGCCTTTGTCTTGCAGAATCTAGTTTCTTGCATTTAAAATAACTTCCAGGTGCACTCACTTTCCTGCAAATGTCATGCTTTCATTTTTTTTACGGAATATAATTCTGTTGTATGTATATTTTTGTCATATTTTCTTCATTCATTCATTCATCTATTGATGAATGCTGGGTCTACTTCTTAGCTATCGTTATAATCAGCATAACAATAAACATAATTGTCCAAGTATTTCTGTGGCAGAATGTGAAAGTCTTTTTTATATACACTCAGGAGTGGTATGGCTGGGTCATAAAACAGTCCTACTTTTAGATTTCTGATGGTGGTTGCAGTGTGTGTTCCCCCCAGCCAACATTTGTTGTCACTTGTTCTCTTGCTGATAGTCATTCCGCCTGGGTGAGACTGAATCTCAGGATAGTTTAAACTTGCATTTCCTGTTGGCTAAATTTGGGCATCTTTGAAAGTACTTAGTGGTCCTCTGTGTTTATTCTTTTGAGCACGGTCTATTCAGCTCACATCCCACTCAGAAGATTCACTTGGCTTTGGTGTTTTACTTTTACAATTCTTTTTATATTCTAGATATTAACCCTGCAACATGGCTGGCAAATATTTTCTCTAATCTCATACAGTATCTTTTTGTGCTGCTGATGGTTTGCTTTGCTGTGCAGAAACTTTTAAATTTCACATAACTCATTTGTCAAGTCTTAGAATTATTTCTTGTGCTAATGGATCCCTTTTCGAAAAGTTTTTGCCTATGCAAAAGTCAAGAAGTTCTCTTGTTTTCTTCTAGCAATTTCCAGTCATATATTAAAGCATCTTATTCTCTTCGTGTGGATATCCAAATTTTCCATTTCAATAATTTGTTGGAGAGACTGTCCCTTTTCCAGTACACGTTTGTCAAAAATTAAGTGACTCTAGCTTTGCCTGTTTCTGTGCTGCTCTGTTGGTTTACATGTCTGTTTGACCATCACTATGCTGTCTTGGTCACTATGGCTCTGTAGCATAAGCTGAGGTGGGACTTTGTGATACCATCAGCATGGTGATAGCACCAGCTAGTATTGCTTTGTCTTCTCTACCTCTGTGAATAGTGTCATTGAGATTTTGATGAGGGTTTCACTGAGCCTATTCTAGTATTTTTTCTCTTTCTTCAGTGTCTGAACCTTTTCATTGTAAGAGGTCTTATACCTCATTCATTAGGTTTATACTTGGGTGTTTTATTAGATTTCTGTTTTATTATTTATTTATGCTTGTGTGTCAATAAACACCACATGTGTGCAGGTGCCCACAGATGCCAGAAGAGAGTGTCAGAGCCCCTGGACCTGGAGTATTAAGAGGTTGTAAGCTGAATGATATGGGTCCTAGAAAGCAAACTCATGCTGTCTGCAAGATCAGCAGGCACTCATAACCACTAAAGTATTTCTCCAACTTCCCTTTTTTAGGCTTCAAATGTATTTATTTAGCTTAGAACATCTGTTAGTTTGATAAAGCTAGCCCTGATCAACTATTTCTTACCACATTATACATAGAAAAAATTCTAAAAAATGTTTTTCCTGTCCTAGGAATCATATATATACACCAAGAGAGAAAACATACATGTTACGTATGAGACCGGATCTTTTCTAGACAATTCTCTGAAGCCTGTGAGGGAACCGAGGTAGAGCAAGGAGATCTTAGTTACTAAATGATGGGAGAAATGATCATGGCTCAGGTAACATGGCCCAGAGGTCTGCTTCCTTAGCTGCGGTACTGGCTGCCCCAATGAGAGTGGATGGCTTTAAATACCACGGGAAGTTCCTACCCATCCTCGCTGCCACTGGAGCTAAAACGTTTGTGTTCTGGATAAGAGAGCCACACACCTGGGCTACATACTTATTCTTAAACTAGCTGATTCAGCAAAGGGCAAGAAAAGAAACTGAGGGTGGGCGTATGGAGAGGGGGTTGCTCAACATGCATTAAGCATGAATATGGCCCTAATGTCATCCTGTATAACAAAACATAAGGAAGATGTCAGTGTTCATTGTTCAACATTACCTAAGCACAGACACTGAGGAAGAAAGGGAAGGGAAGGGGAAGATGGGAAAGAGAGAGGCGTCCACAGGCCCCAGACAGGGAAGGAGCACCTCTTCCAAAAGATGCTTCTAGAGACTCCCGCACAGAAGAGAGGGAAGTGGGAAAATTAGGAGTCAAAGGTCACAGAGTGAAAGCTTCTTTCTGACTGGTTCTGACTGGGATGGGGGTGGGGGTCATAGGAAATCAGTGAGGGTGTGCCTGACATCTCATTTGTCCTTGGACATCAACCAGAACAAGCCACGCAAAAGGATGAGCCAGCTCCTTCCTCCAGCAAACATGCAGGAGAGCTATCAGGGAACCCCAGTAGACTGAATGAAGCCTTTCATAGCCTTCACCTGTCAACCTGGAGTAAGGGCCGGTCTGTGAACTCTTTTCAAAGTCTGATTATTATTTTTTTTTTTGAGACAGGGTTTCTCTATGTACCTCTCACTTGCTATGGACCTGGGTGGCCTCGAACTCACAGAGATCTGCCTGCCTCTGCCTCCCAAGTACTGGGACTAAACGTGTGTGCAACCACACCTCTCCTACAATCCGATTCTGCTGTGCTCACTGTGGGTATTGTTACCCACGAGGGTCCCCCCTCAGCATCTACTATGCCCTAACTAACAGAACATGTTTGGCAAATAGACGAGGAGAGGCAAGGAAGGTGGGAGAGGACAGGGGAGGACCCATTAACGTGTCTGTATTTCCTGAGAACAGTGGCCAGTCACACTTACACGCAACCTGTCCAGTTGCCTTAGGCTTCATGATGGTAAAAATACCCAGGGGCTGCCGCCCCTGTGCCAGGAGTCTGCTACCCAGCCCTGGCCCACAGACGGCTCTAGGGACTGTCATCAATGAGTAATATTTTCCAGGTGTCGAATGTTGGATTTGTCTTCCTATAAAGTTCAGGAGGGTTTTTTTTTTCCATTTTTTAAAAATGGGAAACTATAAAAATCCAAGTGGATTTGCTTCTGCTGCGTCAGTCCTGTTCATCTGTCCTCATCCTGCCTGGAGTAACAAGATCCAGATGAACTGGAACATTGGTTAATTTCTCTCTGGACTCCGATTTCCTACGAGAGAGGAAGGTAAGTGACATTTCAAAAAAGGTCTCTGTGATTCATGTTGGTGTATCTGTGGAGTCTTTCAAGAGCCCAATCCAACCTGTGGAGGATCCCTTTGTCTATTTTGAACCTATTTATTAGCAGGATAATATTCGTAGGAAAACTGAAAAAAAAAAAAAAGGAAGTGGCATTCAGTAGGAATAAGAGAGGTTAGGGAAAGGAATGTGCCCCCCCCCCTCCGTGGTAAGCACTGTGTCATTTGCAAATATATGTGTTTATGTATCATTGTCTATGTCTACTGTGTGTAATATACATCTGTACATTAGTGTGAGTGTGTGTGTTTGTGTATGTAGAAACCCTGGTGTCACAGGGAACATATATATGCTGTTTTTATCTAGAACACCCAAACAAGGGTTTTGAACCCAAAATGGCTTCCTTAGATCATGCTCTGCCAGGCCCCTGTGACACACGCTGCCACTGATGTCCCTGAGAAGCCTCTAAAAATAATAAAAAATAAAATCCCAGCCCAGCTGTGACAAGTTCACTGTCTCCATGGAGACAGTAAGTAGTACAGGCTTATAAAATCCTATCACATCCCTCGCCTTTGAAAGCCTGGGGTGGCTTTGCACAGGACAGGAAGGCAAAGCCTGGAGCTCAGCCTCACCAGTGCGCAGAATCTCAACCTACCTGCACTGACCTCTCCAGCTCCTCCAGGGCTCCAAGCTCCCTCTCACCCCTTGCTCTTTGCACCTGCTCTTTTCTCCCCCTGGGGCCCACTTTTTTCCCACCCCTACCACTTCAAGTCTGTGGATATGTGTCACATCTCAGAAAAGCCTGCTCCCAGTAAATCAGGCCCTTTAGTATTGTTAGTGACTGAACCTTCTGTGGTTTTCATCAGTTTGTAATTTGTCTGATTCGTATTGATTTTCAGATTCTAATCTACTTCCA
The DNA here is from genome assembly GCA_028658305.1 of Pachyuromys duprasi. NCBI lineage: Eukaryota > Metazoa > Chordata > Mammalia > Rodentia > Muridae > Pachyuromys > Pachyuromys duprasi. Next base: position 39,253,286 of record CM053762.1, on the reverse strand, counting down.
GATGCACCCCAACCCCAAAACTACTGTGTGACCCCCAGCCTCTTTTTGTCCCTTTGCTATCCCAAGTTCCTAGTACCACACCATGGCAATCAACAAGGAGGCTCAGCAAAGGCAGCGAAGGAAAGGGTGAGGTACAAGGTTCACCTATATTTATGTATCAGTGAAAAAACATTTTAGAAGTCAGGGAGTACAGGATAGCCAAGGCTACACAGACAAACCCTGTCTCTCGAAAGAAAAAGGAAAAAAGAGAGATAGAGAGAAAGAAAACATTTTAGAATAAATGTTTTCAAACTATACCATTTATAATAACATCAAAAAACATACCTGAGCTGGGCACAGTGGTGCACGCCTTTAATTCTCGAACTCAGGAGGCAGAGGCAGGTGGCTCTGTATGCACTTAGGTCAGCCTGGGCTACATTGTAAATTCCAGGACAGCCAGAGCTACATAATACAGAGACCCTGTCTCAACCCTGCTGCTTCCCCTGAGGTATCTGGGAGCTAAAGAGATAGTCAGTAGGCAAGAGCAAGGACTGCTCTTTCAAAGGTCCTGAGTTCAGTTTCTAGCACCCATAGCAGAGGGCACAACAAATGCCTCCCCTCGTACTCATGGGCACATATTCACAGACACATGCATAATGAAAAAGAATACAAAGTTCAATAAAAGAAAAAGATACCTAGAAAGAACTCTGGAAAATATTTAAGACTTCTCTATAGAATACCATAAAATATGACCGAACATAATTAGTGAAACTTTAAATAAGTGAGGAGACAGTCTGAGCCGAAAGAATCTGTGTCACAGATGCATCAGTCCCCAAACGTATTTGCAAAAGTGTCACAGGCACCGCCAAGGGGCAGAGCTCTTGCTGTGGGCACAGGGTGGAACCTCCAGTGTTGACCAGGTGGGAAAGGAGGGGGGAGGAAGGAAACCTGAGGCTTTGTTTATCCTGACAAGACTAACAATACAATTCTAAAACTCATATAGAAACGCAAATGGCTGGGAATATTCGACCCAGTCTTAACAAAACAAAAGGGTTCCTATAGATGACAAGATGCAAAGGCAAATTATAAATAACCTAAGCCAGTGTGATGTCGCAGGCTACATAAAACAAAAAAATATAGACCTGAAAGCTGACCAGCAAGTCATCCTTCCTAATGTCACCTTCCTTACACCTCACTGAGGAGCAGTGAACCTTACCTCATGGTCATGAACCTTACCTCACCCTCCACCAAGAATCAATTCCAGGGGGACTTCCATTCTGCGAGGCGATGCAAGTTCTAGGTGAATACACAGATTATCTTCAAAATGATAGGTATCACTTAAAGTTAAGAATTATTAATTTATTGACCTAAAGACTCAAACTCACGAAATATAAAGGGTGATGCCAACCAGTAACAAAAAGAAAGACAGCCAGTTTTAATGAGTAAAAACTCTGAAGAAAAAAAAGAGAAAACAGCCAAGATGGTTCAAAAACACTTGGACCGGTGCCCAACAGCGCTACTCTTCAGAAGAGAGCCAAAAAATTACAGAGAGATAATCCCTGAATGCCCCCAGAATGGATAAAATTAAAAAGACAAACAGTACCAACGGTGGGCACGAATATGGAACATCTGTGACCCTCATGCCCTGCTGGGGCAGGCAAACTCACCCAAACTTGTGGATGACTTAGTGGCATCACTCCAAACTAAACGCTTGCTTCTATGTTCTGCTTCTATAGATTATATATACAACCAGTATCTCTACATACAGTCACCAAAGCCGTGTTTGTAGAAGTCAAAACTCAAAACTGACACACAAAATAGAAACAAATTATCTTTCTCTACAGTGATAAGTGTGTGCGTGTATGTGGGTCTGTCTGTCTCTCTGTGTGTACATTTTTGTATGTTAGACTTGAGATCTGCTTTTGAATTATTGCTCATCCGAATGTCATTGGCTGCTTTTATATTTGTATTGGCTTAGGACTTTGGGAGCACCAGCAGATGCATGGCTGAAAATAATATGGCTTACATACAATATGAAGAGTTTTGTCTAGGTATGAAGAAAAATGGCATTGTGTCATTTAGAGGGACCGTAATGGAGCTGGATGGAATTAGAGACCACCATGTTAAGAAAAATAAACCAGGCTCAGAAAGAGAAAGAGCATGTTCTCTCTAACATACAGAATCTAGATTTAAAACAAGGTGTGAAAGTAAAAAGGGAACTATGTAAGGGGAAGAGGTCTATGGGGGGAACAAGAGAAGAAAAAGGAAACAGACAAATATATATTTCCCTCATCCACTGGATTATACATATTTGATATTATATGTTACATATATCTATATATGTATGAGACAATCCAGAAGAGGGGTTATTTGTGGGGAAGAAGGGGATCATAGGAGTCAGGGACAAGCAAGGGTGATGGGCAGTGAATGAATATTGTTAAAATGCCACATTTCAGCTGGGCAGTGGTGGTACGCATCTTTAATCCCATTACTTGGCAGGCAGAGGCAAGTGGGTCTCTGAGTTGAAGGCCAGCCTGGTCTACAGAGTGATTTTCAGGACAGCCAGGGCTACACAGAGAAACCCTGTCTCATTGATGGGGGGCGGTGAGGGCGGGGTGGGGAGCTACATTATTTTGGATGCTTACTAAAACCTTTTCAGGAAGCTGTGGCGATATGAACATCCTATCTAGTTGTGCTAGCACATCGCACTAGAAAAGGAATAACTGAGGAAGGAAACGTAAAACCGCCTTTTAATTCTGTCTCATTCTTAGACATCGGTGGACGATACTGTCAAACTACTAAAATATCCCCACTGCAACCGAGTGAACAAGCTTTTGTGAGCCAATCAATCATTGCTGGCACCTGCGTCCTGGCCAGTCGAGATCAGGAAATGAAGTGACTTCAGCTGTCTCCCAAATGTGTCCTGCTGCGTAGAGGTTAGGTTGGTTGTCTTGTACGCTTAGGCGCTGGTTGGTTACCAAAGGTCTCCTGGTTGTCCATTCTTACCTCTGATTTATATTATTCCCTTCTCACCATTCACCTCTTCATTTGACTTCAACGTTTTCATTCCCAAGTTTGTCAAAGGATGAGGCTGCCATTCTGTATCTGAAAAAGCTGGAATCCCACTCTGTAAGATGGTGGTTGGCCACCATCCGGGCAATGGAGGTTCTGGGGAAAGTGGGTCACATCAGAAGATTTGGCATTGGGGGGTGGAGTCTGGCTGAGAACCCCTCATAGGTTGGCTGACTTTTGGAATGGAGGCGGATGGATTCATTTTTCTTACTCAGCAACTTACAAGGCCCTTAGCTTTCCCTTGAGGTTCCCTGGGCAAGTTTCTTTGCTGGTGCCTACCAGCAGGAGTCCCAGATTTAAGTGCTCATGTTCTTTCCTTGGAGCCTCTTCTGGTGGGCATCTTACTTTGTGTGCTACTAGACAAATGATGCTGAGACAGGGTGGTCCATGTTGTCTCTGTGAGACCTTCAGGCAGGATCAGTGGTCCAGCTTCCCTCTGCCTCATTGTGGGAAAGTTCATCTAACTCAGTGGTTCTCAACCTGTGGATCATGACTCCTTTGGGGTCAAATACTCCTTTGAGGTCAGATATCCTGCACATCAGGTATTTCTATTACAATTCATAACAGCAGCAAAGTTACAGTTACGGAGTAGAAATGAAATAATTTTCTGATTGGGAGTGGGTTGGGCACCACAACGTGAGGAACTGTATTAAAGGGTCACAGCGCTGGGCAGGTGGAGACCACTGTCTAACTGGATGATCCTGTTCAAAATGGTCTTTTTCTGAATCTATACTCCATCCGCCGTCATTCCCATCCCTGAAGAGTCCAGTGATATCAGTTAGGTGATGCCGGACACGCAAAGCTTGGAGATCCCTGGAGTGTGCTAAGGTCGTACGAGAGCCGACAGCAGTGCTGGGGCTCCATGGGCTTCACACTCACAGAGAGTCACACCACGTCACCAGGTGATGAAAAAACCCAGACTCTGAGCAGCAGGACCAGGTAGGAAGTCTATCCCAGTCTGCCTCACTGTCCTGAGACCACACTTAGCAGGAAGGGTGCGGAGCTAGCTGGCTCCATTCTCTTTGTGATCTGGTGGCCTCAGACTGTCACAGTGACTACTTCCATTCCCTTATTGTGGCAGAGGCCCACCATACCCAGATACAGTAATGGATTTCTAAGCCTGTGCTTTCTAAGCATGGCCTGTGGTGTGTGTGTGTGTGTTTAAGGCATCGAAGAGTAAGAGGATCTTGATGTTTGTCCAATCCTGACTACAGAGACTCAAAATTCACCAAATGTAAACTGTCGCTTATTTTCTCTAACCCCTAAATAAAGCTCAATGGCTATAACTCAGGTCAGTGCTTCTTCTATAGATAAATTAACCACATCAAAAGAAATGCATTTCTACTTGGCAGCAGCTACGATGTCAGAGGCATGGGAATGACATGGGACTAATATGAGAAAAACAGCAAGAAATAGTCCATCATCCTGTAAACTGGTAGGAGACTGCTCACTCCATAATGCCGCTTTTTCTCGTAAGCATGAATGGCACGGCTCTAAAGCAGGGCTCCTTGGCAACTCCTTGGGTGTTTCAGAGTGGGATGCAAAAGCCAAATTGTATTTAATCAAAAGCACCACACGATGGCGCTGTAGGCCCGAGGAACTCACCGCGCGGGCGTGGCTTTTGTTTCAACCCAGCTCAAGGCAGTGAGCAATCTTTAGACCTTAGAGCCTATGGTGGGAAGGTCTGCTGACTGAGAAAGGAGTGAAAGGCGATGCTGCCCCCGAAGCTGGCAACAACTGCTGACTTCCCTCACGATCTGTTAACATCCCAAGGACATTCTGTGGGATGGGGAAGAAGGATCCTGGAGTCCTTTGCGTGTCCACAAAAGCTGGTGATGAGGGACGGAGGGACCTTCCGGGTTTTGTTTTCACTTTTTTAAACGCCTTAGATTGTCCGTGGAGGTTAGAGAACAGCTTTCAATTCAGGTCATCAGATGTGGTGGCGATTGCCTTTACCTGTTGAGCCATCTTGATGCCCCGCCCCTTTTCATGTTTAATGGATTAATGTATATTGAGAACTTGGGTGAAAAGAAATATATTATTTTAAGTTCATTATATGACTTGATCTTAGCCACCTGGTGTCCTTCAAAGGTGGGGAAACTGAGGGCTGAAAAGAGGCACATAGCTTCACAAATGGCACTGCCTGTTGGATCTGTCTCCATAGCCTGTAAACTAAATCTCTCCGGTCTGTTTCCTGCCAGTCAAACTTATGTGCGCATGCACATTTGCTAACGGTGGACTGAGTCTGTGCGGCAAGCCGTGAAGACTTTACAGGGTACTGTGTGACGGGGGGAGGGGGGAAGGGGTGTCCGTGACCATGACGGGCACACTTAACTCCCTTCTGAACAGCAAAGATTCCCCCAAACCGTCGAGGATGTTTTGGTGGCAGAGTGCTTACCTAGCAAATGTTAGGCTAAATCCCAAGAACTAAAAACAAACAAAAAAAGTATCTCAGCTTGGAGTGTCCACTAGCATGTCTGCTGGACCACACATCCTTGATGACAACCCTAGAATACCAGCCCCCAGAGGTGGCAATAGAACTTCAGGGACATCCCAAGGTACTCAGTGAATTTGAAACCAGCCTGTGCTACAAGAGGCTCAAAATGAACAATCAAAAACATCTTGTTTTTCTCTCCTTCCCTCGTCCCTGTTCTTCCGTGTGACATGAACTACTCCATGCTCATCAAAACTCACTTTTCTTTATCTGAAAAAAAAATCAGATATTAAATGTAGAAGGAACGGCCCCCCTCAAAAAAAAACCCTCATTTTTTTCTTCAGAAATAACTGATTCAAGCAACACAGTTCAGTAGGTAAATTCATTACATGAAAGGCTGAAGGAGGAAGATTGAAGAGGAGGTTCGCAATGGCGGGGTTGGCTGGCATTCCTCACCCATTGACCTTGCAAGGGACCCCTCTGCTCCTTTTGAAGTGGTATAGAAGGAAGGGGCCTCAAGTTCTGTGAAGGATGCTGACTCAAACCCTTGAACCCACACTGAATAATCCTCTAGAACTGAGGCTCTCAACCTGTGGGTCAAGTTGAAGGTCTAACTACCCTTTCACATGGGCCATATATCAGATAGCCTGCATATCAGATCTTTACATTACAATTCATAACAGCAAAAGTACAGTTATGAAGTAGCAACAAAATAACTCTATGGTCGGGGGTCGGTCATCACCATGAGGAACTGTATTAAGGGTCGCAGCATCAGGAAAGTTGAGAACCGCTGCTTTAGAACCGGCTTGCACCCGAGAAATACAGGGGTTAAGGGAACCACGTGACTCTACACAACCAGAATGAACCACCATCTTACACAACAGCTGGTTACCTAATCGCTACAGCAAATTACTTTTCAGCTCACCCCGAAGTAGCGCTGCAGTCAAGTGCAGCATGTCCATGCACAAGTGTTTGAGGGTTAGATGACATTACCTGCCCTGGGGACGTCACCTTCTCAGCCCAAAGGAAGCAAGACAGAGAGTCAAGGGGGATGGAGTGGCTGCTGAAGAGTGGGGTGCCTAAGCTGAGATCCGGCTCACGCTTCTACTTGTGAGTTCTTCTCTCAGAAGAATGGTTAGTCACAAAGAGATAAGCTTATTCCATGATACTTGTTGGGGGGCAGGGGGAATCCATGGGAATTCTCTGTTGGAAGAAAGGAGAGTTCACCTGGGCGAGGTCCCAAAGTCCCCTGAACAAACAGCTTTGCATTCGATAGATAGATGGCGCCATCAGCCTGAGCAGCTGTGACTCAGTGACTAATACGTGGAGGAGACCACCTCCAGGCCTTGACTAAGACACCAACTCTAAATGGTGGTGTCTGACCACAGCAAGTTGAGCCTGGTCAGGGTTCTGTGGGAAGCAGAGATCCCAGAGACTGCAGTGCTGCTGAGCTGCATGGTCCTAAAACGGGAAAAGATGTGCACCTTCAATCCCAGTAAGCACACCCAAGCAGAGCATGGTGGGGTGGGGCTAGTCTGCAGATGCCAGTATCCAGGAAGCTGAGGTAGAAAGGTCAAGGGTTCAAGGCCAGCCTAAGCCATAAAGTGAGACCCACCCCCTCCCCATCTCAAATCTCAGAAATGAATTAATGGATTAAACAGAACACATGGAGACTTCGGGAGTACAGCTAAATAGCAGAGCGTTTGCCCTCAGTGTATGTGAGACCCTGGGACTGATTCCACAGCTCCAAAATAGAAGGAAGGGAAAGAGAAGGAAAGGAAAAGGGAGAGGGAAGGGTACAGAAGGGGAAGGGAAGAAGGGGGAAGAAAGGGGGGAAGAAAAAAGAGAGTGTCAGAGAAAGGGGTGATAGGCGGGACTTTTTACTGTGGGCGCAGAGGTAAATGACAGTTACCAGGCCCCTGAGGGCGGGCCAGATGAGTCGCCTATTACAGCAAGACCCCAACCACATCATTATTGTTGTTGCTACTTCATGACTGTAATTTTGCTACCGTCATGAACCGTGATGTGAAGGCCATGAATCTAATATGAATAGGTGAATCTAATACGAAGGATATCTGACATTCAGCCCCTGTGAGAGGGTCGTTCAACCCCTCCCCCAAAGGGGTCACGACTCCCAGGTTGAGAACCGCTGATCTGAAGTGCACTTCACAGTCTTTTAGCAATGAAGGAGAACCGGTGGGATGCTATGTTTCCCTGTGCCTGAAATTCTTCTGGAAGGTCCCCAGCACAATGATGCTGTTTGCTGTCAGGTGTCAGGTGGAAGAAGAAAAAAGTTTCACTATCAACTCTGATTTTATTTTCTCATAGAAATTCTGTAGGTGCTTGACCTGCTCAAAAGAGAAAGCAAACAAAAGAGAGGGGCCTGCTTTTCTGTCTGGGCTGGGGCTAGAAAAGGAAGCTGGGGACCTTGGCTGCTGGAATGTGGGCCACTAAGCAGCAAAAAGAACAAAACAAAGTAAAATCTCCCGATAGGGGAGACGCTAATCCATTTTACATCAAATTAAAACCACCTCACCCGTGGCTGGTCAAAGCGAATCGATGTAAATGTGCTGCTCTCTGCTCTCTGAGGTCCCAAGATTCCAAAGAGTCTAAAGCCCCCGAGCCTGGGCTCCCGGAGTCAGCCTAGGCAAAGCCACAGGAAGACAGGCTCTGTCTCACCCTTTGGCAAGTTCCAGGTTCACATCAACCTTCTGTGACCCAGAGTGACCCCATGATTCTGGGCCTTCTGCACACAGGGAGGACATGCTGGGGACCGGCTCATTTTCAAATTCATTAGGGAAAGAAAAACAGCCTGTTGGTTGTTTGTTGTTTTAATTCTATAAATAGTTCAAGGGAGTAACGTAGTAAAGAGAAAGCCCTGTTTTTGCAGGGCCATTTTGAGGCTAAGCCCTCCCACCACCATGGTGAGGCTTGAAACAAAGATCAGCCCTTGCTGGGTTGGGGAGTAAGGAGGAGACAGGGTGACAACTTAGAAAGGCTCCCAGGGCAGAACAGCATCTTTCCACGCAGTGTCTGTCAGTCGTGATAAAGCAGAAGCCAGGTGTCCACACACCTCAGTTCTGCGGCTGTGAAGAACCACCCGATGAAGGATTTGGGAAAGGGCCACACAGGTAGTCCACCAAATGTCCTTGAGGTGATGCTGCTTTGTGTGTGCTTACTGTGTGCTCCTCTCTGCCCTTTCCCATGCACAGAGAACTCCAAGCTCCTTGTAGTAAGAGAAACCACACCATAGAGTCAGCCCATGGATTTCCAGCATCTCTTGAGGCCCTGATCAGCCTTCAGGTTCTCTCCTGCTGCTGGGGAAGCCATAGCTGGAGATGTCAGCAGCCCCAAGAGAGAAACACTGCCTCACTGCCTAGGCAGCTGCCAGCACCCTGGCAGATTTTACGTTTCTATGTGAGATAAATGCAGAACCACGGACACCTTGGAGTTGTTCCGAACATGACCAAGACTGGTTGACACTCATGTGTGCCCCTCCTCCCTCACCTAGTGGTTCTGAAAGTAGCAATGAGGACCCTGAAAGTCTTCTCAGTGCAGTCAGATGCGGTCATGAGGCGATCCTGGCAGCTGAGACTCTCAGAACCATCAGTTAGCTTTCAGGCCTGTCAGACTTCACAGGCAGGTCCAAGTGTATCATTTTCTTTGGTAAGTGAGACCTTTCAAAACTTTGGATCCACAGAGGCAAAAAAATAAAACTGTTTTGAAACTTGGATGGTTGTGCCCTCGTTTTAGAGAAGAAAATGGAGCATCAAAGGGAAGGGTCTCTCTCCAAGAGGAAAATGAAGGAGACAGGTAAAGCTCTACCTCAGGTGAGCCTGCTTAGGGACAGCTGTCAGCCAGGGATTTCAGCACCAAAATAAAATAATAAAAAATTAAAATAAAAAATTCCTCCAGACCATCAAGTTTTCCAGATGCATGTGTCTTGAATCCAGTCACGGGAGTCAGGTGCAGGTGGGGAAAGCTATGGGCCAGTCTGTTTTCCTGCAATATTTCCACATCTCCCATGCTTCCCAGCAAGGCCACAATAGAGCATAAAAGTCAGGTCTTCCCATGTGTAAGTGTTGGCAATCGTTTGAAGATGGAGCAAAAAAATGCCACACCGGCTAGACAAAACACCCCAAGGGCTGAATCAGGACTTCAGAGCATCTAGCTAGACTCTGGCCTTCTTGGTTTCCTTGTGCTCTGGGGCTGCTGGCATGATCGCAGAAACAGGCCACAAAACAGGCCTCTCTGGAAGGTTGACCAAAACCAGCAAATAGAAACAGTTAACCCTGAACCACAGAGCAAGGAAAGAAGGCTGGAGAGACGGCTCAGAGGTTAAAAGCACTGGCTAGTCTTCCAAAGGTCCAGGGTTCTATTCCTAGGACCCATGTAGCAGCTCACAATTGTAACTCCAGTGTCAGGGGGTGTGATGCCTTCTGCTGGCTTCCCAGGGCACCAGATACGCATCTAGTATACAGATATACATGCAGGCAAAACACCCACACACATACAAATAATGTAAGAGTGGGGGGGGGGACTCAGGAAATCTGAGAAATAATAGTATTTGGGAGCTACAGGGCTCACAGAAAGTTACTAACTCCTCTATGGAGCCCCCGGTATAGTGCGGAAAGAGTTCAGCCCCATCTGCAGAAACGTCTTCCCTGGGCAAGTGGCTTGCCCTGAGGAGGACAGGATTACCCTTTCTTCCTGGTTCCCTCCATTTTCGTGAGCCAGGAACGCTGCCCTTCCCATGATCTTCCCTCTCTATCCTTTACCACCTGCTCCACGCGGCTGCGGGACGATGCCGCCTGGATTCCGGGACACAGATGGTTACCTTCACTCCCTCTGCCCACCCACCACGGCCTTAGATCCCAGCAGGGCTGGTGCTGGGCAGCAACAGAGCCACACACCCCGGAAGCAGGATCCCACAGCAAAAGACTCCTTCCTCCGTCCTTCTGGTAACCTCTACTACCTGATGCTGTCCACCCTGGTCCGAGCAGAGCTGAAGTTGACAGCCATGGGACAGAGGGGTGGGATGCCCCAGGCCATTCACATAACCTGGCAGGAGGGAAGATGGACCCGCAGTCAAAACCTGTTCAACCCATTGTGCATCTCACCACCTCCACCTCTGTCCCCCTTTCCTGCCTCTACCTCGTCTCAGAAGGGGCCTTCTGAGACCCCAGAAGGCAAGCTGAGCCCTGCCCCTGCGTTTCAAAATACATACTCGCTACAAGACTTTCCTTTTAATTATATTTGTCACTGTAATTTTTCTTGTAATTGATCAAGCCAATCTCTAACTGTGAAGGACAAGTAATCGACCATGGAAGTGATTGCGTCATGTTCCCAGACATTTCTGAACACCAGGGCCACCCTCCCCTCTCCTCTTGCCTCCTGCCCCCTCTCATCACAGCGATTTGGATATACTCACATGTGCTAACCTGAGAGTAGCTTGTTCTTCAGGGTAGGCCCTTCAAAGACGAGCATCATGTTCTCAAATATTATGACTAGAAATGTGTCGCTTCCTCACGGAAGGGCTGGACCCGGTTTCCTAAGGCTGCGCTTTCTGGTGGGACTAGAGGACTGTGGCTCTCTTTACAACTGAGGATTCCTAGAGGGACGGGCTGTCCGCTTTTGGAGCTATAAATGAGAAAGCTTATGGGAGATCTGGGATATAGATTATTAGCTGTCTCCTTTGGGCAATTTAAATCCGCTGCACTCCACCCCAATCCAAGAGTCTCCTGGGCACTGCTGTTGGCTTGCCTCCTGAGGGGCTGGCTGTGTGCTGCCATGGCCTCAATCAAAAATGACCCCCCCCGGTGGGGAGGTCCTTGAATTTGAAGGAAATGAATAAGGTTTTTGTATTCTATTTCTTTGAAATGGCTCAGACCTTTCTTGTTTGACCAAAGGAATACTAATACCCAGAGAGAGAGAAAAAAAAATATGCTACTTTCATTACTCCCACTGACCCCTAGGGGTCAGCAGAGCAATGAAAAACAGTAACGGTGGCCAAGGCCAGCCCTTCAGACTACAGGATGGACAAGGAGTGTTCTGGTTGCCCTAATGCCAGGATTCTGCTGCCATCAACCCCCAAGACACACCAGTCACTGCCTTCACTGCTGGATGCTTTCCTCAGCCCAAGAGAAAAGAACCGGGTTGGACAGAGGCCAGTAGTTCCAAAGGCCCCTTTGCCCTTAGCCCATAACTGATATGGGATTTCCCCAGTAACTGACCTTAGGCAAACTATTTCTTTGCTTTCTATCCAATGGAAATAGTAATTTCTGACAGCCTCACATGATCTCCAAGAGGACAAGGTGAAGTCACTTAGAACAGGGGCCAACCCTGGTGAGGTATTCCCTAAGCCCTTCCTTCTTATACCTCATAATACAAGGCCACTTCTGGGAAATGCAGTTTCTGGGAGAAACTGGTTTCTAATAAATTGATTTGCATTTTGGAATGAACTTTAAATTATCAAATGTTTCAAAATAGTGCTATCCAGGGGGAGCTTTGAGATGCTAATTTAGATAAATTGCTGTTGGGTTCATGAGACTTCCCCTGTGGGTATGAACAGCAGTAGGCAAAGCATGCCTCTCATTTTCAAGACTCTAAACATAATGAGGTATTTTTCAGGAGTGAGCCACTTCTGACATAAATGTTTCTGGAAACTGCAGAACGTGCAGCGAATTGTGACTATGGATGCTACCGTATTGGGGATATGGATGAGCTGTCTCAGAGGCAGAAGACAGGATCAACCAGTTTGCTGCTGGCATCTGCAGCCACCTTCCCCGTTACCTCCCACACTGTTGCTCAGGCAGTCCCAAACAACATCTGTCCAGTTGAGCCTGAACTGGTAAAAATCTTTGGAGATAAATCAAGGTCAGAACAGAGAGTTAGCCTGGGCTAGCAGGCAACAGGCCCTAGAGCCTGTCTCCAGTACTTCAAAAGGAAAACCACCCAATGGCTAAGCTAACAGACGCAAGTAGCAGAGTTCTCCACAAAACCAGCTGTCTACTTCCCCTTCCTGGAATTTTTTCATCTCAGCTCCACGCAATGAGGGTTGGGTTTTCATTTTTTGTGAATTAAATACTAAGTAATCCGAAGCCACTTCCTATTTTCTCGGAGGGCCCTGGAGACTGGGCGATGAAGATCCCTTCCTCCTGATCTCTTTTCACGATGATGCTCAGTTCCTCTCCTGCCATTCAGCCCATCAGGACGAACTGACTGCAAAATGGACAAGGGAGGGTTGGTCCAGGGGCCAGGATTCTGCCACCATCCTCCTCCTGACTCGTTTACTCCTTGTGTTTCTCCCTGTCTTTTCCTAGGGCAGCGACTAGATGTTGATGTGCTATTGTGGATATAAACCCGCTTTTGTTTTAATCCCAGGTGTGGGATGTAGTATTGATTCAGATGGTCCACAGCAGCAAACTATTTGCCTCATGTGGCCTCTGAGAGGGGCTCTTTGCCATTTGCAGATAGTTTAAATGTGAGGACTCTGGAGACAGAGTAAATGTGAAAGCCCAGAGGGTGAGGAGATGGGAAAAAGAACAAGGCTGCTGATGTTCCCCTCCTCGGCTCCTGTTGCTGTTGATGCAGTGAGACATGAAGTGGGAGATCTCCTGAAATGAGGATCAAACAGGCTCCAAAGAACCTGAGGGCCCTGACCAGCAGGGAGCAGCTAGAAGAACTTCGCCCCTTCTCCCACTAGCCCTTTCTCTTTTACTGCCTGGTATTGGGGTATTAGAAGTGATTGGGTGGAATAGGGAGAAAGAGATATTTTTTAAATCTAAATAAAGGAGTTTTTTTTTAAGTATGCCAACAATGTACCTTTGTGCAAAGCAGAGAAAGGCTCCTTAGCCAGGCATTGTGTTATACACCTAAACACCATCGCTCGGGAGACTGATACAGAGGGGTGGAGAATTTGAGCATAGAACTAGGATAGTTATCAAGACTCTATCTCAAACTGAAAGGAGAAAAGAGGTGGGGAGGGTGGGGGGATACGAAGGGAAAGTAAAAGGAAAGGGGAGGAGAAGAGAACAGGAAATAAAATGTCCCCTCCACAAACAGCGTGTTTTCTTCTCCAAAAACGTGAAGAAGTCCCTAATTCAGACGAAGTGCCCCACCGGCCCCCTTCGCTGGTCTAGATGCAATCGACAGAATGAAGATCTCCAGTCTATGGCAGCCCAGCTCTCCCTAAGGCAGAAGCGAAAAGAAGGCCAGTGGCCAGCCAGCAGCCTGCTAGGGAGGACAGAGCCGCCTGGCATCTCCATAGGAGCCTTCAGGCTGAGCAGCGCGCCCAGCCCAACCCTCCCTCTCTCCTTTCTAGCAGCCACCACACATCTGGTTCCGCCATCCTGGGCTGGGAAGCAAAGATTCCCCGAGCCCTCCCA
>CM053762.1:39219448-39239314 GCA_028658305.1 Pachyuromys duprasi | reverse complement strand
TGGAAGATTGAAATTTGGGGAGGATGCATTCGGAAGCGATTTTTTTCCCCCAGCGATGACAACTTTCAGTATCACGTAAGAAATGAAATTGAAGCATTGATCTTATTCTTCAAGTATAGGATAGCTTCAATATTAAAATTAACATATAAATTTAGCATCCATCTTCTTCCAGACTTCCTTCTGCTGAGTAAATACGCACAGAAAGAATGAATCACTGAGACAGTATGCAGTGGAATCGAGTTCATTTTTCAAGTACGTCAGTTCAAATGCAGCCGGAGCCTGTTTGCTGGGCAGCCGACAAATGTTCCCTAGATGGTCCCTCTCACTGCCTTTGTCCAGATGGATACACAGGGCATGCAGGGGGGTCCTTGAGAGGGCAGATCCTGAGAAGCAAATCCTATAACACCGGGTGCTGCATCTCTCCCTCTTTCCTGCTGCAGTTTCTTTTCATAAAATTTAAATATCTAAAATGACTCACTGGAGGGCTTTTAGCTAACCTAACAACTCCCATCAGTGGTCCAGAATCACTCCTGCTCTCCTCCCCCCCCCCCCCCCGTGCCTGTTACCTACCTGGCCACCTACTGTTACTTAGGAGCACATACATGCCTGGCCTCCGGATCCATCTATGAAACTACTTTCACCCCACTGTGAAGATTGCTGCTGCTTTTTCAAAATCCTAAGCAGCAGGGTAACTTAACATTTATTCTCAGATGTCACCCACCAGTAAACTTGGACCTGTGGAATAACTAGAAGGCGCCACGGCACCAAAGAGACCAGCCTTCCTTCCCCCAGGCAGAAACAGCACCACACATTTATGCTATTGTCTGGTCTTTTACCAGTGTGAGGTTTCCAGAAACAGGCATTTCTGACTCCACATATGCAGCCACCCAGCGACTGCCCCTGTGTGCGTCAGACATAGGGCAAGAGATCAGGTGCTTACACAGTGAGGTTTGCGGTGTAAGGGTAGACTGGAAATCTCAGCTGAAGAGTTTATATCCCTCTATTATTCTACACAGCATAGATCTGAAAAGAAAACCACCCATAAGATGAAAAAGAAAAAAAATTGTCTAATCTAGCGAATTAAAAATTTACCTGGAGAGGATGATGCAAATGTACTGCCGCAACAGCCTGAAACTCCGACTCACGTCAGACTCTGTTCAGGAATTTGCCATGGAAGTATAGCACTAGGGTTGCACATACCACTTTGAGACAAAAAGAATCGCAGCACAGCTAACACACTCGAGGCATCTTAGATGAATGAAGCCTTTGACTAATGTCAGGAGTAGACAGAACCTCACCAGAGGGGGAGGGAGAGGCTGAAGTTCAGTGTGAACCAACTTCTAATCAGACTAAATGGGCTTCCAGGTCAAATAGAGGGTGAGTATCGCAAGTCCACAGTTGCTGTGATGGTTGGAATTTATCTGGAGGTGATTTCCTCCTGACCCTGACATCCAGTTGTTCCTCTGCATGGGAAAGAGAAACCAGGCGCTGTGGGCAGGCGCACCCAGACCCCTTGAGCTCTGCATGCTGCAGCATGATGGACTCGGAGCTGGGTCAGAGGCCTTTAAGCAGAGGTGCTCAGCTTTTAGAAATGTGGAGGGAACGGGATGTAGGAGCCTAGCAACCCATTTCCCACTCAGGAGCACGGCCCACTCCTATCCCACCAAAATAGTTTTTTTCTTCGAAAGAAAAGATGGCGGGGGCAGGGGGAGTGGTACAGACCTACCCAGCTCACAAGTAAACTGTGTCTTTTGCTGTCCACCATGAAAGAAACCCAAGACATTGATGATAGAGCTGTGAGGATACACGTCAGCCAATTCTCCTTCCGCCTAGGACGATTCTACCTGGAGAAGGACCATCTAGAGGCAAACTTCAGAACAGCTTGGTTCAAACAGAGGTCATCACCGATGCTCGCTAAACAAATGTGGGCAAACCATGGGAACGCAAATGTCTTTTAAAATACATTTGCCTTGGGCAGACACAGATAGTAGACATCAGGGTCACACCGCATCTTTAAGTTCAAAGGGCAAATTATTCTCTCCTTCACGTTCTGCCTTCTGGAAGCACTAATGTTTGCATACAGCCTCAACTACGGGATGGTATTTACTTTCAGGGACTCTGGTATGTAACTATGTCCATGAAATACATAATAGTCCAATCAAGACAAAGAATTTATTTTTCACTCAAAGATTACCCATCCCAGAGGCACCCTGTGGAAACAAAAATGACAAGATTGTTTTTCAAATAAGACCCCTTTCCCGGAGCTGGGCTGGGCTTGAAGGAGTCTTGGGGTGACCTGGAGCTGGGCTGGGCTTGAAGGAGTCTCAGGGTAAACTTTTGCCCTTCTCCCATTACTCAGGAGCCCCTCAAAGCTTACGCTTGTCTAGGATGCTGCCTGCACTCCTCTCATTTAGACACTTCTGCACTTTGACTCATGTGCTTCCCCTTCCCAACGCATAAGGTTCATAACATGATTGCCTGACCTAAGCAGCCATCACCCCTCTCGGGCATTTTGAAGAATGAGAACGGGAAGTCATGGCGGGGGTCCTCACGTGCTGCTTGAAATTTCTGAGTGAGAAGTTCGCCACATACAGCAAGCCTGAGAATGCTTTTCCAAAGAATTGGGGGCTGGGGGGAGCCCTGAATGCTTTGCCTTATACTAGACTGGGCCAGGTAAAAATGGAGGCACTCAAACCTACATTCTAAATGTGCGGATGCTGTCCTTCCGGGAGCAACAGTGTCTGTGTACCTCACATGCCCAGTGGTTTTTGCGTCAGGTCTCTGCTGAGCGCACCACCCTTCCTTCTCTTGATCAGCTGTACGTGTCGGCAGTTTTTCATGTCGTACTGCGTCTTGTTATTGTTTGGTTTGGAGTGCTAGGGTGTGGGCCAGGGCTCACGCCTGCCGAAGCCCCACCACTACAGGGTAGGCCCAGTCCAAGACCCGTCCTGTTGAATGCGATTTTGGTTTCTGACCTATGCGTTAGTGGGAAGCTTTTTCACCTGAGGCTTTGTGTTTGCAGGTCTTCCTTCCACAGGTACAAAAGACATCAACCGAGATCGTCTCCTTAGTTTATTTTTCTAGAGTCCTTAGCATGCTACATTAACCTGACGAAGCTTAATCTTGTGTTCGTTTCACAATACATTTCATGCAGTTCACACCTGTGATTGGTTTTATATTGACATTACACATGTTTCGATTCAGCCATGTGAAAAGAATAATTCTTAATGGAGTTTGTCTCTGAAAACTGTCCAAGCTTAAATAAGAGCCTGTGGCAGTCCGCTCTAGTCTGAAGGGCAGTCTCTCTTTAGAGTGTCCCTGTTCAGAGCTTGGTTGGCAACCGAACCCCTCCCTAAGTTTTCCAGCGTCCTGAGGAGTCCTCTTTTACAAAATTGCATTCAAGTATACTATTTCACCTAACATTCCAGGTTGAATTTAGGAGTAAAGCTGTCCCCCAAAATAAATCTCCCTCAGGCCCAGCCTCCCCAGGCTGTCCTTACCCTTAGACTCATTTACAACATTCGGCACTAAATCCACAGAGCAGAGCTATTTGGCATTTTCCAGTGAAGTGCAGGAAATTAAATAAGTTATGTTTTTATTGCTAATGTATAGACTACCAAGCACAGTCACTTTGTCAAACAGGAGGAAAGAGTACACAGCGTTAGTGGACTCTCCTGAGGGGCGCCCAGTGTTCCAGCACACACAAAATGTCGCCACCCACAGGTACTTTAGGATGAAGTGTTGAGTATTCTAGAGTCTGAGGAGTCGGATCGCTCGTCATAGTCATCCTCTGTGTAGATGGCCTGCTTTGTCACGATTGGACACCCATCGTCGGGGATGGAGATCCGAGGGTCCTCTGTGGTGCGGGAGGAGAGCACAGGCGAGCTCCGGAAGACGCTAGAGGAGTTACTGGGAAATGGACTGACGTACTGGGACCTCAGCTGGTACTGCTGCTGCAGCGTCATGGTGTTCCACAGGGTGACATCGTTAGGCAAAAAGGGACTCGACTGGTTTCTGGCCAAAGTATTCCTCAGCATCAGAGGATACCGGGGTGGCTGGGGGAAAGGGTGCTGCAGGGGCACGGCCAGGGGGTTGGGGACCACATTGCTAGAGTCCGCGGAAAAGCGCAAGGTGTCAGGGACCCGGAAGGCGGAGCCCACCGACCACTTGGAGGAAGAGATGGGGTAGGAGCCCAGCGTGTGTTCAAAGATGTGGCCGCTGGAGGGCAGCACCAGGCTCTCTTCGGCCGTCCGCTCCGCCCCAGCGGCCGAGGAGCGGCTGGACAGCAGGACCTCCACGGCACTGACCAGGTCGCCCCCGCAGCCTTTCAGGATGAGCTCCAGCACAGTGGGCTTCTGGTTGGGGAAGATCTTCTTCAGCACCTCCAGGGGTGGCCGGTTGGCTTTCAAGCTGAAGGGCAGAGAGACGGTCCCCGACGGGCCCTCGATCAGGAGGTGGCTCTGCTCAGCGTGGTACTTGGGGCTGTCGGGGCAGCTCTCGGGGTTGCCCCCGTTTTTCTGCACGCCGTACCCCCCTTCATCCACAGACACGATCTCGGGGCTCTCCGGAGTGAAGCAGTTCTTGCTTTTGACAACCTCTGGGGAGCTCCTCTGGTCAGTGTCTTTGTCACTGAAGGCCTCCGCGGCGTTGTCAGCTGAACTGCTGTCCCCAAGTCGCTCTTCAGTCAGATCTGAAAGACAAGAGCACAGCTGGGTTAATCCCTTGTTGGTGTGCACTCAGGCTTCTGGGATGAGGAAGTTTGGCTCGATGGGTCACCATACACTGCCAGCCTTTAAAGAAAATAATCAAAAGCTACTGACAAATGGGGGTGGGAGGGGGAGATGCAGTAAAAGAAAATGGCGCAATCAGTGTTTTCTCAGAATGCGGTAGGAGAGGAGGCTTGCCTGAAACATACAGAAGGCCAGAAGGAGTTGACTGAACTAGCTACTCAAGTGTGGGGTGGTAAAGCTCTGAACAAGGACAGAATCCAGAAAAAGGCCACAGGAGGGGCTCTGGCCATTATCAGCTGGTACACCCCCCCCCCATAGAGCACTTTAATAATCACATCTGCTTCCCATGGGCTTGTGTTCCTGAAAGGCTTTTTAAAAAAGCAAGTTATCATATACAATAACTAGTTGATACAGTTTCTAAGCGAAAGACAAATACAACCCTTGTAAAACGCCGTTGAAGAGCCGGGCAAACTCAGCTGCCCCAAGCCTTTACTAAAGGCCAAACAAAGCCAGTTCGCATTCTGGATGACAAATGCTGAAGAGGAGAAAGAAATGGCTGGAAGGTCTGGGTGGGGCAAGGGGTAGATGGGTGCCTTTGTGTGAATTGGTGTGCCGTGGAAAGGAACCTACAGGCAACACTTCAAATTATATTTTGGAGAAGGAAGGAGGACAAAGAACTCCCTTAATAGAGCCAAGACTAGCTACGAAACAGACCAGTTGCCAAGTTGACATTTTAACTGAAGATACCACCCAGAGGAGTAAGCACTGAAGTGCTAAAGAGGCAGAAGGGAGTGGGCAAGAGTGGTTTGGGTTTCACAGTAAATTCTAACAACCATAAATATTTTTTTTACTAGCAAACTACATGCAAATAGATTTTTATACTTTAAAATAAATAATGTGCTAGTAGCGGCTGCTTCATCCAGAGCAGCTGGCCTGAGGAGAGGTGGGGAGGAAGAGAAGAAAAAGACAACCCCTCCCAACGAGGCAGTTGACAGGTCGTAAGCAATTGTAGATCTGTTTTCTCTTCCGGCCTGAATAGTCTCATTGTGGGCCTCTGTGTGGGCAAACCTGATTGTGTGCAGATAGCTAGAGGTGAAATTTCATCAAAGCAGCTTCCAGAAGGCATACTTCCCTACCTGTTGTTGTTTACTTTCAAAGCTTTAAACAAAGGCCCATTGATAGCCGGTTTTTTTCTAACACCACATGTATCTTAAAGCACAACGAAAGCCAACAAAAGCCTATGGCCCAAATCAGTGTGTTTTAGGACATTCTTAAATTATACAACTTTCAACCACATCTAACACAAATTCATACTCATCCCAAAGTTTTACTTTCATTACCCTGCTTTTTTCAATAAAAACTATTAGTTGTTTTTTTTAATTGAGGGGTTCACTTGTAGTCTACACAATGAATCCCCCCTTGGCTTCCAACAGTATTCACCAAAGGCCTAGTTTTACAAAAGAAATTTAATATCTTCTCTTCTGCTGCTTCCCAGGACAACAGGCCCAGTTTTTACCTCCCAATTATTGAGCCATTTGAATCCCATGTCCTTGACACACAAGACAAAAACCAACCAAACAAAGGCCCATGTAGATTTATATTCTGACCAGCCCGCACCCGTGTATATTCCCGACTCATGACCCCATTTGTAACTCCCCCACCACTCTATTCATAAACGCCTGAGAAGAGGTGGACAGTGACAATGCGTTCACTCAGAAATGAGCACACCATTGGATTTTGACCCCTGGTCAAACGGAGCTTTGAAAAACAAGTTCAATATTTTTTCCATGTACATACAGATATGATGTTTAAAACGCCACACATCTCTGGGTACTTAAATTCATCTTTCATTATCTATTAGCAGCATCAAGTATTTACTGACCTGCAAGAGGCCAAAACAAGGAAACAAGAAGAAAGATGGAAAACAGCAGGAAGCATAAGCTCATGGAGCTTATTAACTTGGGGAAATAAGACGTGTCTGCTGGAGAGAAAGCAAACATAACCAGGCATGCCTTGGAAGGCATCAAAAACATTTATTCACAAAAGTTCCAAGGTTGGAGCAACCCACGTGTAGATGAAAAGATAAAATGGACTATTATTCAGCCTCAAAAAGGAATGAAATTCTGAAACTCTGCTACATGGAAGAGCCTTAATGATATTCTAACTAAAACAAGCTGGCCACAAAGTTCTGTGACTTGACTTCTATGAGATGCTTAAGATGGATGAAGCTCAGAGACAGTAGAGAGGTAGTTCCAGGAGGGTGGAGATAGGGCGTCACTAATGAACATGAGGTTTCAGTTGAGGATAACAAGTTCTGGATGGATGGGTAGTGGTAACTGTTTCAAAGCATCATGAATGTCTTCAATGTCACCAAGTTGTGCACTTAAAAATGGGGAAAATCTGTGACGTATGTTTTCCCAGAAAACAAGAAAAATAGGACACAGTGCCACAGCAGTCTGCTGAGCTGATATGATTTGGTTTTGTTTGTTACTGGCTTTGCTTCTGCCAGAGAGACGACCTTGTCTTTGGGAAGAAAGGGCACACACCTGGAAAGCTCGAAACTTTGCTGTCCTTAACAGAAAGGAGAAAAACTAAAAATAGCTTCCTGTCTGGAAAGGTAACAATTCACCCTCCATCAGCCCAGTTCACTCTTCCACAGCTGACTCAAGGCTCCAGGTAAGCCCAGGCCCAGAAGGTTAGTGAGGGACAATTAGGATGGATGTTCTGGCTGCTCAAACATACCTACATCATAAAAATGTATTTCCCTCAAGGCAGTGGCAGTCACTGTGGGGCAGGATGCTCAGCACACAGGACACATGTCTAGCTTTGTGTCTCTTCCAAGTTCTGCAGAACACACCTCATATAATCTTCCATGGCTGCCAGCTTGTCCGGTAATTGGAAGACCTCAAATGACAAATGATGGCAAAGCTATTCTCCCTTCTTTGTGCTGTCCTTTGCCCCTCCTCCTGAAACATGCCAGTGTACCATGTACTTTGGGGTATTTGAGGAGCAGAGGAGGGCCATGCTGAGTCATCCAAAGCTCTTTGAAGATCTCTGGCCTCATCAGCACCCCAATCTCAGTGTCCAGGCTATGGCTCAATGTGAGAAAAGCTGGCAGGATGGCATAGGAACCAAATACATGAATTAAGGGCTTTGTAATCAACTGAGCACAGCAGTGCTTATGCTAGGAGACAGAGGGAGCACAGGCCAGGGAGAGAAGCAGGGTTCACACGTCAGGCGGCACACAGAATCTGGTCGAGAAGCTGCTGTAAGCAGGATGCCCATCAATACCCAAGGGAGCAGGGTTTCAAAACAGAGCCAAGGATAAGGTACTCAAAACCTTCACCAAGACAAACTCCTCACTAAAAATAATAATAACAATAATTTCTGAGAAGCAACTTGGGGCACTATGATGTCTGTTGTTGTACCTAAGTAAGAGCATTGCAAACAACTATAAACAGACTTTCACAAGTAATTTTAGAGGGTGAGATTTAGACTCAGTGATAAAGAATAATTTAATAATAGATGTTTCTTCACCTTTCCAGGCTTTTCCCTCCTAAATGAACTGCACAAATCATTCGAGTTGGTCTAAAGCACAAGCCCATTCTAGACACAGAAACACGGGACTTAAGCTGAGAAAACGAAACAGGAAATATTCGCTGAACCCCCTTCTTTCCACCGTTTTGAAACTGAGGCTCTCATCAGTTTCATACAGAGCGGGAGCGTATTTCAGCTGACAGTTTCAGCTCTGTATACGGGCACAGGAAGGCAAAACCACCAGTCAAAAAGCAGATGAAATCATGATACTATTTTTTCTGTCATGTTGGCCCAGTCACTACAAGTGAGGGCACGCTTTTTAAGCATGAAAAATAAAAAAATAAAAAACTTTTAAAATCTTAACAAATATTCGAGATTTTATTTCACAGCCCATGAAGCAGAAATGTTCACATTCCACCCAGAAACAAACTTTTCATTAGGATGACGAAAGCTTCAATTAAGGAGGAAAACAGTGCCACTGTCTTCCAAGCCCATGTGCCTTGTGATGATAACTATACTTTCTTTTGTGCTATACAATTTATGGAGAAAACAAAACAAAAAAACCAAACACATGAAAATGGCTTCCAATCTGAAAATTACAATTTGAACAATCTAACTTTCTTTGGATTTCTTCATAAAAAAAAAAACCATAAAAAATGTATTCAAGGGTTTCAAGGAGGTCTGCCATATGGGTAAAACAAACACAGAGCTCAAAATACGTGAAAATGGAAAACTGTTGTGACTTAGCTGTCACTGCCTTTATGATTCCGTCCAATCAGTGCACAAAACCTAACACCTACAATGAAACCAAGAGCACTGGCAGAATTCTCATAGCTCAGAAGTCACTAGACTCTTCCCTCCTGGAAGTGAGTGATGCCTTTAGAAACATACAATCTTATCTCACGTGTCCCTGTGATTTGGGGGAGGCAGACATCTAGGTAGGTCCCCAGCGGGTCACTTTCAAAGGATGCCAGTCTATAGCAATCGCAAGAGGGGCCCTGCGATGGCTTCCTGGAGTCAAACATTTAACAAAGCAGTTTCTCATAGTTGGCATTGATCTCACACTAGGAGTGAGGGACCATTACAAATTGAATGAGTAGAAATTTGAAGTAAGTGGGAATAATAAATCTTGTTCTAAAACGTGTGTGTGTGCACGAGCACATCTGTGTGTACATGAAAATACTCATGCTTTGTTTTGTAAGAAATCAACACGGGTTTAACACTGTATAAACGGTTCATGATGACTTCCTTAACCTGGCCTGGTAGTGCACACTTGCAATCCTAGCAAGAGGCTGACAGGAAGATCCTAAGTCTGAGATTCTGAAACACCAAGATGCAGGGGGAGGAGATAGGCATTGCTTAGAAGGGGCTGGTAGGCTTAAGGAAATAGAGTTTGCAATTGTAGACATAATGTGTCTTAAAAAATTCAGCCTGGTCTCTTTCTTAGATGGTAAAAGGTTTCAAAAAGTAGAGGAGAAAACGACATATCTACGTGTTCACAGGATATTTACAAAGATGCAGCTGCCTACTCATTTATCCATCTACTTAACAAATCCCCTAAATCCCTCATATCCCTAGGTAAGATTATACACAGGTAACCAGAGCATTGCCTTGGCCACCAAGACTTACAGATAACTAATCTTTTGCAAAACTCCCAAGTATCTGCTCAGTATTTTACAGTGCAACAGAGCAAGTCACACAGAGACAGGACAGGCCGCATTATCGTCACTTAGGGGGGAATATTACTCACACACGAAGACACTGAGCCAGTAGAGCAATACTCAGTGAAAAACAGTACTACACTGATGTCCGCTTGAAATTCAAGTCTCACTAGTAACTGTAATCAGAGTGTAGAGTCCAGAAACAATGTTCCTGGCTTCTCATAGTGTACTGTTATTTGGAAGACAGCTGCGCGTCTTAAAATCTCTTTAACCATACAACAAAATGGAAACTCTCACCTACCTACCTCTGTCCCTTAATTTTCCTTCTCAGAGGAGTGGTGTGTGCTGTTTAGGGCAGGGGCAGCTTGTGTGTGAGTAAGGATGTGTGGTGGTTCTGTAATGAATGATGACAGGCCTACCATAGAACCAAAGCTACACAGGGCTAGAACTCCAAGGACCTGAGTGTCTAATGGCTCCAGGGGCTGCCACACCTTGAAAGGTGTAAGGAACGAAGAAAGCCAGAGGGGAGGAAGAAAGGACGTAGGCAGGCGGGCAGGCGGGCAGGCAGGCAAATGGGTTTCACTGGGCAGTCTTCTTCCCTGACAGGAAGAAATGCAACAGTTCCGGAAAAGGTTCCAAGTCCTGCGGGGACTTTGATTTATGAAGATTTACCCCATTCCCTCTGTAAGGCTGTTAACAGAAAGTGCTGACTCGCTGCAGAAAAGAATTTCTCATCAATGCTCTTTGATTGTATTTTGCAAACAAAATGCCTGTTGCTTGGTAACATTTCACTTGTGCCTGACCTTCTCCAAAAGTTATTGCTATCAGATTCGATTTACACTGTCCTCCTGTGATTACTGTAATCTTTTAAACCAGAGAGTTCATCCATCAGGGAAAGGAAAAGTTGGTTGTAAGTGGAGAGCACCGTCATCTCCCAGATTTATAAAGCCTGGAGCAGGCTGGGGGTCCTCTGCCTGGCAACAGACTCCAACTCCTACTGGAGTGCTCTCACTTTTCCTTTGACAGTGTCCGAGGCTCCACTAGACAGACACCAGCATTCCAATGCCCCTCAGGGCCTCAGGGCAGGCCAGAGCAGAGGAAGCAGGGAGGGAGCTGAGGCCCAAGGGGCTGAAAAGGAAGGGCTCTGGGAGACTTGGTTTGGTCCTTAGGTGAGGAAGGAGCAGTGACAGGAGTAAGCTGACAACCATCAGTATCGTCACAGAGAGCAACACACCCATTGCCATTATAAGCCTCTCCTGAGTTCTCTGCTACTACATCCAGGGACAGGGCCACCAGAGAGCCCTCACTGCAACCGGCCTGCCCAACAAATCTAGCAAGGCAAGGACTAGATTCCCTACCCCCAAAGCCAGCTCTCTCCCAATGAGAGAGAGGTTCAAAGTGGCAGCCATGCTGTCCTGGTAATTCTTTGGATCTGGCTTTCCTTAAAGCCCCTTGCTTCAAATCAAGCCATCTTAAAGCCAGATAAGCTTTTCAACTCATAGATATACATCCCAGATGACTTTTAATTGTTTCCAGCTTCTTCCTTGCTCTGGGTGTACAGTCAGACAGGATTTCCTTACCTGGCTTTCATGAGCTCTCCCCTAACACAAATGGCCAAGTCTTTCTCTTTGGAGAATTAAAGGGAAAAATAAATAAAACGAAGGAAGCAGACAGGGCAATCCAGATCACACTGGAGTTGGAAGCCCAGAGCAGTCATAAAGGTGCAGTTGTTTCCAAAATTAACCTCCCTCCCTCCCTCTCTCTCCTCTCTCCAGCTGCCTTGTTTGCTTCTTTTGGAGTAAAGGATACCTTACCTTACTTTCCTGTCCCACCCTCGTCTTCAATCCCTAACCAAATGTTTCTCTTTGTTTCATTATCCTTCAAGGGCATTTAAAATAACTGATAGATTAGATAGATAGACAGATTATATAGATACACAGATTATAGACAGATGGGAAACAGAGAAAGAGAGAGACAGACAGACAGACTGATGGCAAATATACACCAAGGAAGATTCTACAGCCAGTCATCAGTCCTTTCCAGGCACCAGGGCCTATGGCTACCCAGGAACCTCCTCTAGAGGAAAAGTCTGGGGTAAAGACTGCAGCTTCTCACCTTGGCCATGACCCTTAGCTTTCCCTTTCCTCAGCTCCTGAGCCCAGGGTCCTGAAAGGACCGGCTTGGCTGGTTGAGACTGCTGTTTCAGAAGCCCAGGCAGCAGCTTCAAGAGGTCTGTTATTTTCATGGGGGGAGGGGATGGAGGTGACAGGGAGGAACTATCTAAGTTTCATAGGATCTATATGGAAGGTTAAGTTAGAAATTGGAGCACAATCAAAATCTAATTAATTAATGGATCAGCTAGCAATGACAGGTAGAAGAAGACTGCAATTTAAAAGCTATTTCAACCCTTAAGTAGACTACAGTATAATCTTCTTAAACACATGTCCAAAAGAATGCTCAAACATTCCTTTGAGACATCTGAAGGAGATTTTAGGAAAGATTTCTTCCAGTTGGAAAACCGACTTTTTGTGTTCACATGTCTCTCCCTGAATGCCTAGCCAACATCCTTCTAAAGGCCTGTGCTTTTCCCAAGCAGAGCAAGCAGACTTCCGAGTGCTGCTGGCGTACCTGTGTTTGTCTTCAAGAACAACCCTTTTCATAGCTATGGTGTGGGAGGCCTTTTGCCTTGCAAAAGGGTCCAAGCAGATGTTCAAAACCCAAGTTCACAAAGGAGCAGACCTGAAAGGTTCGCTAGCTGACTCCTAGAGAGTGATGGGGCCACACTCTCTCCATGGAAGGGACTAACTTCCAGGAAGATCTAACATGCTTCTAAAGGTGCACTGCCTGTCACATACAAATGCGCTGCAGAAATGCACAGCAACACACCAACCAGTGTCTCAACCAGGAGTTTTAATTTGGCTGTCCCTCCCAATAGAGTTGATTTTTAAAACATGTGTTGCATAGAACCAATCCATTTGTGTTCCTAATGTAAAATTATAATCCGTTTGTTTTGTAAACCTCCCCCAAGATAATTAATGTATTCCTTTTTCTTTTTAAAGGAATGCAATTGATAAAAGAAAAAAGTTAGTGACTGTGCTAGGTATGTGGTGTGACCAGCTGGAAACTGAACCCTGGTCCCTCACAGCTCAGTGTCTGGAAGTCATTCTTCTATCCCCCCCCCTCAATTTTGGAGGGCTAAGGCTACCCCCGAGTGTTTGGTGAAAGTAGAAGGAGAGAAAGACACATCGCATTGAGCCTGGTTTGCACACTTGACATTCTTCTAAATGTCTGGTTTGCACCCTTTTTTATTCTCCTAAAGCTTAGGCCCTCCTGCTGGTGCTTCAACTTGGCCTCCTCCCTGCCCGCACCCACACCCTTTTCAGATTGGTTTGGGTTTTGTGACTCTTCGTACATTTTGGCTATGGAGGACAATCCGTGGAGGGCCACAGGATGCTAAAGGAGCCCCCTCTTGGACAAAGACCACACACCTCAAGGTTACTGCACCCTAAGAGCTGCTGGTAGGCAACTCAGACTTCTGCTCTAGTCCTGGGAACTCTAGTCCTGGAGCCAGGAAAACAGGAATGGAAAATTAAAAGACGGTAGCACAGAATCACTTCTGGGACTGAAACCAAACTCTCCTACTGGTTCTTACTTGAGGGACCAGACCGATCCAGAAAGCCCTCCACAGGCTCTAGTGCTTCCACAAAAATGAGATGAAGGGCTAATGCCCACAAAACCCAGTCAGCAAACTGCTTTCTGAACTTCAGGCCTACAGGGCACAACTGAACCTGAAGGACTGAGCCACCCCCCACCACCACCACCGCCACTTCACCACATACCAGGAATGTATAGCTTCCCACAGTTCAGCACAGAGCTCTGGGATTCTCCGAGGGGCTGAGGAAGTGGAGGCAGCGGCTCTAGCTACAGAAAAACCATGGGCCTTTCACTTCTAATTACAGTACACCCCATTCAGAGGAGACGGGCTTGTCTCCTTTGTACATTTATCCAATGATGGGAAAAACATCAAACTCAATTTCCACTGACTTTCAGTTGCCATGAAGCCGAGAGAGGCCAGGAGTGAAGCCAAGAGGGATCCCAGGAAAGAGTGAAGGAGGCCTAAACTGGGGACAGCCAGACTCAGGAAGGAGGGAGAGAGAACTTGGTGGGAATTGGGGTCCGCCCAGCCCACTGTCAGGGCTCAGGGCCCCCTTGTTACTCCACTCGGACCCCAAATAAAAGCATTTCTGAGAGGCAAGGAGAAAGGAGGGAAGCTAGGTGTCCAGAAAGTCCCCGTTGTTTTTACAGCAGGCCAACCCCATGTAAGCCTGGAAAAGTACTTGCTAGGTTTTCCCACTGTAGGCCAAGTTTTGTTTGTAGTTTCTCCAAATCACAGCAAACCCTCTTTTAAAAGACCAAAGAAATAGTTCTGCAAAAAAAAAAAAAAAAAAGGTAACTGGTCTCTCTGGAACTTTTTAAATCCTTTTTCCTATAGTTCTTAGGAAGGGACCTCTTTTTATGGAATCGTGTCTTGAAGTCTCTTAGCCGGGCTAAAAGGATTCTGAGTTCCTCTAAGTAAGAGATATAACGCCTTTTTGCTTTCCGTGTCCCAGGCCAAGCCAAGAATCACTTAGAATCAGTAAAACACTGGGCCCTGACTGCTAACTCGCACCTACTTATCCGTACTCCCAAATGAGGCTCCCTAAAACGGATGGCCAGGAAAACCTGGCTCCCCAAGCCGTCGTTTTACTCAT
Organism: Pachyuromys duprasi; assembly: GCA_028658305.1. Lineage (NCBI taxonomy): Eukaryota > Metazoa > Chordata > Mammalia > Rodentia > Muridae > Pachyuromys > Pachyuromys duprasi. The sequence continues at coordinate 39,224,635 of CM053762.1, read as the reverse complement.
AGAAGTGATGCCGTTCTGTTGCCCTTCAACCAAAGGAAGGCACCTGGAAATAGGGACACACAGCCCAGCTATTTGGCTGGCCTCTCTGGCGGCCTCCTGGGTTCCATCTGCACCGGGTTCAGATTCCCAAGACTCCCTTCTCCAGGAGAGTAAGAACCGGTGTCCGGTGAGGAAGTAGACCCCAGCAAGGTCAACTTTCCACAAACTTGTCCTCGGCCTTCTACACGGATCCCCGAGCGCGTTCGGGGGCCCGACCCCAGCCCAGCAGACGCCCTCACCTGGCTTGGCGAGCTGCGCCGGCAGCGTCCCGGGTTGGGGCTCGGCGGCCCAGCGCAGCGCGGCGGCTGCAGCCAGCTCAGCGGCGGGACGAGGCGGCGCCGGCGGCTGGGACCCAGGCTGGGAGGCTGGCGACGACTGCGCGGCGGCGGCGGTGGCGGCGTCCCCAGGCGGCGTGGGCCCCGGCAGAGCGCGCAGCGAGTCCGGGATGAGGCTCTCCAGGCTCTCGTTAGCCTGCTGCCGGCGCAGCGCCACCTGCGCCGCCATGACCCGCTGCCGCTCGATGATCAGGATGCACTTCTCGCAGGTGCAGTCCTTGAAGCGACAGTAGCGCTTGTGGCCCTTGAGCCAGGACAGCACCCCGTGGTTCCGGCAGCGCGCGCACTTGGGCGTGCGCTGCAGCGGCGCCCGCGGCGGCTGCGACACCGGGCCGCCCATGTACAGGTAGGGGGAGCCGTAGCCGTTCATACCCGGGGCCGCCCTGGCCGGCGGCGGCGGGGGAGCGGGACGGCAGGCAGGCGCGGGAGCGCGAGGCTCGGAGGCCTGCTCCCGGGAGGCCTCGGAAGGTCGGCGGCGGCCGGGGGATGCGGCAGCCGGCTCCCCGGCTCCGAAGGCGCTCGCAGCCCAGGCCGCCCGTCCCCACGCTAGCCGCGTCTCTCCAGGGCGCAGGCTCCACCCGCCGGTCCTCCTATGCCGAAGGTCTCTGGCCGCTGCAAGGAGCCGGTGAGAGCTCTGATTAAAGTCTGAGCCCGCTCCCGTGCCGTTCTCTCCCTCGCAGACTGGCCCCGGCGCCTCCTCCGCCGCCCTCCCTGCAGTCCCTCCTCCTCCTCCACAATCCCTCCCCCTCCCCCTCCTCGCCACCCCTGTCCCCGGGGTCCTAGCCTCCTTGCATTCCCCGCGCGCTGTCCTCCTCCCTGGCACCCCTCGAGCTCCTGCGCCTCACCTTCCCCGTCACCTGCAGCCGGGCCTCTCTGGCGGGGGCGCTCACACCCCCTCCTCCAAGCCCCCCTCTACGCCTTCCAGTGGCGGGAGGGACTGAGGCACTGCGGTAGCACCCAGCTCACTGGGCCGACGGGAGTGGGGGGTGGGGGCGAGGATCGCGAGGGGGTGGGCGCTGGTAAGCCGGCCGACAGGCCTCTCCCCTGCCCTCTCCCATCGCTCCAGACTCGACCTGGAAGCACCGAGCCCTAGACCGCTTTCGTTCCAACACTTGGCCTCAGCAATTCAGAGCTTGTAGGGAATTGAGGGTACCCCGCAGGTCGGCCCCGGGCGGACCAGGTTTCAAGACCCACGCGGTGGCCACGTGGCAAGAGGAATCAGGAGAGAGAGGGATGGTGGTGACTCGGGAAATTGGGGGGCTCTCCTTCACTTCGTTTTGCAATCTAGTTTCTCTTTCGCTGCTGCAGAAGATCTTTTTTTTTTTTTAAATCTGTCAGGCTTGAAGAAGACAACTCGTTTTATAGGGTGATTTTTATTTTCTACCTATCTCCTGTGTCTTTAAAATAAACAACAATTTCTATCTTAAAAGACCTCTGCGCCTGAAGGCCGGGGAAGTGCTGTCTTGGATGTTTTCCTTAAGCACTATTTTTAAGCGTTCAGAGAGCGGAGGCAGAAGACTTTTTAGTGGCCCCACAGTCACCTGGTACCTGATCCCGAAGCATCACCGAATCATCAGCCAAGCTCCGGGCTTGCCCAGTTCAAATCCTCACAGACGCTGTGATTATCTTAAGGACAAGGGATGGACCCTACTCACAATAATCTTTTCGTGGGAGTGGGAAGGGTTTCGTGTGTAACATGACCGCATAAACCTTTTCTTTTCTTTTCTTTTTTACAACACAGACTTCTTTTCTATTCTTTGCTTGTTTTCAGTATTGGTTTGTCCAATTCCTGCAACCACTACGTAGGCATAGAGAAGGCTGCCTTAACCCATCCATCCAAGAAAACAGCCAAACGAAAATTAAGACATAATGTAAGCTTGAGACCGTTTCATAACTCGGTGGGAAGCGGATGGTGCAAGTCCCGGAGAACGCGCACTTCGCTTTTTTGCCGCGTGGATACATGTCAACGTAACGGGTCTGTTAGAGTACCTGACTCCTGAATTGCACAGAGGTCGTTTTCTGGAGGTCGCGTTCCAGAGCCCGGCCCTACACAGCCAGCCGAGGAGGAGGGCGCTGCTGGCGGGTTCCATCAGCAAGCCCTCTGCCTGGAACAGTGATTTGGAAAGGAGAGAGAACTTTGAACGGGGAATATAAATATTGCTGCGTACCTTTCCCCCCACCCTCATGCCCTTAGCCACTCGGGTTTCAGATGCATGGAGTTGTTGTTAGTAGTTGGAGGCTGACCTGCTGGTGCTCGGGGAGGAACCCCTTGCACACGATTATCCTCTCTGGGAGACCAGCTCAAAAGCTGCGCCCACCCCTTTAATCTTGCCTCTTCCCACCCTTCGCCGGGAAAAACGAGTTCCTAACACTACAACTGGAAGGAATTTTGTAAACTGTGGGGACGGGAAGGAGAGGTCACCCGTGGATCATGGATTGTTGGGCCTGAAACAGAAAAATTGGTGCCCACAGTAGGAACCTGGGAACTCGAACGGTTTTGCTCTGAAATCTCTGTCTCTTAGAAGGACAAGGACCATGGACTTTTAGCAAAGCCGAATTTCTCCTAAACGGCTCAGCAAAACCCACCAGGAAAATAAGAGTAACGAGTTTCTCTGAGGAAGCGAAGCAGCCTAGCTCTGCACCAGGTTTTGGGGGGACACTTTCACTCCCAAGGCAATGCCCTTTCCTTCCTGGGTCACCTAGCCGCCCTGTCCCAGTGCCACTCACACTTCTGGTATTATTTGGTACTGCCCCTCCTTCACTCCAGCGCCCATCGAGGGCTGAGATCTAAATACTCATTTGATAAAGCGCGGTAATCCTTTTCTCATATTTGATGGGAATGTTTTCCATATCCCAGTATTTGACAACATCGCCCTATAGGGACAGGTTTGTATTTATGTTGGTAAAATGTCCCCTGCCTCAAAGTCTATTGTAACCCAACACCTGACAACCCCGAGTCCCATTTCTGTTTGCAGAAAGGGTTTATTCAAGCACATAATGGGATCCCAGCAGAAAGCCTTTCAGAACAAGGGGCTATGGTAAACTTCACCACATGAACTCCGTTTCCAGGGCTATTAAGCTTTTAATTGGAAAATAGCAGAGGAAATTTCAAGGTGACTATAACGTGTTAGCAGTTAGTTCAGAGAAGAAAAGCCCATGCGGGAATGAATGCAGAAAGCATATGGTCCGAATCACATTTAGGAGGAGCCGGCCTGCTTCTACTAAGACCCTGCAGCTTATGCACTTATGGGAAAAATCATCAAAGAAATTGGAAAGGGAGGGGGAGGATTACAAGCGAAAGTAACCTCACTAGGCTGCACCCACTCCCAGCTCCTTCGGTGGGGTGCTAATGTTTTCAAACCGCATTTAACTGGGTAAGATATGGCAGGTACCAATACTGAAGGAGGTGAAAAATAGCGTGTTTGCTCCTTCTGAAGTACACTCAGCGGCTCTGCGCCCGACTACCGGAAACTCCGGAAAGAGGCCAGTGTTCTGCTGAGAAAGTGCCGGTGTCTGATTCCAAATCTGGAGGTCCTGATAGGTGTCCCTCCCCCTCCCCAGCAACATTTAATCAAAGGACAGTTGCATAATGTGCTGGGTGTAGGACACATGGAGACATCTGTTCTTCTGTACTCTCACACGGGGAGAATTCGGAGTTCCTATTTTGTTGGCTGTGTCTCGAACTCGGTGACTTTGATGTTGACAGGTGCGCGGGGGAAGTGGGGGGAAAGAGTGTCTTGGGGAAAAAGAAAACCCTTTACAAGCATTAAAAAAAGTAAAAACACGGGGATCTAGCATCTCTCTTTACTTAGCCAGCTTAGAGTTGAAAAAAGGTAGGGGAATAACTAGGGTCTTGGGCTGGCAGTAATGTCCTCCTCCGCCCCCAACTGGTTGGGGAGAGCCTCAAGCTCAGTCTTTATTGTACCCTGAAGCCCCTTCTCGGGCGATCATGATCAGTAGAGGACTTCTGACCGGCATACAGTAGGCCTGAGGGATGCCTTTAGCTGGAGGAAGGTTCTGGACAGTCACCAACCTACGACGTAGTAATGACCAACAGCTGGCTTGCAGGTGCCTTTGGAATTGAGACACGCTAAGCACCCGGAGCACCCCTGGCTCTATGCAAGTGCTGCCCTGACCTTCGGGTTCTGGAACGCTCGAGGCCAGCAGCGGCTCTGGTCTAGGGTCAGATTCCTCACACTCAGCCCGGACTGGACACTGCCTGACTCCAGCTTTTGGGAAGAGTGTGTCGCTCCTGCAGCACCTAACACAGAGGTTTCTCAGGAACGAAGGGCGGCCTCACCCTCGCTGATCCGATACTCCCGGCTTGGGAGGGGGACAAGTCCTGGACCAATTTGGAAGGGAGACAGCCCCTTTTCGCTCATGTGCGTGTTAAGGAGGAGGGGGGAAGCAGGTGATTGACGACTTTATAATTCAAATATAGCTCAAATACACAGCCTTTCTTTGGAGATTTAAAAACCAAACATTGAGAAAACCAGGCCAGGTGATTTGAGTAACGTTCAGGGTACAAACTAAACGTGTCGTTTCCCTCGAAGTGCTAGGTGGACCTCTCCGAGACTCCCCCCCCCCCAGAAAACTTCATCTCTTCCCCCACCCCACCCCGCCATGGGGAGACTAGACCAGTGAGCAAAGCCTAAGCAGTGCGGAGGGAAACTTCCCCGGTCCAGCGACAGGACCAGCAGGCAAACCGGAGGAACAGGCGAGCCGCCAGCAGCACGGAAGAGCGGGTACAAGCTCGACTGCTGGATTTCGAAATCGGGGGACACCAGAAACACCAGGACCCGGAGTACGGGCG
>CM053762.1:39196948-39216948 GCA_028658305.1 Pachyuromys duprasi | reverse complement strand
AACAACAAACCCTGCCGATGACAGAAGACGCCTTCTAATAACCCTGCGAACAGGGCCGGCCTCACTCGTCGTCGTCCTCTTCCAGGACCTGGTTGACGGTGTAGCTGCTGGGTTCGGAGGACGCAGACTCGCATTCCAGAACGCCCTTCGTGCTCTCGTTGCTCATGGGAGAGCTGCTGGAGAGGGAAACCAAGCCGGAATCTTGACTGCTGGGCGGCGAGAACACTGGGGAGTGGGGAGAGAGTACGTTTAAAATGGCTAGTCGCCCCAAAGTTTTCAGTTAGGTTCCAACAGAGAGGCACCTTCCCGTTTCCATTGCAAGTATTCTTGCAGCCCCTCAGAAACCTTCCTGCGCTTCCTTAGAATAAAAGCCAGTCATATTTCCAGGGCGTTTGCTTAACTGAGGAGAAAGTGACCTAGCACAAGCCCGGCTTGACCGTTGACGGTTCCCTGAGAAGTGGCACCTAACTGCTACTCCCGCCACTTTGGAAGACTTTGCACCCCTCCCCTTTATGTAAAGGAACTCCTCCCCTAGGGTGAGCCACCTAAGGGGGTGATTCCCTAAGCAGGACTCCACCCCCTAATGGCCAGCCTGTCAACTTATTTTTCTGGCTACCGAGGGGCATGGGGGGGGGGGGGACATTGGGGTTTCAGCACACATAACTAAAAAGAAAGAAAAGGTAGTAAGCAGAGGGGGTTTTCTTAACGAAAAAAGATAAATTACATCACACTAAAACATGAGATTTTAGTCTAAGAACACGAAAATTCCACTGGGAAGCGGACATTAAATATAAAGGATACAAAAACAATAATGGGCTTGGCCATTTTTTTTTGCAACCTTAGAAGCCACAGTAGATACAAAATTTAAGCAAAAGGGTCTGTGACCCTCTTAACCTTAGCAGAGTGTAGAGCCACCTCCAGAACTCCCTTTATGCCCAGTGTGAATGTAATTAAGGGGAAGCTGCCTCGGTAATTTCTCTCCTCATTAACTTCCTGATTGGTTTCGGCCTCAGGATTCTGCCGGGCAGTAGTTTGTCACCAATTCCAAATGGCCAATCGTTAATACTAATGTTTGTGTAACTAACTGCCAGCATCTGCCACGGCTTCTTGTACGACAATAATGGTGAAAGGGTACATTAGTGCTCCTGTGTTAATTCAGCTTGTGTTCATCAATAGGGAAATCTATGATGTAATTAGCAAAATGCACTGGGAACTGAGTGCCGAAGTCATTTGTAGAGAACTAAATCATAGTGGAAGCTGAACCGGGTCCTGATGTGTTTGCCATCAATACTTATTATGTTTGGAATTTAATAAGGTATATTACCACGCTGAAAGGAGACCTTTTTACAAGAGAAGACTATTTACGCTTGCTACGAGTCTGGAAATGTTTGGCGCCACACAGAAATAGCAGAACTGTGATCAAGAAGTGGACCTTTAGCCATTCCGCCCAGCCATACTACTCCCCACAGCTCCAGCGTGACCCTGACAGACCCCTCAGCTTCCAACAAGAAGAGGGACCATCTGAGAACTCAGTGGATAAATGTGAGGAGCAGGTTAGGCAATTTCCTGACAACTCATTTTTGTCTTGAAGGTATTTGTTTGTTTCCTTAAGTTGAAAAGAAAAAAAAAAGATGTGGCTTTGTAAACTTAAAAAAACTTTCATTAAATAATATCTTATGGGTGTCCAAAGAGGAGGTGTGCAAATATATAAACACAGCAAAAACAACAATACACACACCCCTAACAAGGGGGACCCAGAGAGCCTTTATATTATTGCAATACACAATGGCTTCATATTAAATTTGGGTTGTTCCATGAATTCAAATTCTTTGGAAGTCATTTGCATATGCCCCTCATCAGCTATTATCACAGAGATGCTTTTCAAGTATTGCAGACTTCTGCTCAGAGACCACCTTAGCGCACAGATCTCAAGAGCAGAATGGAGTCTATTTGTTCATCTGCACATTCTCACACCAACACTAAGCCAGGGAGAGTTTTCTGTCTCCAAGCCATGGAGAAGGGATGAAATGTGTATGGACTGGGCACCACAGGCCACACACTGTAGTGAAATGGTTCCCCTTCAAGCCACTCACTAAGGAAATTGATCTCCTCTTTGTATACAGAGGATCCCAAGTCTCTGGAAAGTCCCTGCACCAGCTTATCCTTGATTACACACCCAGAAACCGGCCGCCCAACTTTCCCAGCCCTTGTTGGAGCATAAGGGACCAAACTATCTGTCCTTCTCAGATGTTGATCCTCACTGGCCCACACTGAGAAGTTGAAGGAGGTGCCCTCATCCTCTCTCAATCAGCTAATTTTAACACTAAGAAAGGGAAGAGTGGGAATTTTGCAAAAGAGAAGAATTTGGGAACAACCCCTTTTGTTCCCAGTTGCCTTTTCTTTCCGTGGAACTGAGACCACAACTGTGTGATTTGCTACCACTGAAGCCCCAGGCTCATGGAATATCGGTCTAGGGAGGAGGCTAAATGAATGAACTCCATCTGTTTGGAAACTCACGTGTATCTTTTTTTAAGTGTGTCTCCACTCCAAACTTAAAGCCATGTTACTTTTACATTTGTTCAGGGATTAGTACTGTCTTTGAATAAGAGGTTGTTGAAGTTCCTGTCACAATCTGCTTAACTCATTCTGGACACCATCTCATGAAAGTCCCCAGTGCCTTCATAGACTTGATGTTGTTAGTGACAAATGTGCAAAGTCTGTTTTATTACCACCCTTAACTACTGTCCTTTGAGCTACCCCATCCATTTAAACAAATGTCACTTAACATTTCTGGAAGCAAAAGTATAACTGTGGTTGTAAATGACTCAGTACCAATTAGACATCCAAAAACTCAACAGGATCTTCCCCCCCCCCTTTTTTTCTTTTTAAGTTGACTCTCATGGACCCTGGAGAGGACTAATTTCAACTCAATAAGCTTGTCTGTGTCATTTGGTAAGCATGCTGCTAATGCCCGGTGGCCTCCGTCCACACTGAGGGAACAACAGACAGCACTGCTAGCCCAAGAAATTGGTTCAATCTTTCTGGACAGCAGTCTAGTGACATGTGATCAGAGCCATAAAACTGTTCATCCCCTCTGACCTGGTAATTCTACTCTGGGGAATAACCCCAAAGAAAGAGTAATTGGCCCAGAGATGTTCAACTCACACCATCCTCACTGATGATGCTATCGCTTTGCTCTGTGCTTAGGGCAAGAGGGCAATTGCATAGGAAGGGACAGGAAGCATTAGGGGCAAATGCCAATTAACGGCTCTACTTCTCTGTGAACAGTGCGCCCTCCCAGAAACAGAAGGAATGAATTAGAGCAGAGACAGCAGAGGGAAAGAGAAAACCTGTCCTCCTTACCTGTCCTTCTATCACAGTAAGGGGGCCTAAGCCCTGTAGGGACCAGCAGACCTTGGACCTGCTTCCTCTCAAGCCATCTATAGCATCTAAAGACAAACACAACTTCTACATCACAGTTCTTTCCAACTTGGAGAACACTTAAGATGGTTTTGATGATGCTAACTGAAGTATTCTCTTTGAAAAATAATACATACCGCAAAAAAGATAAATAAGGGTAAAAAAAACTCTAAAAATAACAAAACAAAACCACTCCATCTTTTGACACTGCGAAGACCCCTGACTTTTAACTTGAATGACCTGTTGGAATGAAGTTGATGAGCTGGGACGAGTAATTCTCTTTCAGTGATGTGAGAAAACACGCAATAGTCATGCTTGAAGAAAAAAAAAACGTTTTCCTCTGTGGGTTAAACACTATCAAAGCCTCACTAAGAAACCCTTCTAACATAAAATGCATTCCCTGGGGCCATAGGCTCTTTACCTGGGTGCCCCTGCCAAGGGGCACTAAAGTGCTGGCCTCTTGCTGGTTTGTAAGTTTAAAAGAATCCGATGAAAAGCTGTGAAAATGTCTTCAACAACAAATTCTTCTGCTTCACGATAGCCATAGTGTTTGGAAATAAAATCATGTCCAATCAATACCACTTAGCAGATATTTAATGTTTCACAATAGAACGTTCTTCCAGAGTGGAGCTGCTGCCTTCTCACTAACATTGAAAATAATTAGGATTATCTCAGCTGCCGGAGCTTGGCAGGATCAGTTTGTACTTTCAAACAGCGTTAATTCTTGGCACTCAGAACAAGGGATGAAAGGTAAGGACCTGAATGGAGGGCTTTCTTCCACCTGATCTATCAGGATTAGCTCATTCTCTTCCAGTTCATGCCTGCACTCTAGTTAAGAGGAAGGCTGAGCTGTAACCGATGTAATTAGAAGCCACAGGCTGAGAAAAAAATAGCCCATTATTAATCTCCCCATTTACTAGAAATTTACTAAAAAAAAAAAAAAAAGGTAATAATCTTTGAAACAATTAAGTGTGTTTTCCCCCTAAGTGGAATGAAAGGCTAGCGACAAGGAGCTGGTAGGCCTATATTGGATAACTCCTTCCTTAAAACTGCTTCTTACTTGTCAGCTCTAAAATCCGAGCCAGCTCTGCGTTCAGTGTGTTGACATGCAGCTGCCCTGCCATGGTAAAGGAGGGTTTCTCAGGATGAAATCTGCAACTTGCTGCACTTCCTCCTCCTGCTCCTCCTCCGGCTCCAAGTGACTATTTCAACCCTTTCCAGCTCTGGGAAATAAGGATTTCAAATGACGGGAGCTGACACCAGGGAATACATATCTGTATACTGTGCCGAGAGAGATCCTTTCCTTCCACATTTCAGTATTCACACACAGTTCACAAAATGACAGGATGTTTTAATTCTCAAAAACCCACAGGCCCCTCAAATGCCGTTCTGCTACAGGACTGGAGAGCACTGTCCTTGGAGCCTGAACTTCTGTGCTTCTAATCCACCCTGATCTGCTGAGACTGGCCCCTTTGCTGCAGGAGATCTCGGATAAAGCACCTCCCAGGCTGTCCAGGTCAGTGGTAACTGTCAACTTGATAGAATCCAGAATCACCTGGAAGACTGGCTGCCAGGCACACCTGGGAGAGGTTGCCCGGGTTGGGTTAAGTCTCTGGGCAAGCCTGTGGCAGGGTTATTTCTGACTGTATTGAGGTGGGAAGCTGGACCTAAGGTAGGTGGCTGTGTTGCCTAGCTGGGATCCGGGACCCTGTAAGTGAAGGAAGGGAGTTGCATTCATTCACTGCTTTCTGCTTCTTGACCACAGCTGCAGATGTGACATAACCGGCTGTGAGCTCCTCCTGCTGTGATGTACCCCAAAACTACAGGCTTTGAGCCAGAATGAACCCCTTCTCTCCAAAACTGTTTTTGTCAGGGCATTTTATCACAGCAATCAGAACAGAAGATAAGATGCCTGCTCACCTAGAGTTCAACTAACACAAAAGGGAAGAACCCTTGCTTGTTTCAACACAGAACCCCCAAAAAAGAGGGGCTTCTAGAGGCTGAGTGGGTCAAAGTCCTGCCCCTGTGTGGCAATCCTGAGTTTATTCACCAGATTTAACATAAAGGTGGAGGAGAGAAGCCGCTGGCATGGTGGCATACACCTGCAATCCCAGAACTCCAGGGGGCAGAGGCAGGCAGATCTCTGTCTCTGAGAGTTCGAGGTCAGCGTCAAGGCAGGAGCTGATGCAGAGGCCATGGAGGGGTGGTGCTTGCTGCTTTGCTTTTTCCTAGCTTGCTCAGCCTGGTTTACTGTAGAACCCAGGACCACCAGCCCAAGAATGCCACTCAAAACGGGCTGGGCCCTACCCTACTGATCACTAATTGATCTCACGCAGGCACGTTTCTCAACTGAGCCTCCTTCCTCTCTGATGACTCTCATAAAACCAGTCAATATGACCTGAGACCCAGGAAGGACCTCAGCATAGCATTACTTGCTTCGTCATCATGGCCAATTTTAGTCTCAAAGCCTGTGAGTGAACAAACTGCTAAACACTGTTGCTCTGCCCTAGTAAATGCCTCTCACTGCCTACCCCACACCACCCTGGCACTGGACATCAAAATACCTCTGCCACCAGACACTGACACCGCCAAAGTGCTTTCTGACTCCATTTCTCCTCAGTTGTAAAAGGAACATGAGACAGGCAAGCCTCATCTAAAGGTCTGCGTGTACAGGTCCAACCAACCTGATCATCAGTGTCTGTACTGAACATGCACAGGCTTCCTCTTCATTTATTCCCTAAATGATAACATCTATTTAAATGGTACATGTTAGATGTTTTAAGTTTTTTGTTTGTTTGTTTCCCGAGAAAGGGTTTCTATGTGTAGCCCTGGCTATCCCAGAACTCACTCTGTAGACCAGGCTGGCCTTAAACTCAGAAACCCACTTGCTTCTTCCTCCTGAGTGTTGGGATCAAAGGTGTATACCACCACTGCCAGGCTCAGATTAAATATTATGAGCAACCAAGCTGACTTAAAGGATATGGTGCATTTATTTACATTCCAGGCAACTAGGACACCGTTCTATTAATTTTTAAAGCTGTTTTAAGACATAGCTTCATGCTGGCCTTGCTCTAATGACCCTGGGATTACTGGAGTGCACCACCAAACCTGGCTTAGAACACCATTTCATGGAAGAGGCCTGAACATCTGACTTCACAAGCTACATCCAGACCCTGAGAACACAGAGCCATTTCTGTAGCCGTTTATCTTAATAGTATTAGCAGTGTTTCTCTGAGGGTCAAGGAGACAGAATCTCCTGTAAACTTCCCGGTCCTAAAGGTATGTTAGTCATTGCTCCTCTTCTCTCTTGTGGCACAAGGCGGAAGTCTTCTCCACAGAACTTGGAGTCCACGTCTAAAGTGCAAAGAAGTTAATGGATTCTTATTTAGCAGTGGTTTGGAAAGAAAAACAAGTCTCACCGACACCACAGCTCAAATACCCCCAACCTTCTCACACAAGTCTGTTTCATGTGTAATGTTCAGAGAAAGGTGGCTTTGATTTTCTTCACCTCTCTTCACTGTGACAGAAAGACATAGAGTCACCATGAATTCCAAACTGAAACCCGAACCTACTGTTTGTGCTTTTACAGTATTGTATGTTGGACTTCAATTACATATAACAGTTTCTGAAGCTGGGCCAACCTACAGGAAGACTTAACTGAAGCAGCCAGGGCAGAGGGCCATGGCAATACCTCATGGCAGAACCAGAAAGGCAGTTTACAAGGGAAGAGACAAGCCCTGAGGTTACTAAGAGTATGTGAAAGAACAGAGTAGTCTAACAATGGATACATACGTAAGGAGGACTGTGTGTGGACATAACACAACCATGGAGCATTGTGAAGCCATACACTGGCAAAAAGAACCTCCAGTTTTAAGACTTAAGTGCAAGTGTGTTTTATTTATTTTTGTATTTGCAGTGGCATTAAGCCTCTATGCAAAGACTTTAGGGTGAGGCTCTCATTGTGGGTTGCAGGGGTGAGTGGCAATTCTTGGGAACTCTGCCATACAAACAAGGGGTTAGGTCCACATACAGATGCCATGGCTGGGCTGGTCATGGATATACATTTGCATCTGAAAACAGTTAGACCTATGACTATCACAGAAATGACGGTCAACCTGAGCAAGAGAGAACTTCTGTGGGCCACTGGCCTACTATGGTAGCGCATGGCTTTAGAACTCCTCTAGGAGTATTCCTTGGCTAAAGAGTTGTCTTCTCGGTATCCACACTGAATAGGCTCACAACGGTTCCCAACCCCAGCTCCAGGGGATCCAGTGTGCTCTTCAGCATGCATGCATATGGGTACACACACACACACACACACACACACACACACGCCACAAGTAAAAAAATAAAATCTTTTTTAAAAGATGTGACGTTAGCGTTACAGTTAAAGAAAATTTTAGTGTAGAACTGCAAAAGAAAGAATCCTACGCAGTTCAGGGCTAAAGGGTGGGGCACGGTGGGAATCTCAATCTTGCTGGGCAGTTTGCTAATCCTGAAACAGGACTGTCCGGACTGTCAACAGCACAAAGAGGCGCAGAGGACGGTGGCTTGAGCCCTGTCTTCTAATCCAGAGCCCCAAATGACCCTGGTTTCTGCTTAGTCCAGGCTGGCCCATGGTCAGCTTCTTACTATGGAAGTACACCATCTTTGAGAAAACACTCTAACTCAGTGGTTCTCAACCCTCCTGACGCTGCTACCCGTTTACACAGTTCCTCATGTTACAGTGGTCCCCAACTGCAAAATTACTTTTGCTGCTACTTCACAGTTACAATTTTTTAAAAAAGATTTCTTTTATTTATTATGTGTACATAAGATCTCATTATGCACCAGATCTCACTATAGATGGCTGTGAGCCACCAAATGGTTGCTGGGAATTGAACTCAGGACCTTTGGAAGAACAGCCAGTGCTCTTAACCTCTGAGTTATCTCTCCAGCCCCATAGCTGCAATGTTGCTACTGCTGTGAATCATGATGTAAATAGTTATATGCAGGACGGTCTTAAGTGACCCCAATAAAAAAGTCACTCCACTCCCCCTCTCCCCCGAAGGAGTCATGGCCCACAGGTTGAGAACCACTGCTCTAACTGACTTTTTAAGACCAGGAGCCTGAACAATGCAGATTCAGGATGAGTTTTATACAAATATATTCCAACAACTTTGTGACTGGCTAGAAGGGGCCATTTCTGTATAAGTGCTGCACGTGCTAACCAACTGCGCCAGCCCCCTCTAGGAAGCCACTTCTTAAGCACAGTCTGCATGGTATTTGCAGCTTATAATTTGAAAATGAATATTCCGGTCCAAGCAACATGCCAGTAGCAGGGTGGAGGACCCCGTGAGGTGGACTGTTGTGTCTTTGTTTTCAGGACACCCTTTTCAAAAGAGAAAACATCTGGCAGATCTATTGAAGGAAACAAAACACCACCAGAGTTGGCTGTCGCACCCAAGCAGAGTGTCGCTTTACAGCCACATTATTTGAAATTTTGGACTGATAACTAGCAGTGTTTCCTTCTACAGAAGGAGAACACAAACACCAATAGACATCTAAAAACAACACAACTGGCTGAAACCAGGCCGGAAAATTCATGTGTTTCCAGATAGGAGGATACACACCTCATCTGAGTCAAACTTGACTTCCCTCAACATGACACAAATACCATGGATGGACACAGTGGTGTGCGTACAAGGGCTGTTTTAGAAAGGCTCCACATCAAGACTGAAGAGAAATGAAACATAGCACAGATCACACTTTCCCAAAAGAGTATTTAAAGTACTTCAATACTTGCGGAAGACTCTGATCTCTTATGTATATGACTTTTTGTTCTGTTAAAATGTTTTCTGCCCAATTTAGCCCCCAGGAAGGACTTCAGATCTAAACAGTAAAGTTTAATCAATGGGCAATGTAGGCATCATGAGAACAGTACTTGGCCTCCCTTTTCTCAGTCTGTGATGCCTTTACCTGTTTTAGAAGAGGCCAGCACATGCTCAGGCTCTGGCACAGGTATTCTGTTGTGTGTTCAAGGATAGCTGGGGGTTGGGGGTGGCTCAGTTCTTGCCCAGTGTGCTGGAGTCCACTGAAGTATCCCCTGGCCTTCCATCAGCTGCACCGGACAACAAAAAGCTTACTCTTCCTCCCTATCTCAAGGCAAGCTTAATCATGGTCTTTCCTTAGGGGGCTTCTCAGAGAACAGTGAGAGAGTGACTGGGAGCAAGAAGACCCCAGACAGAGCCGCCTAGTGCTGGCCCCATGGAGCTTTGCTCTTATCTTACAGAGGAAAACTAAGGTGAGCAGAGATTTAGCCACAGTCAGATCCTTTGTCATTTCACTCTTCTCTCCCCAGGCTAGCAAAGCGCCTTCTCTCTAGGGATTTGGTTTTCTGCATTGTTTGGGTTTTACTAATTTTTTTAAATTAGGGGATTAAAACAGATATAACACTCTTCCCCATTTAAGCGTACAGTTCGGAGGCAGAGAGCGCACTTGTATGGTGTCCTTTATCACCCATCTCCAGGACTTTTTAACCTTCTGAAACAAAACTCTATACTCACTAAGCAATAATGCCCCCACTCTCTCCTCCCTCTCACCCAAGTCATCTCCATCTCCACTCTACTTTCTGGTCCCTGGGATTCTGGCTACTTCCGGCACCCATGTAAATGGAACCATGTGACATCTATCTTTTGTGGCTTATTTCACTTAGCATGATGTCCTCGAGGTGCATCCATGTTAGAGCATGTATCCCAGCTTCCTTCCTATTAAAGGGGGAGTAGTAGCTCATTGCTTAGTGTGCAGTGTGTTTTGTTGATACAGTCATCCACCAATGGCCATCTGGGTTGTGTCTACTGCTGAGCTGTTGTGAATAATGCTGTAAACAGGGGTTCGCAGACAGCTCAAGGCTCCACTTCCCATTCTTTTGGGCAGAAATGAAAATGACGGATCATACAGTACCTTATTAAATGTTCAAAGCACCGCCATACGGTTTTACACAGAGGCTGTGCATTTTACACATATATTCCTTGTACAGAACATGGCTTTCACCATACCACTTGCATCCACATGCTTCATGTTTTCTCAGATTCACACCTCATGGCCCTGTCTTTCTTACTCCTGCTCCCTGTTCCTGCTGATCCCTCCATTTCTGTATAGTATCTCTTCTGGTTTCATGTCCTACTGACATCTGTGTGTAGAACCTTCTGACAGCCTTCCTCTCCCCAACTTCTCACCTCCCCAACCCTGACCCCTTCTCCTGCCTCTTTTCATTATCCCCCAATTCAACTGGAGCCACCTTCACTTCACAGTCCCTCCCCCAAAGCATGGACAACTGGAACTGCCTAAAGCCTAGAAAAGATTCCTGGAACCCACTCATGATCTGCTGCTCATCAAAACTCCATCTCTTCCTTCTCCCCATGCAAGAGAAGGGCATCATGCCTTGTCCCCTGCCCTCAGGCCACGGGGTTATCATTTCTCCAGAAGTTCTTCCTTCCCCTCTCACCCAGCCCCGAGCACAGACCTCCTCCACACTGCTGGACTTGCCCCATCTCGTCACAGAAGGCTTTAATGGCATTTCCACCACAGTGGCTTCATGTGTTGACTTCTCAAAGAAAAAGCTAAACCTGTTCCTGAATGATACTGCTGCCATCCCAGCCAAAATGGGTGGGCTCCCAGCTGGTGTACTCAGAATTAGGGAACCTTCCATTTCCTCCAACAACCACCCAGATCCTTGCTTGTCTGGAGTCTTATGTTCACTGATACTACCTGTTTGCTCATGCTCTCGCCTGTGTTTTCTGCCCACCCCCACTCAAACCCTAGGAGGCTACTAAATCCTGTTCTCCTGATAACCACATGCTCCTCCCTTCCCCCTTGTCACCTTATCCCATTGGGATTCTGCCCCATGGTACCCAACACTTCAGCTAATGGCATCTGGTCACCCTCCCTGGCATCCCCAGATACATACATGTATTTTTCTTTCTCCGTGATAAAGGAAGTCTATTAGGGAAATAGGTATTATTGCCATCAGACTGGGTTTTATAGAGATTACACCTTCCTTATGGTTTGACTGCTTAAAGCTGTGAGCAATTTGAAAGATGAGCTTGAATCAACAGACACAGCTAGCATTGTGTTCAATGATGAAACAAACACACATTTTTATACAAAATGCTTGTGTAAAATGGCAGTGTGTCAACCAACAAAATAACTCCACACAAAGATGTTTATCTTTCCAAACCTTTAAAGACCTGGAGAATTAAGTCTCTAGTCTTACTCTCAGGCTAGCCTCTAAAAAGGGGGAGAAGTTCAACTTTACAAAACAACCAACACCACAAGTATAAATTTCACTGCCTCTAATTAACAGGCTGGCACTTGGTCACAACATAATTAATCTCACCCTTAATGCTACTGTTGAAAAATATTTAAATGCCCAGGCATTGAATGCAACCCCCACACTCCTTCCTGTTCCCACATTCTGAGGAGAGCAGGTATTTTCACACTTGGTTCATCTTCAGTGAAGATTGTAATTAAATCTGTAATTCGAAAACAAGGGTGCAAGTCCAGAGCTCAGGGGGGCTACTGCTTCCCCACAAAGCCCCACAAAGCAAAAGGGAGAGAGCAAGTACTTTACAAACAGCGTCCTCAGCTCCTTCAGGTCACAGTCCTCTGGTTCATGCTAGAAAGTACCACTTCATCTCCAAAGAGACCAATTTACATAAGGAAATGCTGCAAGCTTCCTGGCAACCAGAAACACCAAATGGAACAAACTGTATGTTTACACACTGTATGTTTACAACAAACTGTATGTTGATAACACCATAGTTCATAAACATTTTTGGCCACATCTGAGATGTTGGAAACAGTACTCCATCAGGGAGCAGAGTGCTCTGCCATACAGCGAGGACTAGGTGCCTCTCTGTTTTCTAAGCTGCTAAAACTTTCCCTGAAAATTTACAAGCTGGGGTGGCAGGCAGCTCAGAAGGCAGAGATAAGTGGATCTCTGGGTTTGAGACCAGCCTGGTCTACAGAGTGAGTGCCAGTGCCAGAAGAGCCAAGGCTAGACAGAGAAACCCTGTCTTGAGAAAAACAAAAACAAAAACCCAAAATGTACAACCTGGTCACTTTAATCAGAGAGAATTTCCTGAGCTTCTAGGTAAAAAAAGAAATAACCAGTAAATAAAATGTCTCGACCCATAAGGAAATGAGTAACATCAGACACAGGTGACATCTGTGACCTATTAGCAGTCCTGGCTTCCTGTTTGTTTCCTTAGGAAGGCAGAGCATCAGGCATTTTCCAGACACAGACCAGGAGCAAGATGAAGCTTGTTACACTAGCCTGATCTTTCTCTCTCCCTCCCCTGGTACCTTCTGTTCTGATCTTGACTGTCCCCAGTCTCTTGGTCCTCTCCCAGGGTCTCTAAATCTGCCAAACTATAGCCTCTACCTCCCTCTAGTCCGCTGTGGAACCTGCTCTATTCTGGGTACCTGACATGGAGCTCTTTGGAGAAAAGGGTCCAGCTGAACTAACTCACCCAAGGCGGAGGCAAAGGCTGCTCATTTTCTTGTTGACTTATGCTGCAGAGGGAGTTTCTAGACACATGGAGATGTCAGCTCTGTGGCAGGATAAACTTCTGAAGTGCCCTCTGCACTACATACTAGACAGAACACCCTGCTGTCAGTGGACAAATCATTACCTTTCAGTTTTCCTCCGTGGGGTTGGGTTTTGTTTGAGACAGGTCTCATTATGTAGCCATGGCTGCTCTGGAACTCATTATATGCACCTGGATGACCCTCAAAAGCCACAGCAGTTCTCCTGCCTCTGCTTCCCAACTGCTGGGACTGCAAGTTTGCACCAGTTATTGTATTTTCATAACCTACTGATTCTCATTTTCTTGTTTTTTTTTTTTTTAAAGACAGGATTTCCCTATGTAGCCTTGGCTGAACTGGAAGTCACTTTGTAGACCAGGCTGGCCTTGAACTCACAGAGATCCGCCTGTCTCAGCCTCCTGAGTGCTGGGATTAAAGTAGACAGCCACCACGTTTGGCTGTCTATTGACCCCAGCTCAGTCTGTCTGCATGCTGGTACAGTGTGAGTTTGCCCAGGTGACTTGCCCCTGAGATCAGCCCAGCTGACACATGACAATCAGATTCCCTTCACCCCGCCGTCCAAGAGCTTAGATGCAGCCCTCGTGGCCACACAACAGTGGACTCCTGTTTAAAAAGAAGACGTTGAGATAATCTTATTTCTCTGCTTAGAGAACTCTCACGTTGCCCAGTCCTGTAATGAGGCTTTGGGGTTCTAACTAAGTATTTGTTAGAGAAATTAATACAGTGAATATTCAATTATTTCCACTCTGAAATAGAACTAATTATAACACTGATCCAGATAAAATATAGGAGGAAAAGTCATGAATATTAGTAATATCTAACTAATGTGCTTGGTAGTTAAAGAGAATTTTTTAATGTTAAATTTATTTATCTGAAATAATTATTTCCAAATGTGAAGAGGAAAGCTGGTTGCAAAAGGTTTGAGACAAAGTAAACAGGTATAGATAAAATCAACATATATACTTAAATAAAATCACTTTTAAAATAAATATAAATATTGAAGTAATGATTTAATGTAAATACTATTTAAAAATGCACCTAGAACCTTTATGCCAAACACATACCCAAATAACAAAGAATAAAACATTATTATTATTATTATTTTAGTAATAAAGAGCAATATTCAGAAAGATGGCAAGCAAAGGAACCAGCCAGCTGTTGCAGGCGCCATGCTTCTCCAAGGAAGTGCCTCACCGAACTGTGGGAGTGAACCACTTCTCTAATGAGCTTAGGTGGTGAGCACCAGGGGCCTGAAACTGGAGCCTTGGGAAGGCTGGACCCCAGCAAGGCTGGAGGAGCAAGTGCTGACTTAGGTAAGTGGGCTTGCAGGATGAGGTACAGCCCACATTATTTATTAGCATAATTACCACACATAATGACTCCTATTGTGTTTTAAATGTCTCTCATCTTTACCAAAACCTTTCCAGGAGATGGTCATTAATATCCTCCTTTGACTGGGGAGGGCGATCAACACGCTCAAGGACACACACTTGAGGAGTGTCAGGACGAATCCAGTCTTCAAGAAATCATGATACCCTGCTGCAGGTCTGTCGGTCTTACCCACACCTGCCAGTTTGGGCTCCAGTCCTTGTAATCAGCATACCTCTTCCTCAGTTCAAAAAGTCAGGAGCCCAAGCACCTGTCCAGGCAGCCACAGCGTGGCTGAACAGGCAGCTTTGCATGTTTCCCTTCTAAAAACGAAACCAGGGAGTCAGCTACACAGCGATCTCAGTTCCCAGCTCTCTAGAACTCACTTTCCAACAGAGGAGGCCTGGGTATTTCAAGTTCCGCACAAAGAAATCTGCAGTCATGTTCATGTTCCCTGCTGCACAACTCATAATGGCCATTATCCTGAAAGCAACTTAATGTCCCTTGTCAGAGAGGTAGAGAAGGCAGGCATTCACATATTATTGCTATCCACATATTACTCAGCCTTCAAAAATGGACTCTTGCTATTAAAGGTAACAACAGGTGAGTGTGGAGCTCATGCCAATCAAAATAAGCCAGGCACAGAAGGCCAAGAAGTGCTGCCAATCCCGACTCATGGGCTATTGAGAAAATTGTAACTCAGAGTGTCAAGAGACATTCTGTTAGCGGAGCTCTCATTAGGCAGGTAGGCCTTCTGAAAAGGGACCCCGTATTTTGCAAGGTCTGTACCATGATACACTCCAGAATTGCTTCCAGCCTCTGACACTCATTTTTTGTGCATGGCTGCATCTCTCTACATCTGGTATGGTGTGAATCGTCACTTTCTGAGTATTTATTGCTGTTCATATGAATTAATTCCTGATTATGGAATTCCTGACTTGATTCAAACAATTTTAAAAGTTAATCTGTTTCAGAACTTCTTAAACGACTTTAGAAAGTTGATGGCTGCAATTACGTACCTTTGTGGACCTCCAGATGCCTCGCTAGGAGACAGGCTTAGGCAGATCTGTAGCCCCAGATAGCCTTCACTCATGAATCCTGCATATACCATAAATACAGACAGGTTGGCTTAAACTTCCAATGAACCCAAATTATAATGGGACTACCAGAGAGTGTCGAATTAAGTACTGACCTTGATGTCACTGTGTACAAACTGTCCTGTTGTACTTCCTTATACCTTGTCACCTTATGGCATTATATAGTCATTTTAAATTTACCTTGTTTCTTGGAATGAAAGACAGATAAGAGTATCGCCCCAAAGATAGCTGGAAAATGTGTAGCCAGGTCAGTCGTAATTGAAAAGACATATATTCTAGTAATTTTTAGAGCCTGTTAACCTTTAGGCCATGTCAACCTTTGCCACCCTGAACTCTACGAACGTATATAATGGATACACAATGAGAAAGGTTTAGTTTTAAAACATGTAACCTGTTGTATTTTGGAATTTTTTTGTGATTAACTTCCTATTTGACTATGAGGTAATTCCTTTTCTGGGAGCTTTGGCTCAGAGGTAAAAAGACGATACAATAAGCAATGCCAAAATATACACACGCACACTGTTGGCAGAAGCCCAGTGGTGGAAGTCCACTGAATGAAAGCTGGCTGGAATTAGCTTCATCCATGAGTTGCAAATACAGATACAGATATGTGTTTACTATGTAAATATGTCCATGTGTCTGTTTTTTGTACATGTTACATGAGTATATGTCAATTGTCTGTCTGTAAGGAGTTCCCTTTGTATCATCCATTGAATGTGTGTATGAATATGTATAGGTCAGTATGTCTGATTGTCTATGTGTATTAAGTGGTCTTTGCTTACATTCTCCCCCTTTTTCTTTTTCTTACCAATTTACAAACAAGTTAACAGCGACTCAGGATTTAACTATCAGCCTAGGACAAGTAGGAAAAAGTTTACTTTAGCCTGTAGAGGCCTCCCAGTGGTCTGCCTGTGCACAGGAGCTAACTTCAGATCAAAGAGTCCCTTTTTTACAACCCCTTGCAGTTCTGGCTAAAAGTGGTTTCAGAGAAGGAATCCTGGGCTTCCTCCCCTATTTCTTTCAAACACCTTTCGGTTGCTGATTGGTTGCCTGAGCCATCATCTGGGTGACCCAAGAGATAAAGCAAACAAGGAATGCCACATCCTGTCCCAGATCCTACCCTGGACCCTGGAACCTTGCCAAAATAGAGACAGACTTTGGCAATCAGACTCTAGAAGACCTTAGCATGATAGGAACACAGATGTGCAGGTGGGTTCACAGGGTTCCAAGTTTCATTTATGCGTAAGAGTAAGTCCTAGAGATGTGTCATATAGCACCCACAGTTAACTGTCATGTTAAGCAGTAGTAATACAGAAAATTTGTAAAGAAAACAAAAATGGTAAAGGTTGAGTTTGTGCCATAACTGTGGCAATGGTCTCCAAACACAGCAAGTTGTTTGCTACACAGATGCCGCTTCTAATAGTAACTGGGAATGGGTGGCTTGTTTTCTAAGAGACTTCAGGGTCCTTCCTGTGATGAACAGAGTAAGGCAGGGAATCACTGCACAGCTGGGCAGATTCACTGTTTGAGAAAATGAACCTGGATTTTCTTTTTAGAACCACATCTTGCTACAGAAGCTTCCGAGTCCTAAAGTGGTGGGGAACAGAGGAGTCATGGTGCCCTCCGCTGGGAAGGTTCTGCCTACGAGCCCTGGAGAAGCCAATGACACCCACAGAAATGCCAATGACAAAGGAGACAGCAAGCACCTGATGCCAGAAAATGCAACGAAACTATACTTTGTGGGGATTTGAGAACCACAGAGGTGTTAAGTAAAAAGAGTTCAAGGAATTGTATTTTTCTTGGTAGAAAAAAAAGGGAAAAGCAAAATAAAAAATAAAAATAAAAAGTCCTGCCCCTTCCAGAACCCACCTTCCTACAAGGTAAAAAGCTTTGGCTCCTGTTCTATAACTGTTTCCATCCAGGTTGAAACATTCCATCCTCTGGGAAGGTCCTTAAGCAGGAAGGTAGACTACCCAAAATAGCTTCAGGAAGTCCCTGAAACTAACCAGATTCAATAGGCCCCTCCCTAACACTGTAAGCAACAAAAGCTGGGAGACCTCACACAAGCCAAGCTGCAAGGACAACTCTGAGACCACACCAGCTACTCGGGAGAAGCAGAAACCAGCTGAGCTGCCTGAAGAGATTAGACCAGAGTGTCTTGGAAAGGACCCTCTCCACTCTGCTGAGCTGCATGTAGGCTGTGCAGTGTTCTCCAGGTTTCCCAGATTTTGTGAGCTAGCACGCGTGCTGGGGTAGGCCTTGGTGATGCATTTTGAGTCATTTCTGCTCCTGTAAGTAACCCCAATAAAACTCATTTGTACACCAAGCTGAACCCTGGTGGAATCTGTAACTTTGGTTTGTCATGGGCTCCCTATCTGGAGTGAGTAGACATGTGGTGTGTATTGTCTCCCCAGGAGAAGTTTTGCCACACAACAGGTCACTTCAAGGGACTCCTGCTGAACGGAGGAAAACACGCCAGGCAGAGTGGTGACAAGAGTCAGCCAGCAGGCAGGGGCTGGGTGGGCCCGTGGCAGGGCTGTCCCCATAGGTCTTGAACCTCACCAAGTTCCCAATGCAGAGTGGCCTGGCTGCACAGAGCCAAGCAGGTATGTTTACAGGGTAGGTAAGTAATTACCCAACTCCACCTTCTGTGACCTGCCTTGAAGCCAGGGTGGAGACAATGAAAAATGAACCAATTCACCCCAGCAGGCTTCAGCACCCCCGGTCAGCAGTATCGGCTCCTGATACATCTAACAGAAACGTTTATTGGCTGGCAGGTCCACCATGGGGACGGATCTATCAATCAATGAAGCTAACACAGAGACTGACTCAGGCTGCAACTTACAAAACCCGAGTGAGAGGAAATGGTTAACAGCACAATAAAAAACTCTTGGATTCGGGCAGTGTCTCTAAGAACTATGCTGACCCCCTGTGACACATTCTTCGGGGCCTCAGTTGCCAGATCTGTAAAGAGAAAGGATTGAGCTCAGTGACACACTATCTTCTCTCTCTTCTAGAACTTAAGATTCCAGCATGTGCTGATTTCTCTCAGGTCCCCATTTCTGCTCAGCTCTAGTGGTTTAAGCACCTGTTCAAAGTCAGAATTAATGGAGTATAAAACAAGAGTTGGGTAATTTAGCATCATGTGATTACTTCTGACGCAAGAAATTAAGACCTTTCCATTGCTAACAGACATTAACATTTCCTGCCAATAACAGACCGAGCTCTTTCCAGTCACTGGGACATGGCTGCTAAGTGGGATGAGGCTCAATTCCTCTGCCTGGGCTGGAGTTAGACTTGGTTCCAGTGACACAATCGCAGTCTCTGCCTCACAACCAAGTGCCAACCGTGCAGTTTGATTGAAATCCGATTGGTAGCAGACTGGGCCATGAACTTTCTAACATGATTGGTTCTCTAAGACCTTGATGCTTTGGTCTGAGTCCAGTTCTTGCAAGAACATCCATGGCTGCTCTGCTGGGCGTCTACATCCATGGCTATGCTGTGGCTGTCCAGTGTAGTCTCAATAGACACAGTGAACACACATTCCCATCAGCACTGAAAGGACATATAAACTGTATTTCCCATAAAGAACATACCATGTATTTTAGACACAACTGTTGTCATATATCAGTTAAGAGAACAGGGTAATTCTCCTTTGTGTGTGTGTGTCTGTGCGTTCACTCACTCGTGCGTGTGTACATGCATGTGCAGGCCAGGGGACAATCTCTGCTGGTATTCCTCAGGCACTATCCACTTTAATTTTTTCTGAAACAGGTTCTGTCTCTGGCCTGAAGCTCCCATTTAGGCTAAGCTGGTTAGCCAGTGAGTCTCAGGCATCCACCTGTCTCTGCGCCCCCCCCCCGGTTGATGGGGTTACAAAAACAGACTACTAAGTTGGCCTTTCCCCTTGGGTTCCGGGTCTTGAACTCAGGTCTTTAGAGATGGAGTCATCTCTGCAGCCCTCAGAGATGCTGTTTTTACGCAGAGATCAACTGGGATTCAACACGAGGTGGCTGTTAGGCGGAGACGGACTATGCTGGGAGGCCTTGGCTCATAACCTGTGACCGACTCTTGCACTTTTCATGCAAGGTGAGGCAGGAGCAGTGGTGGAGAAAATGGTCCAGTTATCCCACACATCAGGCACTGCCCGCTGCTGGGTGCGGCCCCCTCACCACACCCGACGAATGGTAATGAAGCTCACAAGACTCTGCTTTTCACCCAGACAGAAATGTAGGTGTTGGGAAACCCGACACTGTTAGGAACAGGCTATAAAACCCAAGCTGCTGACTCAAACTGTGAAGTGAGCTTGTTTCAATAGAGCCTCTCTTTATACAGCAGAGACCCAGACAGTTCCTTCATAGTGGCCCTTTGGGGATGTGTGTTTTTGGCAACTATTTCAATTTACTAGGCCATCCTGTGAACCTAGTCAGTGATCATAAACCTTCCAAAGCCAGAATCAAATCACAGCACACAAATGTGTGGGCAGAACACCATGGAGAGGAACCGTATTCCAGGACGTATCTTCTC
>CM053762.1:39140860-39196448 GCA_028658305.1 Pachyuromys duprasi | reverse complement strand
CATCTCTGTAGGCTGTCATGTGTGCTGAGGTGAGCTCTGGTGATGCGGCTGACGTTGATTCCCGCTCTTGTAAGTAACCCTTCACTCCTATTACATAATAAAATTGTAACTCCAATATACTGTTGATCACCAAATTGGACTTTGGGCTATGGTGGGTTCCTTATCTTCAGTAGGAATGTGCGTTTCATTTTCCCAGGAAAAGTTTTGTCACACAACAATTACAATGTCCACATTTCTTCCAATTTTGTTTTTGTTTCTCTCTCTCTCTCTCTCTCTCTCTCTCTCTCTCTCTCTCTCTCTCTCTCTCTCTCTCTCTCTTTCAATACAGGGTTTCTCTGTGTAGGGCTGACTGTCCTAGAACTCTAAAAACCAAGCTGGCCTTGAACTCAAGAGATTCACCTGCCTCTGGCTCCTCGGTGTGAAGATTTAAGGTGTATGTTACCACTACCCAGCACTAAGCTGTCTTGAAATGGTGTCTGCTCCTCCAATTTCATTGTGTTGAGGGAAGTTTGATGTGGGAGGGTCCAATTGTGGGTAGGGTTACCCTGGACAAAAGTGTCCTGGGGTATATAAGAAAGCAGTCTGACATTTCACTGGGAATGCTGGGTAGAGAGTTCATTTCCATTTCCCTTTTACTGATAGAGTGTTTTTTTTCATGTCTCCACCAGCCGTTTGCATGTCCACACTGGGGAAATACTTATTCAAATCCTTGCCCATTTCGGAATTTGTTCCTTTTGTTGTGGAGTGTTAGCAGTTAGTTCTGTGTACACTTTATTCATTACCCCTTTACAGACACATAGTTTGTAAATATTTATCCACTTTGCAGGGCAGCCTTTTGACACTATCTTTTGATGTGCAGATTTAATTTTTCCATGAAATTAAATTTTATGTCAGCATATCTTGTGTTACATACAAGAAGTCATTGTCAAATTCTTGACATGAAACTTTTGTGTTACATTTTCTTCTAAGATTTCTATAATTGTGCTACACACTTGGTTTCTGATTATTCTGAGTTAACTTCTGTACAGTGTCAGGTGAAGGTTCAAACCCATTTTTTATGTACTGTCAGGTTTTCAGAGCCACTTCCTCAATAGTCTCCTTTGCAGGTTCCTAGCACTCACATCAAAATTTACCTGACTCTCTCTTTCTCTAATATACATATGTATCTCTCTGTGTCTGTCTCTCTCTCTCTACATACATACATATATGCCAACACACAGTTAAGTAGTGGTTTCCAAACAGGCTGACACTTAGGATTATGACTGTCTCTATCCTTGAAAATTACTTTTGTATAACTTCAGGGGAACAACTTCTCCAGCTCACTATACGGATTTCCCTCTCTGGCTTAACAGCAGCCACACACTGTTAATGTGATTTAAAAAATAAAAAAATTGCCTCCATTCCCTGGAGACAAGCTTTTGGGTTGATAAACAAAACAAGTGGCTTATACTCAAAAAGCTCTCTTGAATGGATATAACAGTCCTAATTTACTCCAACAGGTCTGAAGAGGGTGTAATTTATTATGGACCAGTTAATGCTGTAGCAACTGCTTTTCCAAACCGGACATTGATTCATGAAATAAGCGCTCAGGACCCTCTGCCGCATAAACCCTCACAGCCTCAGGCAAGTGCTGATAGAAAGGCTGTACGAGGCAAGGCGACAGAGGTATGCGGAAGGTGCAATTAGAGCAGTATTTAACCTAATCTATTGCTCATCAGAAAATGCTTAGTGTGGAATCAGACACGGGGCTGACAAGGAACACAGCCCCCTTAACTGTCCCCTCCGGCGATCACTCTCTCAGCCCCTGAGTGTGGCAAATTAAAACAAGTACGCATTGACTTTTTGCTTCTGTAAACATTAAAGGGTGATTGACGATGACATCAGGCTGCAACCAGACAGGCTTTAACACCGCCCCTCCATGCTTATCTGCTCCATTTCCTCAGCTGCATTCCTGAGGGACAGGGAGGAAAGCCGGCCAGGGCACTGACTACCTTGTCTGTAAGTGGCTTGAGGTTTTAAAGAAATTACTGTCACTTTCAAACAGAAAAATATACTTCCAATTAAGAAGTTTGACAACCAGTATTTTACGGGTCTGCTACACATCCTGAAAGGAAGGATCCCTTCCCCTAGTCATCTATCTCCTTTACCCCAAGACTGTAACCAGTGGGAGAAAGACAACTAGGGTATCTGGCAGGGACCCGCAGACAAAAGGAACGGCCAGCCAGCAGGGGTAGTTCTCTTAAGGTCACAGTCTACTTTTATCTTTTGGTTTGGAGATCATTCACGGAAGGGAAGAACAGTCCTGATCACAGTGGTGCTGGCTGCTCTGGGTCTCCACGTGGTAAAGAACGGAGGTGGGCGGTTTCCTAGATACTGTAAACCAGTATTAACTCAAAGTGGCTCAAATGCCTGCCGAAAACAGGAGGGCTAAGACTAGAGCACTTTTCACGGAAGAACAGAGAAAAGTTTCATGCCTCGGGATTGCACAACTCTCAGAGGCGGCCTCAAAAGCACAGGCAACGGATGAAAGGTGGGCAAACTGGATTTTATCAAAATGTAAAACCCTTTTTTTTTTCTTCACCAAGACACGAAACAACAAGACTGCAGCAGCAACCCACAGAATAGGAGAACGCACATCAGTCGTGTATCAGATAGTGATGAATGCCACTTTCGCAACCTTGGCTTTAATGGCGGCATGGCACTCCTTGCCAAGTCCCCAAGGCTAATGCGCCGCCCCAAGGCTACGAGGCAAGTCTCCCCCGTGGGCAGGCACTCATTCTTGGACTGAGATCAACCACATTTTACGTTAGTCACTCACCTTCCATCTACTTAAAAAAAAAAAAAAAAAAGAAAAGAAAAAAGTGTGCATCACAGGTGAAGACGAAGGATCAGCCCATGTTTGTCAGCACCCACTCAATACATCTGTCAGTAACACCTGCTCAGCCCGACGGGCTATTTGAATAAGGACTGCTGCTCCCACAAAAGTTGGCCTTTTTAGATGGTGTTTGCTCAACGTATGGTACTTGTGTTCACGCCTTTGTCTCTGCTTTAAACTCTGAGTTAGTCTTGCTGTCAATGTAAAACTCCCGAAGTGCTATTTAATGAGGCATTCTGTGATGATAGAAAAATTATACAAACTATCTGAGGCTGGAGCGCGCACACACACACACACACACAAGTCCACTTGGCTCATAGTTCAGAAGACTAAGAAGATGAAGATCATGCTGCCAACACTGGGTAAGGGCCTCATGCTATGACAACCTACGGCAGAGACAGAGGAGCAATTACCCCAGACTATCAAAGAATGGGGACAGGTTCCTTCTTTGGTCTGATGTCCATTCCAGAGATAACTAACCCACTCCCACCATGAGAGTCCTAATCCTTTCCTGACTGGAGTAAGAAGTGGCCTTGTCGGTTGAGCGTGGTGGAACATGCCTGTAATCCCAAGCAGAGGCAGGTGGATCTGTCTGAGTTCGAGGCCGGCCTGGTCTACAAAGCGAGTCCAGGACAGCCAAGACTACCCAGGGAAACCCTGTCTCAAAAGAAAAAAGAAAAAAAGAAGAAAAAAAGACAGAAGTGGCCACATCTTAATTCTGTTACAGTGGAATGAAGTGCCAACCTGGGTTTTCTTGGGGCACTGTGCCTCAGCATGCTCCATACTAGTTTTCCCTTCAGCAGTCTGCCCACCTCTAAGATACGGTCAGCAACTGTCACTCCACCTATCTGTGTTACAGGATGATATCTGTACCCAGTTTCTGACCCAGACCTGTTTAAATCCTTGGACTATCTTGAGTGATAATTGTGGCAGGAGTCTTTTTCACTCTGATGAGGCGATTCTTGGTGGTCTCCCACCTTCAGGGTGGTGGGACCACAAAGAACAAGCCCCTATTACAAGCTTGGAACTTGAGAGGCCTGGAGGTAGAATTCTTTTTTTTTTTTCCCAACCCCAAGGCTCTTGGCCAGTAGCAGCACTTTGATTCAGCACTCCAGGTAGAATCCTTTCTAGAAAAACCATAGCAGATAGAGCAGCTCCCAAGTTCTATGGGTTGTTTGGGAAGCTGCTGAGCCTAACCTAAATGAGGGTGTAGGAACCCCTAAATTTGTGGTCTGCCGAGCAGAAATGCACCCAGATAGCCTGGACACTTGGCTCACTGCTGCAGTCTGAGGTGGGGCACGTTTGGGGGATACCCTTAGCCTACGGAGTCACGTCGTTAACTCAGGCCTGCACTCTGCTGAATTATGGTCCATCCCACTGGGTGTCAGAAGAAAAAAAATTATCTCTCACAACTGTAAGATCTGTGTTAGGATTAGACAAAATGAGCTGTGTCTAAGTGCTGCAGGGTGGAAGAGATTATCTCCCTTGTTGGGCTGCTCTGAAACTGGCATTAGTGAGTTCGTGAATGCCAACTCTAAGTTCACTGTGTAGCTTCTGTCCCGGCTCGGAACTCCTAAGGGCAAAGCCCCATTTTCTCATTCACAGTATGGTGCAGAGAGGCCTGAAATCTCTACCACCCACCAAGAAACCCAGCAAGCGCTTGCCTCTGCAGCAATGCACCTCCAGTAAGCTGTTCGGAGCAGAGGATCAGAGTATCTTTCCTGATTCCGGGTATTTAAAAAAAATTCCAAATTATAGGGATGGGAAACCCCAAAATGAGGAGACAATCAGGAAAAATAATGTCTCTGGGACTGAAGTATTACCTTTAAAAATCCCAGGTCCTGAGAAAGTCCCTTGGTCCTGGAGACCTGGCCACAGACAGGGCCTGACACTTGCTGGGCATCTCAATGTGGGAAGGGCATGGACTTACCCATGCACACATTAAATCTTAGTGTCTATTTCTCAAGAACCTTATCAGACAAAAAGAGATATATGGAGACAGGCAGCCCTCAAACACTGCTGTGAGCTGACGGCTCCTTCTTCCTCCAAGGCTGAGCAGAGTAAAGGACCTTATAGACATAGGCAGTGTTAAATGAAGTCATAGTATGAGGAACTCCAGTCCCTGTAAGAAACCAAACCAAAACTGACTGTCTGTCTCTGCCTCTCTTTCTCTCTCTCTCTCTCTCACACACACACATACATACAGACACACACACTTGCGCATGCAAACATGCACTTACATACAGGCACGCACATGTGAACACACACAGATTGCAGGGAGGAACTCTCTGAGGACACAGACAAGGACATCCCAAGGACAGAGACCAAGCCAGAAACCAACCCTGAATCAAGTTATCGTGGACTGCTGCTTCCAGAGAAGAAATCGTTCTGGGCCAAAAGCTGTCCATCTGTGGTATTCAGTTATGACATACTGAGCAAACAACAGAAGCAACATAACCTGGGCTGCCTACAGTCCACACACACCACATTCCTGTTTCATGGAGCAGGCTTTGGCCACTGCACACGCTCAGATGTTCAGCAGAAGGGGCTTCTGTAAACTTTGAGATAAAAACACAGCTGTGACGTGAAAAGCTTCTGGTTTAACTGTTTTTCTGGGTCCTGCAACAGTTTTCAGTCTCAGACTTATTAAAACCCCTTCACAGACTGGGGCATTACTTGCCCATAAAAAGGGATAAAGCTTCAACAAACGCTTCATTACAGATGAGCTCTGAAAACACACTTAAGGAGTCAGAAGCATAAGACCAAATATTATCGGGTTCCATACATATAAAATGTCCAAGCTAGGGATTTAGCTTAGGGATAGTACATTTGCCAAACATACCAAGGAGGAGTCTTGAGTTTCCTCCCCAGCTATACAGGGGGGAGGGGGGAATCAGCCCAGAACAGGCACATGGTTATGGTCAGGGTTGGGAGGGAGAAGGAAATGAAGTGTGGCTGCTAATGGCTGTGGGGACTCTTCGTGGAAGGGGTGGGGATGTTTTGGAACTAGACAGCGGCAATGGTTGCACAACTTTGCCAATATATTAAAAACCACTGAATTGAGCCACTTAAAAGGGTGAACTTTACGGAATGTGAAATATATCTCAGTAAAGCTCTTATAAACAAACTAACAAATCAAGCCCCAGTCCTCTCGATAGCCACACAAGTAACAGAAACAAAAATATGCCAGAAGAAGGCTGTACATCGGCATACTTCACAGTGCGGCTGGTACCCCGGCTTTTCTAGTTGGAGAAGAAAACTGGTCCTAAGGCTCATAGAGACCATCGCTCAGCCTAGATTAAACCAGGCCACAAGCACAGGCTATACTCAGTCCCATACCTTACAGAAGCAACACTGTTGTGTGCACAGGAAGGAAAAACATGTCCTTAAGAGCCTACTAGCATTCAGACACCACTGTGGCCCTCCTCTAGAGCACATTCTAGACACACAAACACGCGGTAGGTGCTCAGTGAATTTATTTTTCTTTTCTTTACTTCTTTCTGTTTTTCAAGACAGGGTTTCTCTGTGTAGCCCTGGCTGTCCTGGGACTCACTCTATAGACCAGGCTGGCCTAGAACAGAGATCTGCCTGCCTCTGCCTCCAGAGGACTAAAGGTGTATGGCCGCCCAGAATTTACTTTCCTAATCACTAAGGTGAGACAGCCATTTCCTAAAGATTACAGAAGAAACACTGAAGAACTGTCTCAGCAGGGTGACTTCAAGAGACACCATTAGGACCAGCAGATGCAGAAGCACAGGCTTCCATTTTAATTCCTAATGAGAATGAGCAAGGTTTCATTTGCTGCTATGCTCATGTCTAACCTATAAAAGACAGAATAAACAAGATTCCCTTGACCTTCCTGGGCGGGACTGCCTTCCCGAAGTATCTAAGCAGCAGCAGAAACAATGCAGCTCAGATATGTGAAGATGAACTACCATCTGGAAACTAACAGAGAAATCCCTGAAATAGCTCCAGCCCCCCCCCAAAAAAGAGATTGGCCCAAGCCATATCAGCGCCACC
Organism: Pachyuromys duprasi; assembly: GCA_028658305.1. Classification (NCBI taxonomy): domain Eukaryota; kingdom Metazoa; phylum Chordata; class Mammalia; order Rodentia; family Muridae; genus Pachyuromys; species Pachyuromys duprasi. The sequence continues at coordinate 39,189,553 of CM053762.1, read as the reverse complement.
ACCTGGCCTATCCTTACTGTCAGAAGCCATTCTGTTAGCGGAGCTCTCATTAGGCAGGTGGGCTTTCTGGATGGGGATCTGGTATTTTGCAAGAGCTATGTAGTTTGATACACCGCAGAATTGCTTCCAGTCTCTGACACGCATTCTTTCTGCACAGACAGCTGCATCTCTCCAAGATCTGGTATGGAATGAATCGTCACTTTCTAGGTATTTACTGCTGTTCATATGAATTAATTCCTGATTATGGAATTCCCGAATTGATTCAAACAATTTAAAAAGTTAATCTGTTTCAGAACTTCTTAAACGACTTTAGAAAGTTGATGGCTGCAATTACGTACCTTTGTGGACCTCCAGATGCCTCGCTAGGAGACAGGCTTAGGCAGATCTGTAGCCCCAGATAGCCTTCACTCATGAATCCTGCATACACCATAAATAGACAGGTTGGCTTAAACTTCCCATGAACCCAAATTATAATGGGACTACCAAGCAGTGTCGAATTAAGTACTGACCTTGATGTCACTGTGTACAAACTGTCCTGTTGTACTTCCTTATACCTTGTCACCTTATGGCATTATATAGTCATTTTAAATTTACCTTGTTTCTTGGAATGAAAGACAGATAAGAGTATCACCCCAAAGATAGCTGGAAAATGTGTAGCCAGGTCAGTTGTAATTGAAAAGACATATATTCTAGTAACTTTTAGAGCCTGTTAACCTTTAGGCCATGTCAACCTTTGCCACTCTGAACTCACTACGAATGTATGTAATGGAATCACGATGAGAAAGGTTTAGTTTTAAAACATGTAACCTGTTGTATTTTGGAATTCATCTGTTTTGTGATTAATTGCCTTTTTGACTATGAGGTAATTCCTTTTCTGGGAGCTTTGGCTCAGAGGTAAAAAGACGATACAATAAGCAATGCCAAAATATACACACGCACACTGTTGGCAGAAGCCCAGTGGTGGAAGTCCACTGAATGAAAGCTGGCTGGAATTAGCTTCATCCATGAGTTGTAAATACAGATACAGATATGTGTTTACTATGTAAATATGTCCATGTGTCTGTTTTTTGTACATGTTACATGAGTATATGTCAATTGTCTGTCTGTAAGGAGTTCCCTTTGTATCATCCATTGAATGTGTGTATGAATACGTATAGGTCAGTATGTCTGATTGTTTGTCTATGTGTACATACGGGCTGATGCTATGGAACCGATAGCCAAAACTTGCAAAAATCAACATCATCGCCATATGTAAGCTTGTGGGAATTCGTTGAAGTTAAGAGTTCTTAATTTCATCCATCTTTTTCCTTGAGCATGTGTGTGTGAATGGTCTTTGCTTACTTCCCCCCACCCCTTTTTCTTACAGACTTAAAAACAAGTTAACAACAATTCAGGATCTAAACTATCAGCCTAGGACAAGCAGGAAAAAGTTTACCTTAGCCTGTGGAGGCCTGCCCCTGCACAGGAGCTGGTCTCAGATCAGAGAGCCCCTTTCTACAACCCCTTGCAGTTTTGGCTAGAAGCCTCCTTTTACAGTCCTGGCTGCATTAAGAAAGGTGACCAGCTAAAGTTTTCCTCCTTAGCAGCAGTGTAGCCAGTCCCTAGACCTAGAGAAAGAATCCTGGGCTCCCTTCCCTGCTTCTTTTTCTTTCAATCATCTTTCACAATCGGTTGCTGATCCTGAGCCATCAGCTCAGCAACAAAGAGATAAAATGAATCTGGAAACTGCATCCTATTCCAGATCCTACCCTGGACCCCGGAACCTTGCCAAAGCAGAGGAAGACTTTGGCAATGGGACCCTAGAAGACCTAACACCTTACAGGGATAAAACTAATTTGAAACCCAAGGTCATCTTAGTTTGCCTCTCCTAGGGTGGTTCAGACAAGAGTGAGCACAGAAGGTCCCAGAGGCCAGGGGGAACCAATAAAAGGGTGAGGTGGCAGGTTATGTTTAAATTTAAACAGACAACAGATAATTTCTAGTTTATTAAAATATCTAGAAAATGGTAACAATCAATATTTTTTTATTGTTTGAGATTAAAAGTAACTGGGTAATTATTTCCCCTCAAAACCCACGGGAAGTGATCCCACCTGTAGGCCCAATAGCCTTGGCAAGAAATGACACTGGAGAATTTAAGGCCAGTCTCTCCTTCCACAGGAAGCTGTGAGCTCCTTTAAGCTCCCAGAGGCTAGCATCACATGCTTCAGGGTTTTCCTGAGACTTCTTTAGAAAGATGGACACTTAGTCTTGATCGTGAAGACTTTACAAATGAAGGAATCAACCCAAAAAGGCAATGGGCTGTGGCCAGGGGGGCTTTGCTTAGCTCTTCATTTAAAGGGCTTGGGTGTCACCCTGGACCCCATGTAGGCTTTGCCTAAGTGGGTAAAGACCACAAATAGCTTTAACTACCTCCTGTGCAAAGCAGGGAATTTGAAAATATATGTGTTAAGCAGATGATCAGGGAACTTCAGGGGCTGCCGTTATCTCTGAAGATTATTTTTTATGGAGCTCATTTTTAATATTGGCGCTTTTAAGGCGAATGTAAATAAACCTGATCACTCAATAAATTCAGTCTGTCTTTTATTTCGAAGATTTAAGCTAAAACAACATAAATCTCTTATTTGGAAGCAGCATCTCTCAAAATAGCAGAGGCGGCACCAGGATTTTTGATACCCACTAAAAAAGAATAAATAAGGAAGTGACTTCAGAGACTTCTCCAGGTATACGTCAGTGCGGTGCCCAATGACTGGAAGACTCGGCCCGCGGGGTCTTCTTCCAGCCCTCATATGAAGGGGGCATTACAGTGGACAGAAACAGTACCAAGAGAAAAGGATTGCTGTTTGTATTTGGAAAGATGGTAAACATGGTCATTTTACACACAGAAAGCTCAAACTGACTTCTTCAATGAATTGACCCTTGTTCCCCCGGCAAAGAGCCATCTATGCCAAGTTCAATGAAGAACAGTTTGGAAGGTACATAAAATGCGGTCACCATTCTTTACACCTGAAACCCATTTGGAAGCTGACCTCGGCACATATTGTATATCCTGTGTATATGTGCAGGATGGGGAGTATATGCCGATATATGAATATAAATACATATAAAGCTAACTTTCAGTGTTCAGAAAACAAAAGCTATCCCCATATAACAGGCAAATTCTACCATAACTCAACCTGGACACCTCATCTGGTGTGCACTGCACTCATTCCCAGTGTAAACCCCACTGCGCCGGGCAATGATATACTGTAATGTCACATCGCAATCTGGATTTACTATAAAGGGCCGCTGACGAGCTTGAGAGCAGTAAACATTGCAGCGAGGTGTATTTCACACTGAGCTGGTTTTTATGAAGAACACTTCACCGCCCAGGCACGGCACCCGGGTGATGGATGGTGAAAGATGCATGACAAGCTCCATCATTGTTTGTAAATCTTAACTGTTCCTGCTCACTAACTCTGCAGGCAATTTTCAAAGACAGCAGCCGACAGAAGGACAGCACAGCTTTCCTGAAGGTTATTCAAGTTTTACTTGGCCTGGGCCCTGCCTCCAAAGAGCCGGGCAGGGAGAATAAACTCCTGAGTTACTCCTCACTGTGCTAGACACCCAGAGGCCCAGCAGACTCAAGTCAGACTCAAAGGAAGAAGTCTTCCCAGAGATCATGGGCTGCTTGAGCCTCGGTGGCCACAGCCACGCTCAAGTAAGGCCGAGGCTGCAGGCTTCAGGGCTTTGAAAACAACAGTTGCGGGATGAGTGAGGCAAGCTGTGCCCTCAATGGAAAACTTCTGAGAGAAACTTGAAGATATACAAAGCTATCCCAGTCGAGCCAGCAAAGGCCACTGTAGAGCTAAAAACGCTATCTTTAAATATATATATATTTTTTACCTAGGAGGGCCAGTGAGATAGCTCATTAGGTGAAGGTTAGCTCTTCCTTGGGGACCCTCATGGTGAGAGTCCCGTGAGTATCCATACATACCAGGAATTCCCAGGCACACACAAGCACAAACGCGCACACAAAACACACGAGATTAAATGTGACTTTAAAAACCTCTCATCTGGAAAAACTCGAACACTCCTGCTCATGTTAGTTAAAAATAAAAATAAAAATAAAGTAGTATAGCATTGTGAATAACAAACTGGCAACTTCTTAGAGTAGGCTGAAAGGAAAAGAAAAAAGTGACTATTTAAGAGGTAGCTGGTGATGTTTCAGTTTCTCATTACTTATCATTTCTGCAGTAATAACTGGTACCTGATCTTCCAACGCCTGCCTTCATCAAATATGAACTGGACTTGACTCTCTTGTTGAATAAGAAAGAAAATTCAAATACAACCATAAAACTAAGTGGCTTTGCTGTGTTTGCCAAGAGAACGACCTCACGTGACCTGCTGGTAGGTTTCAGGCTGTTACTAAAGCTTTGTGCTAGGAGGTGACAGAAAGGGCCCTCTAGATGGGTTACCTGTGAATGAGGCCTGTGCTACAGGACCAGGCTTGGCCATTTTGCCACAACCGCCACAGAAATGTTCTTGTAGCCACGTCTAAGTACCCTCCACAGTAGCCATTATCTCTCTGAACATATTTCAAACCCAGACACATCAGACCATTTGGCCAGGAAGGCTTCAGAAACACTCTGTCCTCACCATGTCTCAGGGTCCCACGCCTGGCTTGTAAAAACCTGGGCCCCTCTTCTTCCCTGCCTCCGTGCCCCGGTGTCCTCATCTGTCACATGGTGATGATAATAATAAGTTACACCAGTCAGTTGCCATACCAGTAAATTGCACAGGTCACTGTTGTACAGACATTACATATTTGTAAGGGAAACACAGAAACAAGAAAGGAAGGGAAGGAAAAACAGACAGAGACCAGCCAGGGAAAGTGTTTCCAAGGTAAGAGTGAAACCTGGCCCTTTTATTTTTGGTTTTGGTGTTGTTGTTTTTTTTTACTTTAGTCTTTTAAATTTTATTTATTGATTTATTTTATCAATTTATTACTTATCACAAATTTATTCATGCTGTAGCTCCCTCCCTCATCTCCTCCCATTCCCACCTCCCTCGATGTGCCAACCAAAGACCATGCATGGAGAGGACCTAGAGTCCCTGCTCAGACATAGGCAGCTCAGTCTCCATGTGGGTTCCCTAGTAAGGGGAGCAAGGGCTGTCTCTGACATGGTCTCAGCCGCCAGCTCTTTGATCACCTCTCTCTAGGAGGGGGCAGCCTTGCCAGGCCACAGAAAAAGAGGATGCAGCCAGTTCTGATGAGACTCTGGCCCTTTTAAACACTAGGGACAAAACTTGAAGGAAGTCACAGAATCCTGCCAGCTCCTGGCTGGTGAGCAGGAATACTGGCAAGAACAAGAAGCATCCTGAAGGCCCCTCCCCACCATGAGAACATCCCAGACCTTACGTGAGAGAGTCTGACCTCCATGAGGTAGGCCCCTGGGAAGCACCTGTTATTACTAGATAACAGCCTGCTGGTGGCTTTGTTAAACATGGGCATTTCACACAGAAGATATGCTGGGGGCCATCAGCTCCGAGTCTTGTCCAGACTGCCTCTGCATGGTCTGCACATCAACTAGTCCATACTATTCTTTATATTCTCTAGGAGGTCTGATTTCCCAGAATCTTTTCCTCTCGGTCTGCTTTTCATTCACTGAGAAATGCCAGTGTACTTTATTCCCAAATTAAAATGCCTACCATCTGTAAATGTTTAAAATGTGGACACTCTATCATCCTCACTCAGTAGACCACAGTAGCTAACTAATTTTGAAACCCCCAATACACAATATGCATACACTCAGTTCCATCAGGACCCCTGTTGGGCTAAAACTAAGCCCTCCTTTACGAAAGTAATGCTTTGATTTGCCCAGCTCACTGCTGGGCACCTGCTGACACAGTAAGGTGTAAAGGCAGTGTGGTGGCCTCTGAGCCAATGGGATGTGACTTGGGGGAGTCAGTGTGCACCTGAACCAGCTCTCCCCTACTACAGGGCTCCAGGCTCTTCTAGGCTCCAGCTGCTCAGCTTTGTGTCACTGAATGCCTCATTCACCTCTATTCAAGGCAAGAGCTGACAGTAAAAGGTCACAAGAGAAAAATAAGGTTATCAGCCGGGAGCCCTGTTCTTTGAAATGGGGCAAACGAACCACTTCCAATGGTGCCAAGTGTAAATTAAGGCCAACATCTAATAAACACTGCATGAAACACCCTCCCTCCCTCCTTCCTTTCTCTTTTGGTTTTCTCTGTGTAGCCCTGGCCCTCCTGGAACTCACTCTGTAGACTAGGCTGGCCTCGAACTCAGAGATCCACCTACCCCTACCTCATGACTGCTGGGATTAAAGGCTGTGCCACTTTCTCCAGTCAAGGAGAGCCAAGGTTTTCTCCTACAGACTGGGTCACTGACTGGGTCACTAGCTTGGAGAAGAAAGAGCGCCAGGGACAAAAGCAACCCTTAAGAGTCTTGGGCCCACTTCCCACAGGACTGAGCCAGAGGGACACACTCCCAAAACATTCTTCTCCATAACAAAAATGGGCAGCACTAACCTTCCCCATGTCTGTCCTTCCATTGAGCTGCCTGGCAGTGGACCCCACCTGAACCTCACAACCTCCCACGCAGCCTCTCAGAGCACCTGCCCACACTATCTACAGCAGAACTGGGCTTATTCACACTGGAGACCACCAGAACCTCACAGTGCCCAGCCTGACACTCCCCTGCAGGAAAGGAGGCCAGTCCCAGGGAAAGGACTTGCTGTTGCTGAATCTACACAGCTGTTGACTCATAGGCCCATTTTAACTAAGCAGGTTACTCCACTGCCCCGAAGCCACTCACCACAGAAGGTCACTCACCTAACATAGCAGGCACCAGTGACAAAGAGATCGGAGGGTGCTTCCAAATGGCAGCGTGACCTCCAAGGGGAGGCGCTGCCAGGGACAAAACGCTAAGCACGTCACAGGTGACTGCACTGCCACTCTGCCTACAGCCTGGCCGTGTGGAGAAAAGGCATCTGGTGCCAGAGAACGCACAGACGCTGACCAAATCTTGTAAGTGGGGGTGTCTTTCCCGGATGATCTAAACCTCACCGCAGGCGCTAATCTGCCCTTTCAGAACTTTCACTCAGGAAAGCAACAGGTAGGAGAGGGGGCACAGTAAAGAAACTGCTCACAGGACTACTCCATGATATGGTTACGGTTTTTATTGTCGATACGAGAGCAGAGAGACAAAGAAGCAGATTGCATGTGGCCAGGGCTAGGGAATCGGGAGAGAACGGTGGAGACGGCGAGATAGCAAAAATGTAGTGAGAGTAAGTGAGATGGGAGAGAGAGGAATAGAGAGAGGGAGGGAATCAGGAGAATAGCCAGGTTATAAGGAGAATGAGTAGCTGGGGGAGTTGAAGGGAGTTTAGGGTGAAGGGCGAGGTGAGAAGGGCTAGGATGCTAGCATGACTTTGAAATGGAGCTTTGATACGCTGATAGAAGCCACTGGGAGCCCTGTGTCCTTTCTGTCAGGCACGGGAAATGACTCCTTAAAAGCAGACAGGAACCAGTTTCACAAGTTCCTGAGGAATGCTGACTTTTATCTAATTGCCAAAAATCCTCCCATAGTCCAGGATGAGCTCATTTCTGGATATACAGACTGCCTTTAAGGCTGCCTGAGACCCACCGCTACCCTGCCCATAGCACACTGCACACCTAGTGAAACAGAAGCAAGGGCCTACACTTTGTTTACTTGGAGTTTCTAATCCAACTTTGATTAGATACTTTTATAGTATAATAAAGATGAACTATGGGAGCCATAATTGAGAAAATTGGAAAACAAGTTAGTGCTGGTGAGGATATGGGGAAACAGAAGCCTTCATATATTGGTGGGAGCGGAGGACAGGACACTGGCTGTGAGAACTGGTTAATGTGCCTCCAAAAAGAAAATATAAAACTCCCACAGGACCTAGCAGTATTCCACGCTGGATGGTTAGGATAGACCTACACTAAAAGGTCTGATCTCCACGGTGGCACTACTGAGAGGTGGCGGAACATGAGGTTGCAGGGCCTCGTGGCACAGGTCTGTAATCTTTCTAAGGAGGCAAGAAGATAGCATGTTCAAAGCCTGGCTGGAATACTCAGTAGGTTAGAGGCCAGCCTGGGCTACCTGTCAAAACCCTGCGGCAAAAGGATAGAAGATGGCTGGGCACATCTCAGTGGTACGGTGCTTGCCTGGCATTCCCAGTCAAAGGACGGCAGTGATCCAAATGCCCACCAAAGAATGAATGAACAAAATATGACACGCCCAAACCACAGAATACTGTTCGGGCATAAAAATGAAGTACTGATTCATGCTAAAGTGTGAATGAACCATGAAAACAAGAGGTTAAGAGAGAGAACCAGGCACAAAGGGCCATGTGTCACCCACTCCATCTGCAGAGGGGACACTGCAGTTACCAGGGGCTTAGAGAAGGAAGGCTGGGCGTTACTGCTTCACGGACATGAGTTTCCTCTTCAGAGGATAAGCATGACTTAGAACCAGAGGGAGGTGGCAGCTCTGTGACACACACAGCCCCCAACTGTCTGGTTTCACATGCCACATGATTTCCTTCTGTGAGACGCGAATAAATTACTGTAACAGTGAAAGACAGACAGTACAAGCCCTGTTTTTCATATCATGCTCACTAGACAGCTAGTTGCTCTGTCAAGTAGCTGCAGATTCTCTTTATTCTGGATTCCTTTATCGCTCTTCTTGAACCATCTGTGAAACCCACCCCAGCTGCCACTCTGGAGGTCACTGTCCTGGGACCTAGGGTCTTACTAGGATGGGTAATCTTGGCTGGCTCTGGAACCAACCAAAAGACACACCTCTAGAGGGTGTCCATAAGAGTATTTCCCAGAAGGACTGACTGAGGAGAGATGATCCTCCCTGGAGATAGGGAAGTCTGAGAGGGAAAAGCTCTTGCTTTTTGTCTGCCTGCCTTCACCTCTTGCTAGTGAGTGCACCTACTCTACAGCTTTCAAAGCAACTGCTACCACCATCCTAACACTGAAACACATTTTCTTTGGATTTCCAGAAGGAACTGAACACCAGGGGCTCTCCTGGAAATCCTCCAGGCTTTCAGCACCGGACTAGAACAGCTGAGTCATCCAGACTCAGAGACTGAGCAGGGACCGGTTCTCAGCCTCTCCAAGCATGAAGACAACCATTGCTGGATGACCCAGACTATACCATGTAAGCCGATCTAATAATCCCTTTTAAGATATATTCATTCTGTCTGCACTGTTTCCCTCAAGGGAAAACCCTGATGAGTAGTAATATACTTAGCTACTACTGGAGCAACTATATCTCCCAACAAACCAAATCTCTCCCACCAGCGCAGTAACTTCCGCAGCAACAAGAGAAAAGACTCCATCATCCCCTCCCTCTGTACTGCTGTACTGCACCCTTCCCTCATGGTGAAACTCACTGAGCGCTGTCCGTACTCAGTGTCCAAGCCATCCCCACCAGTCTCTCCTGAGTGAGGTCAGGCTTTGGCCCCAGCCCCACACCAAAGCGGCAAAGCCATCCACAGTTTTACCTGGGAACAGTTAGTGGGCCACCACAGAACTCTCCCAAGACCTGTCAGCACTGCCTAGCTACATCCATGGAAGTACATTTTTCATGTGAAACACCACCCACCTGCTGTTTGCATCCCACCTCATGGCTGCTTCTCACTCTTGTCTCCTTCTGAGTCATTTCATCTACCAACGCTCAAAACACCACAGGTCCCGGGCTCGGGCCTAAGTCCTTCATGGCTCCTCTGCCTTCCTGCGCACTCACTTCTCCAGGTGAGTCACCATACTGACTTAAACAATGTCTGTGTACTGAACTCTCAGCTTTCCATTACTAGCAAGGTGTTCACCTTCAACTGAGACACCACACATCCAACTTCTACTTCTAGGGTCCAACTGCCAAAGTGTCTCTCTGCTTTGACAAGGTTTCAGGGTCCAGGGTAGGATTTGGGATGGGATTCAGAGTTCCCCGGTTTGCCAAGCTGAATCAGCAACCTATCATGAAAGATGATTAAAAGTAAAACAAGTAGGGAGAGCAGCTCAGGATTCCTTCTCTAGGTCTAGGGACTGGCTACACGGCTGCTAAGGAGGAAAACTTTAACTGGTCACCTTTTTCTGCTGCAGCCAGGACTGTAAAAGGAGGCTTCTAGCCAAAACTGCAAGGGGTTGTGAAAAGGGGCTCTCCGATCTGAGATCAGCTCCTGTGCAGGGGCAGGCCTCCACAGGCTAAGGTAAACTTTTTCCTGCTTGTCCTAGGCTAATAGTTACATCCTGAATCGCTGTTAACTTGTTTGTAAATCGGTAAGAAAAATAAAAAGGGAGAGAAAGTAAGCAGAGACCATTCATGCACACACGCTCACGGAAAAAGGCAGATGAAGTTAAGAACTTTAATTTTAATCTCGTTTATTGTTTGGCTACAGTATTTATAGTCATAAATAGGAATTACCTCATAATTAAAGAGGTTAATTAGTCACAAAACATCTGAATTCTAAAATGCAACAGGTTCCGTGTTTTAAAACTAAACATTTCTTTCTGATCTATGTATCCATTATAGAAGTTCATAGTGAGTTCAGAGTGACAAAAGTTGACAAGGCCTAAAGGTTAACAGGCTCTTAAAGTTACAAGAATATGTCTTTTCCATTATGACTGACTTGGCCACACATCTTTCAGCTATCTTTGAGGAGATAATTTTATCTGCCTTTCATTCCAAGAAACAAAGTAAGTTTAAAATGACAGTATATAAGCTATAAGGTGACAAGGTATAAGAAATTACAATAAAAGTTTGTATACAATGACATCAAGGTTTTTACTTAATTGGACACTGCTTGGTAGTCCTATTATAATTTTCTTATATTTATGGTGTGTAGCAGGATTTGTGAGTGAAGGCTCTCTGAGGCTACAAATCTGCCTTAGGCCTGTCTCCTAGTGAGGCATCTGGAGGTCCACAAAGGTACTTAATGCCATCAACTTTCTAAAGTTGCTTAAGAAGTTCTGAAACAGTTTAACTTCTAAAATTGTTTGAATCAAGTCAGGAATTCCATAATCAGGAATTAATTCATCTGAATAGCAGTACATCTTCAATACAACCCCACAGGAAGTTTGTTCAATCAGAGTGTATAAATATCCAGAAAGTGACAATTCACACCATACTAGATTATAGAGCGACGCAGCAGTGCACAAAGAATGAGTGTCAGAGATTGGAAGCAATTCTGGGACGTAGCATGGTACAGACCTTGCAAAGTATCAGTTCCCCTTCCAGAAAGCCCACCTGCCTAACGAGAGCTCCTCTAACAGAATGGCTCCTGCCAAGAACTCACCTGGATGTATCATGGACTTCTCAAATCTGGTGTAAAGTTAATGTCACAGAGGCTGAGAACGAATCTCAGTGGTATAGCACTTGTCTAATAGGTAGGATCCTGGGTCTAAGATCCAACACCTTACACAGAGATAAAAATGGCAGTCTCCATCAGGTGGTGCACACGTGCAACCTCAGCTCACACATACACACACATCCCCCAGTCATCACCTCAGGATGGGGGAATGGTCTTCTCAGACCTTTTCCAGAAGCAACATGGCAGGAAGGAAATTTTGACACTTTTTCCCCAACACTGATCCTCATGTTGCCACCCTTTGCAAACTTTTCCATTAAGAACATTAAGCTCACCCTCATTTGTTTAGATACTCAGTTTAGCTGGGCTAAGTGACACATACCTATGATTCCAGCTACTCCCTGAGGCAGGAAGCTCACCAGTTTGAAGCTACCCTGACTTACACAGCAAATCTGAGTCCTGCCTGAGCAACTGAGTGGGACACTTGCAAAATCAAAAACCTTTTAAAGGTTTGAGGCTATAGCTCGGTGGTATAGCACTTACCTAGCATCCATGGGTTTGATTCCCTTAGCTTGGACAAAGAGAGGAAATAAGTTATACTTACCCATGAAAAAAAAACCTGAAAGGAATATCTTAATGGACAAATTCATACATACTCAAAACTTTTTACAAAAACCGCTTAGCCCATTTACAACACTGTTCTTCAAACCACTTAGAATCCAAATGGGACTTATTCCATTAAGACCAATACTCAAAGACTTAGGATCCCATTTGGACTACCTGACAAAACACTTAGTAATCATAACTTAGTTAACACATCAGCCAAAGGAACTCTACTCAACTGTGACTGCAATGCGGGGCAGAACTAGCGGCTAGCCAGCCACCTTCAGTTTCTCAGTGACAAAGTGATGTCTCCATCCCCACGCTGCACATCCTGCCACTGCCTCAGACCCTCGGACCCATTTTCCAAAAGGGCCTAGCTGTTCCAAAGCACTAAAGACGAGGACCCCACATGCCAAAAGATGACCTGTGGCCATCCTGGTCCCCCATCTATTTTCCTGTCCTTCCTCAGCTGCTTCGTAAAAGCTTCGTGCATGGCACTCCAGACAGCTAGGCATCAGAAAACCATATTCCTTTCACCAAGTGGCCTAGGTTTTTGGATTTTCCACCAGTTCATTTTTCTTTTTCCATAGTAATTCCAAGCTAACAATACTGAGATTTAACTACAGTTCTTCTGGGCTATCTCCCTCTTTCCCACAGCTCAAGCTTCTGACTATCAGTGAGTGAGAGCATCCCAGGAAGTGGGCCTCAGCCATTCTCAATGTCTTCTGCTATGAACACAATTCTGACACCCTGTTTTGGGAGACAGTTACTTTCCTTCTGGGTGCCAGCCTCCTCCCCTATAACTTCAGACATCTAGTGTTCCTCTTCAAGTCTGCTCTGCTCTGAACAGACACATTTGTCTCAAGAAGGCCAGTGCATACAAAGATATCCCAGTACTGCTGATGAAGAAGCATAGGCGAGTTCCCCCCTTAAGCAGAATTCGCTTCTCTCTTTAACTGCTTCATCTCCAAACTGTACACTGGCTTTGCTTGACAGCAGAGTCAGGATCCTGGCTGCTTGGGCCAGTGTTCCCTGATGGGGCAAGCTCACCCAAAAACAGAATTATTCATTCCTTCACTCCCTTGCTTACTCAACCAGCAAAGAACAAACAGGCCATCACAACACATTAAAAAGAAATGTGAGTAGCACACCTTTAGCCCCAGCACTCGGGAGGCAGAGGCAGGGAGATCTCTTGAGTTCGAGGCCAGCCTGGGCTACAGAGTGCGTGCCAGGACAGGCATGGCTACACACACATGCACACACACATAAAAGGTATGCGAGATGTGCACTCCCTCTTCCTAAGAATTCTGTGAATTTCAGACACTGCCACAGAGGATATGGCTATTTATGGAACAGGTAGGGCACAGTCTACTGGAAGCATAGGATCAAGTAAGGATAAGAATCAAAGTGTACTCATCACTGTATACGTCAAGTTTCTTCATGTCAAGCCACCTAGCTCCCATAACTGAAACACCCTGAATCAACGGATCAATGGAAGATATTCTCGTCTCAGTAAATAAGGCATCATTTGCCCAGCTTTTTTGGTTTGTTTTTACTTTTGTAGACAGAGCTGCTTGCCCTGTCTACAGAATCTTTAAACTCTTTTATTCCAAATATGAAAATCTGGTCATAGTTCTGATTCTCATTTTCTTAAGCATCTGCTTTGCAAAGAAATTCTTGGCCTACGAGATGGCTCTTGAGTTCAGGTCAAAGGAGACAGCTCGATCCAAAAAGTCCTCTGACCTTCACACCCATTTTGTGGCCTTCTCCTGCCCCGTGTACCAAACATATAATAAACAAACAAACAGATGAAAACAGAAATTCTTCCTCTATAGTCACACTTTTTAGGAAATCAACATCTTTTTCTATTTAATAGTACAAGGTAACTTCAAATGTCTATATTAGTGGTTCTTAAGGGTCTGGGCTGGAGCGATGGCTCCATGGTTAAGAGCACTGTCTGCTCTTCCAGAGGTCCTCAGTTCAATTCCTGGCAACCCCATGGTTGCCAGCTACACAACCAGCTACAATGTGATCCGGTACACTCTTCTGGCATGCAGGCACACATGCAGATAGAGTACTCATACACATAAACATATATATATATATATAAAAGCTGTGGGTCATAACCTCTTTGGAGGTCTAACAATCTTTTCACAAGAGTGACTTGCCTAAAACATTGGAAAACAGGTATTTAAATTACAATTCATAACAGTAGCAAAATTACAATTATGAAGTAGCAGCAAAAAAAAAATTGTGTTTGAGGATCGCCACAACATGAGGGACTGCATTAAAGGGTCGCAGCACTAGGAAGGTTGAGGACCACTGATCTGCATCATCTCTTCCATGTCACTCAGGACTACCAGACACTCGCAGCCTCCAGTTTGCTTCTAACTTTCCTACACTGAAGGACAATGCTAAAATATAAATAACTTTAAAACAGGCTCTGGAAACTCGGCCAGGAAAGACCTGCCCATCGACTCAGCGTGTCTGTTGGAGAGAAGGTTAAAGCTGGAGCTGAAGGATTGTGTATTTCAAAGTGCCTTGGCTCATTAAACAGTCGTGGGGCTTTGTTTGTTTGTCTTGTTTGTTTTTATTTCAGCTATATCTGAGTTGTAGTGCTACTGCAAAAGCCCAAGTCTACCGTACTAAAAGAAAGAAAGAAAAACAACTGTTTTGCTGTGTTTTTTCATTCCTCCCACCACACACACACACACACACACACACACACACACACACAGAGATGAACACACTTTCGTTTTTAAAGCAAGACTCTTTGGGATACAATTATATCATATACAGCTATTTGCTTCAGCGTCCCTGGGCAGTGGGGTATCTTCCCAAAGCCTATGCTTAGCACCAGCAAAGCTCCCTAGAATTTGACCTCCCAGCAATAGGAAAAACCATGTGCCTTGTATTTCATGCTGTTCCTCAAGAAACTAACACTTTGGAGACTGACAAGGTGGCTCATCAGTTAAAGAGGACCCAAGTTTGACGTTCAGAATCCACATGGTAGCTCAAAACCATCCATAACGCCACTTCCAAGGAACGTGATGTCCTCTTTTTGCTTCTTCAGGCATCAGGCACACATGTCGTGCACACACATACATGCAGGCGAACACACACACACGTAAATTTTTCTTAATTAAAAAAAAATAAAAGAAAACAGTTTTAGGAACAGAAGTCTGTTGTTACCACAAGTATTCAGAAAGTAGGAAAATTGTATTAAGAATAAAACAACCCAAAATTTCATATCTGGTACTGAGGTTTTTGTTAGGTGGTCTTTGGCTCTTGGAAGGAGGGCCATCAGCCCAGATGAGAAAAATGTATTGAAGCTATATATGTAGATTTCTACACTGAATTACATGTAGTATTCTTTTTAGTTTATAATATGATTTCTTGTAGCTTTTTCATGCTGTTATCCATGTTGTTATTTTACCTATCTCCCTCCCTCCTCCATAGGATCCCTCCTTCTCCTCTGTACAAACAACGACTGATGAAAAAAAGCCATGAATTTGAAGAGGAAGGAAGGGTAGGGTACATGGGAAGGTTTGGAGGGAAAATTTAGAAGGGAGAAATGTTGTAATTAAAATACAATCTCAAAACGAAACAAGCAAAAAGATAATCTGAAAGAAAAAAAGTGAATCCATAAAAAAAAAGAATAAAAGTAAAACCAATTCATAGTTGAATTCTTTACAGGATGTTCATCTGTTTTCTATACAGAATACACTCCCCGCCAAGAACTATGTATGCTACCTGAGGAGAACAGTACTCATCGGTCTCATCTGGCTATAGACCCTGGGGGGGGGGGGCTACATTAATGACCTGCCTAGTAGGATAGTCCTAATGAGTACAATAGTGACACATGTATTATGGGAGTAGCCAATCACTTTCTGATTGGATTTAAGGCCCATACCACAAAACAGGGCCCATACTTGACACTGTCAACAAGGCCAAGAACCTATAGCCAGATAGATCGTGGTCCCTACAAGACAACCTACTGCTCCTAATGACTTACTGCTATGCTGTAAGTCAATGCATCTCTCAACCCTCATCAGACAAAGCTTTTTGGAATAGACAGTAATTATTGCAGAGACCCACAACTGGTTACTGTGAAAAGAATAAGAGATTTTAGAGTCCTCAATCCTATATGGGATATTTATGTCACATCCTTTCTCCTCATGGCTCAGGGGTCTATGTGGAAGAGTTTAAGAGCTAGAGATGGAGGCTCACTTGAGGGAAACAGTGCTTTCCAGATATAACAGGGCAATTCCACATATGAACACAGCAGTTTTGACAGCATGCACAAGACTCCTCAAGTCAGCAAAATCCCAGCATGAAAGAAAGCTCTAGCCCTAGCTATGAAGCTATAGGTATTTGATTGCTACTTGGGGAAGACAACTAAGTTTTCTTTAAAGATGCTACACCAAGTTTATCAGCCACATTCCTCAGAGAATTGATTTAAAAAAAAAATTCCCCCAAAGCGCCTCTGAACCAAGCCCACAGAGAGCTGCTGCTCCTCTGCTGGGTGCCATCCCAATCCCAGACACTCACCCCAGAACTTACCGCTGGCTTTGGCTTCTGAGTAGGAGGGCCCTTCCTCGAAGGTAAAGATCTGGGACATGCTCTGGCCCAGGTAGGAGGGAGGCCCGTAGTATGAATGCATCCTGTACTGGGAGCTCACCGAGTGACGGCTCTCTGAGGCCTTCATCTGCTCAAGAGAAATCAAAGAACACCTTCGCTACGGTTCGAATGTAAAATGTCCCCAACAGAAGCATGCGCCCAAGGCTAGGTCCCCACTTGAGGATACTAACTTGAGAAATGCTAGGAATGTTAGGAGATGGCACCTATCTGGAGGATGGGCTGCTGGGGGGGAAGGGGCAGACTCTGACCCAGGATCTGTTTGTCTGTCTTTTCCTGTGTACCACACACTCCATACCTCAATCTCAGCACATTGCAGAAACCCTGCACTTTATATATTGAGGTAAGGTCTCTCACTTAAACCCGGAGTTCACCAATTCCAGGGTGGTCGTCCGAAACACCTCTAGCTGGGACTAGCTTAGGGTCTTTATCACCTTTGCAAATTCTACAAAGACTCAGACAGTATGCTCAAGGTTTCAGATTCACAATCTGAAATTCCTACTCTGGGGCTAGGGCAAGGGCTCGGTAGGCAAAGGCACATGCTCTGCAAACATTAGGAGCAGGGCTTAAGTCTCCAGAACCCATAAAAACAATCGTCCAGGAGTGGTTCCTGGTACACCTGTCACCCCAGTGCTGGGGGGGGGGTGGGCGGAGCAGAGACAGGAGGACTAATGGGACTTGTTGAACACAAGCTAGCTAAGTGAGAGATCTTGCCCCAACTGAACAAAGCACAGAGTGACTGAACAGGACACCTGATGGCTTCCTCTCGTCCACATACTTGTTCATGTGCACCCACCATACCTGGGCACAAACCACACACACACTCACACAGGGATGAATAAAAAGGTAATATTCCAATCCTAACTCTTCAACCAAATTCAAACAGCCAAGCAAAAATGCCAACTATTACACACACACACACACACACACACACACACACACACACAACCAACAGGACAGGAAAAAGCACCAGTAAAACAACTGGAAGAAAAGACAGGACAAAGCTGTATCTTTTGAGAACCTGGCTCATAGGTATCCAGACATAGCACTTTCCACTCTGCTAACACACAGAATGTTTGACAGCCTCATAGAGCAACTCTCCAGACTGTGGCAGAGGGCAAGGAAATGTTCTTCATGGTAGCACCCTGAGACAGTGCCAGTTATTGATTCCAGGGGTAGGGAAACTTCAGAGCAAGGAAGTGAGCATTTATTGAAAGATGCAAGAGACTAGTCCTGTTACTGCAACGGGTCCTCAGAGTTTCATGCTCATCAAAACATGGAGACAATGGCAGCAAGCAAACAGCTTGGTTCTACTCCGAGCAAACAAGCAGAGAAGACAGGGCTGGAAGCAAAGTGCCTCGTGATTTCTTCCACTGACAGCTTCATAATCTCAATGGTGATACCTGCTTATTTAAGGAGCCACTTGCTGTCACTGCCTTTCAACCGCCCAGCTCTTCTCATTGCTTCACCTCTGCAGCAAGTTAAGAAACTTGGATTCTTAACTTGCTGAACTGAGAAGAAAAGATACCAGCAACCGCAGGTTCGGAAGCTTTGATTTTACAGCAGGACGCCATCGGAGTCATCCATACATGTTCCCACCATGATGGACAAACTTAATTAACCTTTGCTACTCTGTTCCAACCTACTGTTTTAGACAAAGCTAGTGACCCAGAAACAATATGTTGCCATCAGAATCTCCATGGCAGATACCAAGAGATATAGCCCTCTCAGCAGTATCGGGAAATAAGCCACCGGGATTAGCTGCTTAAAGAAATATGGATTATATTCATGTCACACATGAGCTGTCAGAAACATTAGGATACTTTCAGCATAAATCAGCAGTATGAAGGCTATCTTATGAGAACTGAGCATGACAGATTGCCTGTAGGGCAAGGGGAGGCTGTCCAGAGCCACCCTCCAAGTGGATGCCAAGGCGCGTGCTCACACACTTTGCCCAAACTGTTTAAAGTGCAGCCTGGTGACTCCTAGTGGGCACCCCCAACTCATGAGTGGCATGAAGAAACCCATCCCCCTCCAAGACCATCATGGCAACAGGCCACATCAAATAACTCAAGAATAAATGAAGACAGGTTTCCCTAAAGTGCTTGTCAGGTCCCCCCTTGCTAACAAGCCCGGAGGGGCAGCATGTTTAGCAGCAATACAATCTTGATTTTCAGGCTTGATACACTAAGAAATGTACTGTGCCCTACAAAGATGACAGAGGCATTCTGGGAAGGAAAAGCCCTCCACAGTGGGCAAAACCTCTTCATATTCCGGCTTGCCACTAACCAGTGGTGTGATAATGCTGTGTTTTTCTCCCTGAGCCTCAGTTTCCTCACTGAAGGGCCAACAAGACCTAGCAAGGCTATGTTGAGGACTGAAACTGAATATGAGGCATGAACTGGCATCCACTCATGGTGGACCACACTCAAGGACCCTGAACTGGCTCGGACAAAATATGCCTTTCTAGCATACTTTTAAAAGCATTTAAGCATATAAATATTTTGCTGGATATGTTAAAGTGTATTGTGAGATGAACTTTACTTCAATTCTTCAAAAGCTCAAATAACAACACAACATTCAAAATTCTACGTTGTTCACACACACACACCCAAACTCAGTCACTGAAGCTCCAGGGCTTCTCGTTTTCTAGTTTTATATAAACACAAGACACACAATTGAGCTGTCTGTCTTCTTTCAGCATTGGGTGGTAAAAAACAGAAATGGCGAGAAAAAAAAAGTATTTGTGCTAAGAAATGTGATGGGAAAAGCTATAGAGAACACTGTTTCCTCTGCTTCTCACTTTCCTATGAACCATCCTAGGGAGCTGCACACCAAGGGCGACCCTCAGAGGAGGGCGCCAGGAGGAGGGCGTGGAGACGTGGGTCCTCAGTGCAGGTGGGAAGCAGTGCTTTCTTTGTACAGAGTTTGAGAGAAGGCGACTAACTACATGCCTGTCTGCTTCCCGCTGTCACCGTGAGCTGACAATCCTAAACAACAGGGGTGATAAAACCCCCTGCTCCCCCATCTGTCCAGACCTGTCTTTCTAAAGCACAGCACATCTCTCTTCCCAGAAAACTGAGCTCTGACCTCAGTATCTGAAATTACACTGGTACAGCCAGGCCCTTGAGAAGGACAATTAAGTTTCTTATCCATGTCTAAGACATTAAAGATGTCTTGCAATGTGTTCTTTTTTTTTCGTAATATTGCATTAAAACAAAGCAAAACAAACAAAACAAACAAATCAAACAAGACCAACCTGTCTCTACTATGCATTACTTTGATTTTAGCCTTTATTCAAACAATGAGGAACACTTAACACATGATAGAAATGTGGATCTCAAGGAATGTGAGATCACCAAGTACTTAAATGTACTGAAAAGCATCTAATTTTATATCAGATTCATATCTATTAGCAAGGGAAAAAAAAGAGCCAGAAAAGGCAAATGTAAATAGATGACACTTGGGCCAGTAGCCCAAGGAAATCAAATCTGAAAGCTCTCAACTCCTGTGGTCCAGGGAGCACACAATTCCCAAAGACATCACGATGCTGCTGTGTCCCACAGCTCAAGCAATGGAACAACCTGGCAACCGAGTGCTGACAAACTTCCTCCAGCCTCCAGTGCGACTGCCAGGTCCTCAAGTGCTCCAGCCCATGGCAAGGTGTGCCAACTCAGTGCAGATCAAAATGAACCATCTAGGAAGGGGGACGAGTCTGCAGCACCTACAGGCCTCTCCCAAAGGCTCCAGCAGATCTGTCATATGGTAGCTGTCCTGGGATGCGCCTGGGATTGCTCCAGCCAGGCTGAGGACCGGTTCCTTCGGGTGGCCAAGGCCTTCTTCCATCCCTTGCTCTCTTGGATCAGGGTTGCCTGTTCTCCACTGCCCTCAGTCTCCCACAGGCCAGTTCAATTTTCTCCTGGGATCCACTCATGTTTAGCTGGAGTGCTCTGTAAAAATGGGCATGCCTCCCTCAGCCCTGCCCCTCTAAGTTCGCATAGAAAGTACCCACCCCCTTTCTCCCCTAACCACACAATAATTAACATCTTTATCTACCCTCCTCGAACATGGATATGCACTAAAAAAGGAGATATTTAAAGCATTTAATTTTTCCACAAAATGACTGTCTACTAGAAAGCTAAAACAAAAAAAATAAGCAGCTATAAGATCATTAAGGACTTCATGAGATATAAAATAAACACACATGATAGCAACAGAACATGAATTAAAATAAATTCTTCAGGCATCAACAGAGATATGCCTCTGTACTTCATCTCTAAGAAACCAAATTATGGTGGTTAGTTCCAATATTCCCAAACAGACACTTACGCCTGTTTGCCTGAAAAAAAGAAATTGTCTTTCTAAAATTGTCTAAATTTAAATATATACATTTAAAATTACACGTATTCTTATAAATTCCCCTGTGACTTCATGTGAATGCTGCTAGTTTCTCTCTGTCAAAAAAAAAAAAAAAAAAAAAGGCCAGTGCCTGCCTACCAGCTATGGTGTGAATGAGAGGAGATGTCCCCCATAAGTCTTGGACATTTAGACAAGGATTAGGAGGTATGGCCTCCATGGAGAAAGTCAGAGGGGTGGGCAGGATTTAAGCTTTCAAAGAACCAAGGCCCTTTTTAGCTCTCTGCCTCCTGCTTGTGGTTTGAGATGTGTGTTCCTGCTGTTTACATATGTCTTCTCCCTGTTATTACCAGTTTTCAAATTCAAGAATATCTTAGAGCCAGGTATAGTTGTACATGCCTATAATCCCGGCACTTAGAAGGCTAAGACAGGAAGATAGACAGCTCAAGTTCAAGGCCAGCTTGGGCTATATAGAAACACCCTGTCTTTAATAACATAAACCCAAGCCAGGCTTAGTGGAACATACCTTTAATCCCAGCCTTCAGGAGGCAAAGACAGGCATATCTCTGTGAGTTTGAAGCCTGATTTATGTACAGAGTTCCAGGACGGCCAGAGCCACAGAGTGACAGTCTCTCTCTCTCTCTCTCTCTCTCTCTCTCTCTCTCTCTCTCTCTCTCTCTCTCTCTCTCTCTCTCTCTCTCTCTCTCACACACACACACACACACACATAATTAAAATGTTTACGTTATTATCATATATTAAAGGTCATATTAAAAATTATAACACAATAAAACAGGTAACACGCATATAAAATTTTAAGGCCTGTTAATTGTAACTTTCCCTGGAAAGCAGAGTTGATCTAAGATCTGACTTCTCATAGCCACACTTCCTGTGGGACACTGCACAGTACTGAAGGGAGAGAGGCATGGCCACCGCCACACAGCCTTTATGCTTGAAGAGTCACTTCTTTCAGCATACTTTCAAAAGGTTGTTCC
Source organism: Pachyuromys duprasi (assembly GCA_028658305.1). Classification (NCBI taxonomy): domain Eukaryota; kingdom Metazoa; phylum Chordata; class Mammalia; order Rodentia; family Muridae; genus Pachyuromys; species Pachyuromys duprasi. The sequence goes on along the minus strand of CM053762.1, from coordinate 39,167,613 downwards.
AAGCTAAGCCACACTAGAAAAGAGGAGTTAGTGTGAAGCCAAGAGCCAAGAGCCTCCTCAGGTCGAAGGGTGAAGAACACTGGCAGACAGACAAGCCGCTACAGGAAGATTTTTAAATGCCAGGCTTTTAAAATGCCTCAGCAGGCCGAGAGGGCTAGAGCACCCCAGGAATACCCACAAAGGATGCCTTTTTCCGTGCCTAGTCCCATATGCCAGAATCTGTCTTCCATCCTGCCTGTATCTCAATTCAAACCAAGGACTGTACAGGGGATTCCCAACATCTCTTCATCTTTTTTTTCCATAGACAGACAAGGCGTGGAATGATCAAATAAGGGTCACTGGCATATCTCCCCAACACTTTTCTAGGTATTTTAAAATATTTGAACTGTTGTTAACTGAAGTTCCCCCACTGTGCTTCTTAGTTAATTTCATTTGACAGTCCCGGTGCATGTTTATTTAATCCATGAATGAATTCCAATGAGTTGCCTAGTTGTGGCAATCACTATCATGGGATGCCTCAGACTGAGACCAAAGTAACCACCAGAGGAATGCATCCCCTAAGGCTGACGCCTGACCACACCCTGACTGTGGTGAGAACCCAGACGTCTGGTGGTACAAGCTTGGAAATCGCCAACAAAAGAGCGCCAGCTGCAGGCCGGGAGGAGATCTCAGGCCCGGCTCTGAGTCCTCCCATATTTATTTCTGCTCACTTGATATGCACCTCTCCCTTGTCAACCAGGTACAACATGTTTATTTAAGAGATAATGTTGCCGTGGAGGAGTGCACAAGGCAATAAACAGCTTTTGCAGGCAATTAAATGCAGAAGTGAAATTGAGCCGCTGGTCAGCAGAAGCAGCCATTCATCCTGAGTTTGTTCCAGTGTCGCAAATGTTAGTCCTGTTTCACAACAGGACAGGAATCTATGATTGGGCCACAAATCTCTGCAGGCAGGAGACGGGCCAGCGGTGATTAAAGCATGCATGGTGGTGTGCAGTGCAACTCTGAGATTCCAGGAGGCTGCCCCCCTCCCCCGAGGCAAAGTGCTCCCTTGCTCGCTTGCTCTGCCCGGCCCCCTCCATCTTTCTCTCAAATAGATTTTGCACTTAGTAGGTGCTGAATCAGACTGCAGCTTGCTTGATTTTGCAGCCAGGTATGCAGGGGGCCTACCTCCACACAAGTCAATGGATTTTTTTTTAATGCAAAACTGGAATGCCCTATTTGTTCTTAAGAAGTCTAGCTTTAAAAAAAAGAATTATGTTCTCTGCTACAATACAGATTTTCTAGGAACCAAAAGAGGTCTTTGGTTGAAAAACATCCACACTAACCACCAATACAGAAGGCACTCAAAGTAGCAAGGAAAGGGGACACGGTAGAAAAAGGAGACTTCACCCGCCAAAGAGATAGGAGGGTCCAGAAGATCAGCGTGAGAAATATGGCCTCCAGACGAGCTCTTCAACAGGAGCCTGAGTCATCAAGGGCAGCACAGAACAGCTCAGGCCCTCCTGTACTGCTGAAGGCACTTAAGAAAAGACAAGAGAATAAGAGAATGCTAGGAAGCCAGCAGCCCAACTGGCCAGCTTCTGGGAAGCTGCCCCTACAAGAAGCAAGGCAAAGCTCAAAGACTCAACACATCTTCTAGAAACAAAGCCCGCTGAGGATGGACACGCAGGTGCTAAGCTCTGACACGAGCTTGGGAGATGGAGGTAAGTGGACCACAAGTTTGGGCTTACGCTGGGCAGTGGGGGTGCACACCTTTGATCACAACACTTGGGAGGCAGAGGCAGGCAGATCTCTGAGAGTTCAAGCTCGAGGCCAGCCTGGTCTACAAAGCAAGTTCCAGGACAGCATGGCTACATAGAGAAACCCTGTCTTGAAGAAAACCAAACCAAAACAAACCAAACTACTACTACCAACAACAAAAAATGGGCTTGCGTAATGAATTCCTGTCCTGCTTAAGTAAAGCCCTGTCTAAAAAAGAAAGACCAAGAAGAAAGCCACTCTACCATCTATCCTAGGTTCCTGTTAGAACACCTCTGCAAAGCTACGTGTGATTTATTTCTCCCTTTTGTGTGTGTATGTGGAGATACATGCGAGTGTACACACGTGCAGGTCAGAGGTCAATACTGGGTGTCGTTCTCTATCAGTCTCTACCTTATTTTTTGAGACAGGGTTTCCCCACTGAACTTGGGGCTCACCCAAGTGGGCTAGACTGTTGGGTTAGCAAGCCGCAGGAACCCAGCTGCCAACCCCCACAATCCCAAAAGGAGGATCACAGGGGAGTACCACCATTTCCGGTTTTTGTTTTAACATGGGTGTTGGGACTCAAGCCCCAGGCCCATATGCCTGTATAGCAAGCCTCCTCTGCTGGCTATAGAGACAACTCTAGGGCCAGGCGGGGTGCTGCACATCTTTGATCCCAACACTCCAGAGGTAGAAGCAAGTGGATCTTTGTGAGTTCAAGGCCAGCCTGGGGTCTACATAGCAAGTTCTAAGTTACCCAGGGCTACACAGTGAGATCCCATCTCAAACAAACCATAAACTCCCATCTGATTACAGTGTTATCTGCCCCAACTCTATCACTTCAACAGTAGACAAATGTTTAATCTGTGTCTCCTATTTAACTGATGTGTCTTATGACATATCTTCATGAACACATATATGCCATTAGCATGTTTGTCTATCCTTTGTGATTTGTTTGCAAATCAAATTCTTCCTCAAAAACATAAAAAGTCATTCCATTCATATTTTGATCCATACATCGTAGTGTTTTGCTTTTTAATAATTAACTGTCTTATGATGAAGCATGCCTGAAGTGTCCAGCTAAACATATGAACACCTGGCAAAGAATTCAACAGATTTAAAAACAGTATGGCAAATGGAAATAATGAGAACTGAAATGAACACGTCAGTTATCATCTGCAGTGCTTCTCTGTTTACATGGGACCTCTCAAACACGCCAACCATCTCATTGCATTATCACACTGCATCACGCATCCATGCCACAGTTAAATGAGAGCATTACAGGCTAAGAAAGCTGCAGTTTGGAGGACAAAGTATCTGTTCATGGTGACATGGCTAAATCGAAAGTGATAACCGAATATGGGTCTTGGGCCTTCCAGGGTAACAACTCCAGTTCCTTAAAGTGGACTCAGTTTCCCTCAATCAGCAGGCCTGCTCATCCTGGAGTCATGCATCTCCGAAGCTCACTGCAGCAGAACAGTGTGGAGCGAGAACTGCAAGACCTATGTCAAGTCTGCCTGTCACCTGCTGATCTGCATCTGGCATTTTGCAAACTGGCAGTGACCATGTTGGTTCGCCTAGATGTAAAAATCTGTGTCCAATAGAATGATTTCTGCAGGAATGACTAAAACATTTTTTATAAGTCAAGTTGTGTTCACAAGTTGGTTGTGCAAGGCTTAGAAGATCTGCCAAGGCAGAGTCCCTTTATTCAGTCTCATGGGCTCATTCTCAGTTCTACATATGCTGAGAATGTTCCTCCTCATGCCTTCTTTGCCATCACATTTACAGAAAACTATTGTGCAGGTTCCAAAAGTAACTTCAAATCAGGCCAATACAGCTTATTTTAGACAGTGACGTGTGGGACTGAGTATTTCAGGAACTCATGGGAGCTCTACCCTTGGCCACCTGAAACAGCCACACATCACACATCAGTTCTCTTTCAAGACACTTGTGCTTGTTTCTGACCTGCATGGATGAAGAAAAACAGAAAAGAGCTCCAAGAAGCCTTCAACAGAAAAATGAAGGGCTTCGGCAATGACCCTAAGCACTAAGTGTCAAAGGGCCTGAGCAATTTATCGGGGATCCACCCCACAGCTGAGGTTCACCTGCAGACCGTGCACTCAGTGTCATTTCCCCAGGGTCCCTGCAATGCACATTCTGCAGTCCTGAGTTGCAGACCCACCCCGGCTGGGAACTTGGTGGCTGTGGAACCTTGAGAAAGTCATTCCCCCGTCAAACCTCCATGTCCTCACTGTTGGACAGGACGACATCATCCATGCCCTGCAAAAATGGGTGGGACTAACTGCTCAATAGAGTTTTTGTTGCTCGTACTATTGAAAAGAACAACATTCACTACAGCAGGGCAGAAGGACCTACTGCCCCAAAGTAGCTTGTGAGGTAAGAATATATCATTGAGAGATCTGGGAGGATTTAAATATGGGTCTCCTAGAAAATAGAGTCACAGATGAGATGACGCTTCTGTGGATCCCCTAGGGCTGGAACAACGATGCCACTTTCCTATTTAGTGGGTTTGTGGGAAGGTGACAAACACCAGATCTGTCTCTCACAGGACAAAGGAGGTTTGCCAGTTTCCCTTCCCGCTCTGGCTGGCTTGTATGCGTTTCTGAGGGAAGCCTCACATAGCATTTGCCTTCCCTCTTCTGGAGGGGGAGAAGGGTGTTGTTACCCTGGGTACAGCAGGAGGTACACACACACATTCCAAACCCCAGCTAGATGCTCCTGGTAAGTGTTCACGTCCCCAGGTTGAACCTATATCTCAGACACGCCTTCGCTTGGCCTTGGTGGATAAACAAGGCCAACATCTCTATGTCAGGCACTAACTATTAAGCCAACGGTACTGACCAAAAGAAAAGAACATTGGTTTAGAAGATATGATTAATGTACAAATGATCTGGAGATAGCTGTCTTTAGAGCTATCAGATTCACAGAACCACCTGCCTACCCTATCACCAAACACTAAACACAGACCCACCCACCTACTCTACTGCCAAAAGGCTAGAAACAGCCAGAAAGCCCAGATTGGCCAACAGCAGCTGCCGTCCCACAGCCTCTGCAGGATGAGCAGAAGAGTCTGCTTTATTTAAAGCTTTTCTTTCTTTCTTCTTATTCTTCTCCCTCCCCTCCACACACAGGGTTTCTTTCCATAGTCCTGGCTGTCCTGGAAGTCACTCTATAGACCAGGCTGGCCTCAAATGCATAGAGATCGGCCTGCCTCTGCCTCCCGAGTGCTGCGACTGAAGGTGTGTGCCCGGCCACCACTCCCTGACTGGCTTAAATCTAAGATGCTTCTTTCTCCCTACAAGAAGGGAGCTGCCAATAAATGTCAACTGAAAACCTTCCTCAAACCATAAAATCTACTATGCTTGAAACACCTAAAAAGGCCCAGTTTTAAGCCTATTACCCTCCCCTTATTCCCATAAATAATTCCAATATCCACAAGTTTTAAGTCTCCCTCCAAAGAGTAGCACATGGAGTGGAGGAAATAACCCCAAGAGTAAAGTGTCTGTCGTGCAAACTTGAGGAGATCTCCCAGACCCACATAAATGCCTGACAACTCAAATAAACTCCAGGTAGGCATGGCAGCCTGTCCAAAGTCCCAACACAGAAGAGGCCAAGACAGGAAACCCCCAGAGTAAGATGGCTGATAAGAATAAGCTGAATATGGAGACTGTCCGGAACTAAGAAAGACTAAGAAAGACACCCAACTAAGAAAGACACCCAAGGCTGATCTCTAGCCTTCACATGCACTTTCACCTGCCCACACAGATGAAAACATAAATACATGCATGCACACAGAAAAAAATAAAATGTATGGGAAACAACCCAAGAGAAATCTGTAGCTCAGAGGACTAGACAAAATCCCAGAGTGTAGCAAGAAAATCCCCAAAGTGGGATGACTTGTATGTAAATAATTCCCTCGCTCCAAAAGGAAAAAAGAAGAGGTGAAATGAAACAGAGTTCATTAGAGGAAAATGTCAGGTCACAAAGTTTTAGAACTGGGCTTATTTTTTAAAGTTAAAGAACAAAACTCCCTCAACCCTTGGAAGCAGAAATTCACAGAGCTGATTTGCCAGAGGCTTCTGGGTAGGGAAGTGGCGAGATAGAAGTCAAAGTCTCTACTTCAATTTTGAGTAAGTTCTAGAAGTTTGATGCACATGGTAGTGCTTATAACCAATGGCGCTGTGTATCTGGAAAAGGCAGGGTAAAACTTAGGAGTGTGAGCACACATGCACGCACACACACACACACATGTGCCATCACTAGCCTGTGATAAGCAATGCACAATGCATACACACATCGAGACACCACACCATAGGATGCATATATACAATTTGTCAATTATGCCTCAATAAAGCCAAGAAAGTAAGAAAGAAGAAACGAGGACATCAAAGACTTGCACTGGCTCCTGGGTGCATGTTGCCCTGAACTGAAACCAGATCCTTGCTGAGAAAGCCTCGGCATGTTCCCACAGCCTCAGTGACCACAGTTCTTGCCGAATCAGAGCAGCTTCTGCCGCCTGGTGGTGTGGGTCTAACCTCTCCTCCACATACTCCTAGGACATAAGTACACACAGTGGTCCAGCCTCAGAGTGCCCTGGTGCTAACACAAGGACCTGGTGGAAATGGTTCCACCCTCAGAGGCAGAATCACTCCAGACAATGCTCTCTCCCTAATCAAACAAAATGCTGCGCTCGCTCCAGATGTCAAAAGCTCCTGACTACACACTATTTTAGTAACACATGTATACTTTGAAAGACTCACAACCGTTTCCAAAAAACAGGCACCTACGTTACTGGGCTCATTGCAACACACCTTCATTCCTTTCCTTACCTTTTCTGCCATGCAAACACAGGCATCATAATCCCTCTCCCGGGGTCAAAAAGTTTCGGGAGGTGACTGCCACCCAGAAAGCTGCACCTGAGATATTCTAAGCTGCCCCAAGGTAGGGAAGGCTGGAGGAGTGGGGCCTCACATATACCTAACTCTGGCCAGCTGGGTATTTCCGCAAAACGACAATGTGAGAAAAACTAAAACTGAAAACGAACCCAAAATACATGCATAATCCCTTCCAAGTCCCTGCAGCTAATCTCTGGAGTCAAATGGCATTATTAACAGATGCACAGAAAACCAACGTGCCTTTCCACGCACGTCATACTGTTTTTACATGTGTGCTGAACTGACCACGTGCACGGTATGTGTGTGCATTTACATGCATGTGTGTTTCACATATCCCATTAATGCTGGGTCATACCTGCCACTGGTTTCCAGTCTGAGCAGGCACATAAGGTGCTGGGAGACTCCGCAGGCTGTTCTTCACAGGGGATCCCCCAAGAGGGTTTCCCACATCCCCAGAGGAAGACTCAGCAGACAAGGCCATGGAGTACTGCGGGTAGTTGTACAGATTGTTGTAGTATGGAAACAGAGAAGGCTGGTAAAAGCTGCTGTAGTAGGCGGGGTCTGACACCAGGTCAGGCGTGTTCTCCACGTGCCCTCTGCTGGTGACAGCGGGAATATCTTGGATGACCATGCGTCCCTCTGAAAGGGAAGAGAGAAACATAATGAAAAGACCGTGAGATTTAATGTAGGGGGTCCACAAACCTCGCCCTCTAACCCTCAGCTATGCCTCAACTTTCACCCCCAAGATAAGCAAAGAACCTGGAAACGCAAGGCAGAAACCAACCACTGCTTCTTCAGCCACACTGGAAGACCAGTGGCCAGGTTACGGGGGTGGGGGTAATCAAATCACATTAGAGGTAGATTAAATGACATAAAGCCTAACAGTGCAACCTCGACGCAAATACCTCCCAAAAGTCAAAAACTGGAGATGAAATCCGGCCTCCAGTTAGCCTGTCTATGAATTCTTACCATATGATAAATTTAACGACACCCCAGGAACTCAGTAAGGGGCTGAGCCTGAGAACACATTTTGCTTCTTTCACTTCCTTCCATGGTGGATAGGAGACTGTATTCTTTAGTATGGCCAGAGTATGGACCAACTTGTTCTGCAAAAATACAGTCAGTGGTACTATGTGAAGCTTTGTGGACCGGCCAATCAACGCTGTGCCGCACTAACACTTTTTCACATAATTGAGAAGAGAGCAATTTTTCACGTAATTACAAACAGTAATTAGCCAGCCCACTGTATTCATCAAGATCTGCCAAGGACCCAGACACTCGGGTGACAAACTATCAGCTGATTCTTCAGCTGAAATCAAGGAAGGTTTCAACTGTATCCTGTCCAAATTAAAGACCCATAAACTACGGAAATTCAGAGAAAGGAGAGATAACTTGCAATCTAGAAAAGAATTAGATACCTTTGCAGGAAAAAACGAATCTGAGCCCCATCCTGGAAGAGGAAGGAGAGCTGAGGATAGGGCTGGAGAGAGAGGGAGGGAAAGGGAGGGGGGGAAGGATGGAGGGAAGAGCATGGACAAAGAGATAATGGCAGGAAGATAGGGTGATAGATGAGGAATCAGGCAGAAGAAATGCATAAAAAGCAGGGACAGACTGGGCTGGAAGGCATGCTGGAGCCAGGCCCAGGAAGCGTTTATCTGGTTCTCAAGATGCGACCTAACAGGAAGGTTAGCCGACAGCTATGCTATGACAGCGTCACCTGACAGAAATTCTTGGAAAGGGTAAAGGAGAGATGAGAAATAAGATTACCAACTAGGGAGCAACACATGACCAGAGAGACCACACTAGAGTACAAATGTGAGGGACATGAGAATAAACTCTAAACAAGCTGGGAGCTAAAGAGATGGTTTGGGGGTTAAGAGCACCCCACTACTGAGGAGGACCTGGGTTCAGTTCCCAGCACCCACACAGCAGCTCACAACAACCTCTAACTCTAGTTCCTGGGGACCTAATACCCTCTTCTGGCCTCAGCAGGCACCAGGCTCACAAACTGTGCACATAAATATTTGGAGTTTGTTACATACATACATACACTAAAAACAAACAAACAAACAAATAAATAAATAAAACAACCTTTTGGCATAATCAGTAATTTGTGGTACCTAATCCTTGTTTTCGGTGCTGAGTCTTTTATTCCTTACCTGCTTACAAAAGCAACATAAACTTCTCAAAAGTGACAAACCATGCAGACATTTGAAACAAAAGGGGAAGGGTCGAATGTAGTGGATCTTCCAGCCAGCCCAGACTATTGGTGAGTCATTTCCCATGCAATCTCAGACACTAAAGGAAGGGAGACGCCTTAGCACCTGTAATCAAAAGCCAGGTTATTACTAAAGAAAAGAAAGCAGGTAGCAGGCAAAGAAAGAAATCAAGACCCAAGGCGCCCAGCATCTAGGGCAGAGGCTCAGTACACTTTCTGAACCTCCATCACGCTGGGTCGGCTCCTCCCATCAGGCCTCAGTTTACCAAGGAACAAAATGATGGTGCTAGCAACGTTCAAGGTAACAAGGAAAATGGCTTCAATAAAAACAGTATAGTAAACCTTACATTTAAAATGCTAGGTCAGGTCAAATCATAATGTGCTTTACTGTGGCTGCTTGTCATTAGTTAATAATGCCATCATTTTCCCACTTAACCTGAATTTTGTTTTGTTTTGTTTAAGTTATTCTGAGCTTTAATGGTAAATAGATATGTATGTTGGGAAAGCTCAGTGCCACAGCAAGATTTAAATAATTAAACCATGTGAGTTTAGCAAGAGCACATGTCCACAAAATTTAAACACAAAATCACTAAATGCCCTAAGAGTTAAGTTTTCTTTTTAAATCTCTACATAAACCATCAACTGTTTAAGCATGTGTGCGTGCCTGTGCTGCCAGAGACTGAGATGCTAAGCAGACACTGTACCGTAAAGTTAAACCTCCAGTCCAGAATTCTCTGTTTTAATCTTCCCAACACAAGCAGCTTCATGGCTAAATGATTTTTTTCACAGCAGATGCTGAGTCTCATAACCAAACTTTGGGCAGAGTGCAGGGAATCACCCAAAAGAAGGGGGAGTTAGTAAGACCTGGAGAGGACAGGAGATCCACAGGGATCAAATATATCTGGGCACACGGGTCTTTTCTGAGACCGATTGTCCAACCAAGGACTATGCATGGATATAACCTAGAACCCCTGCTCGGACGTAGCCCATGGCAGCTCAGGATCCAAGTGGGTTCCCTAGTAAGGGGAACAGGGACTGTCTCTGACATGAGCTTAGTGGCTAGCTTTTTAATCTCCCCCTGTCCTGTGGGAGGAACAGCCTTGCTAGGCCACAGAAGAGGATATTGCAGCCAGTCCTGGTGAAACCTGATAAGCTAGGGTCAGATGGAAGGGGAGGAGGACCTCCCTTATCAGTGGACTTAGAGAGGAGCAAGGAGGAGATGAGGGAGGAAGGGTAGGATTGGGAGGGAATGAGGGAAGGGGCTACAGCTGGGATACAAAGTAAATAAACTTTAATTAATATAAATTTTTTTTAATTTTAAGAAAGATTTATTAATTTGTATTCTGCCTGAACATACACCTACACACCAGAAGAGGGCACCAGCCATTATAGATGGTTATGAATCTCCATGTGGTTGCTAGAATTGAACTCAGGACCTTTGAAAGAGCAGCCAGTGCTCTTAACCTCTGAGTCATCTCTGCAGCCCAGCTCCCAGCTTTAATGAGCACCCTACTACTCTGTGAAATCAGCCCTCCAGGGACAGCATGTCAGTTCCAGCCCTTTAGCCTAGTCCCCAAATCAGTGACCCCAGCATCACCCGGGGACATGTAGTATTATTTGGGATCAATACCACAACAATACAGTTGTTTAATTTTAATTGTATTTTTTTTGCAGATATAGATGATAGATAAACAGAGAGGACCAGGGGATGAGACCCAGAGCCTTACACATGCCAGCTGCTGAGTGACGCTGAGTGACAGGCTCAGCCTGCAGCTTTGTGTTTGGAGATTCCTATGCCACTGTAAGAGTGTAGGCACAGTCTCCGGGTACCTGTACTGAAGGGGGAGGTTTACCTGGTATCATCTAGAGGGATGATCTAAGGCTGAAATGATTTAGGAAAGCGGAGAACACTCAGAGGGAGGTTAACGTGGAGAGTCGTAGAGAGATGACGGCTGCAGTGACCAGATGAACATGGCTGCCAGGCCCGGGTAACACTCTGGATCATCAAAGGATGAAGGGAATTGATGCTGAGTCCCCCAAAGGAGGCCTGAGTCTGAAAGTCTCTAAACTTCTTCATGGAACCCACATACACTCTTTACACTTGTCAGCTTGGAACCAGGAAAGCCACCAGCGTCCCTGCCCAATGCTGAGATCTCAGGCCATATGCACTCCAGTCTGAGAAGGAACTGCCATAATAAACACCTATGATCAATTTGCCTTTCCTGCCCACTACGGCCACAGTCGTGGCAGAGTCCCCAAGCAGTATCAAAGGGTGTTTGTTCTCCCCAACGCCGAAGAAAAGTCATCATCTAAGTCAAGCTAGGTATCCCCAAAGATGGGATACTCAAACCAGGCACAGTGGTACACACCTTTGATCCTAGCACTGGGGAGGCACAGATGGGTGGATCTCTGAGTCTAAGGCCAGCCAGGGCTACATGGTGAAACCCTGTCTCAAATAAATAAAAAATAAATATCCAAGCCAAAGAGCTAGAAAACAAATGAAATTTCATGCATGTGTTTACAAACATATGCATACACAGAAGAACCATAAGGACGGAGAGCTGGCTTTGCGAACCTTACTGGATTCCTCCACCTAGTCTCCAGTCTACCCAGTGTGGTGGTTTGAATGAAATTGGCTCCCTATAGGCTCAAAGGGAGTGGCACTCTTAAAACATGGCCTTGCGGGAGTGGGTGTGGCCTTGCTGGAGGAAGTGTGTCACTGGAGGTGGGCTTTGAGGTTTCAGGTGCTCAAGCCAGGTCCAATGTCACTCTTTCTTCATGCTGGCTACCAATCCAGATGTAGAACTCTCAGATATCTCTCTATCACTGTGTCTGCCTTCATGCTGCCATACTTCCTGCCATGATAATAATGGACTAAACCCCTCAACTGTAAGCCAGCCCCAATTAAATGCTTTCTTTTATAAGAGTTGCCATAGTCATGGTGTCTCTCTTCAAAGCAATAAAACCCTACGACATCATGCCAGGGTCCTTTAAGCTCCACAGGCAAAGGGTCCATCATGCCAGGGTCCATTAGCTCCACTAATACAAAGACCAGAGGCACAGACTGCAGAAGAAATATCATAGTGACTGTGCTAGAAAAGAACATGTAGATGCTACTCTGTGTCTTTCTAGAACAAAAACTGGCCAAGATTGTCTAATGATATTAGTAAGGATAGCCCATGGCATCAAGCCCAAGTAAAAGTAGAACTTTTCCTAACCAGTGACCCCTACAGAATCATCCACTGGGTGGTCCTCTGCCATGATGCCAACAGCAATAGAAAGTTAGAGCTTTCTCCTCACTGCTGGGGACTGAGCACAGGACCCTGTACCTTAACCAGAAGCTCATGTTTGATGTTTTGAGTGACGGTCTCATCATGTAACCTAGCCTGGCTTCAATCTGTGATCCTTGTGCCTTTGTCTCTAAGCACTGTGACTGCAGAAGCACACCACCATGCCCAGCAAATCTAATGTTTCAAGTGTTATATAAACACTGCCATACATACCTAATTTTCGCAGAACATCAGCAGAACCAGACCCAGCTGGAAAGGCAGCGAAAGCCAGAAGTGGGTACTGTCACAAATACTCTGGGCTCCCTGTCTCCACATATCCATCTGCAGCCATGAGGCTTGCAGACCACCATCTGCCACTCTAATGCCCACCCGTGGCTAGCTACAGGCACCTTGTGGACACCTAATTCTCCGACAAGCCTTCACAGTCCTGTTACTTTTTTTTTTTGTACTAACATATGCAGTGTGAAATATGATTTCACTCCTTCATGAGAGATCAATACCCACACATGATAAACACCCTTATTGATCTGGGAGTGTTATATGCTGGTCTCTGGGCATCCAGCTTATTAATAGTAGTTAACTAGTAATTCATTTTAAGGTGGGTGAAGGCTTTCCCCTCTCTTCTCTAGTGTCAGGATTCCCAGCATTGTTGCACTTTGAATCCTCTGTATTCAAACTTGAAATTATACCCACTTCTGCATGTGAAGGAAGAAAAGGACTACAAAGGAAACTGAAACTTACCACTGCCAACTTTAACAATTCACAGTAAGAAGTGTCTTTCCTTTCACATCAAGAATTCATTACTTTGCAAATGTCTATGCTTCTTAGCTTCAAGAATCTGTGTTGCCAGTCGGCAAAGCCTTCACCAGTAAATAGGAGTAAATCTGAAACCGAATATTACTTTTTACCAACTTACATGAAATGTCCTTTGAAGATGACTTTCCAAGGGTGAAAGAAAGCCTTTCCAAGGACCTCAAGGGTGAAACTGGGAAGTCCTCACTGAAGCAAGAAGGCAAACTAACTACCTGTTTTGTTATTGTTGTTGTTTGTCTTCTAAAATCATTTTTAGAGCATTCCCAAGTCCAGTTTAATCAGCTCCTGTCCCACACTAAGAATAACTGAGTAATTTAAGCCATGAAGGGTTCTTTACCAGTTTTCTCAGAGACTGAAATACTCTGCCTTGCAGGGAAGCTCCTTAACCAGAAAGGTAAACAACTCAACAGCTTCAGCAAGTTCCTGACACTCAGCAGACTCTCTAGACTCCTCCCTGTCCGAGTAAGCAATAAAACCTGAACCTGAACTGAAAAGAAGACCCTCAGACAAACTGAGCTGCCTGAAAGAGGCTCAGACCAACTGAGGCACATGGAATGGACACGTGGGCCTTGGTGGTACAGCTATCTTTAAGTCATGTCTGTTCCTTTAACTAACCCCTCATCCATATGTCTGTAAGCCTAATAAAACTTACTGGTTCACCAAATTAAATTTCAGTGGTTTCTATACTTCGGTTGTTGCGGGTTCCTCACCTAGCGTGTGTATGTTGTATCTCTACTGAAAAGGCTTCCTCATACAAGGTAATTGGTGCAAGAACAGGAATGCAACAGAACTGAAGGTGAGTTGGGGAGGTCCTTGTGAGTGTGTGGTTCTTACTGTGAATACCAAGGCATGTAACTGAGGCTGAGAAGCCCAAGGGTAAACCACCTTTGGCAGAAATTCCAACTGAGTTAGTTGCCCTTTTCTGTGTGGTATGAGTTACGTAGTTCTCTGTGCTATGACGGTGGTTATGTAGTTCTTGTTATGAGCAGTGAGACGTGCAACTCTCGCAGATGATAGTGGAGGATGAGCCATCAGGATTAGCAGCGTCTGTGGGAGGAACCCAAGGGTGACAGTCTTCGTCTAAACAGTATGGGGTGGCATGTCTGCTAAACGAGTAGAATCCACCACAAGAATGCATAGATGCCTTGTAAAGAGTTAAACGGTTTAGAGGAAAATTTGCAGTCTTGGAGATTAGTGCACAAGGGTTGAGACTTTTAGCAAGCAACAGCAGAGGTTTACCTGACCCCTGCTATGTGTAGTTTGAAGTTCATGAGGCTAAGATGGCAGCCAACTGGGAAGCTGTGTAAAGGAGCAATTGCACCACGAAAGGAAGATGTGGTACAATTCCCCACGTTAGCCTCTGATTTGGCAAGTAACTTAGGTAAAGAGGATGAGAGACAGGTGGTAAAGGAGTAGAAGACACCCCTCAAGTCTGATCTTTAGTAGAAAAAGAGAAAATAGCTGTGATCCTACATGCAGATGGGGGCCTTAACAATGGTCCCTTAGATACTAAAGTAATGAGGAAATACTCAACAACTGAATTGCTGGAATTAGGGAAGATTTTTAAGACAAGCAATGAAAAAGTCTGTTGCAGCTTTGCTAGAGAGGCTGCCGGACGTGGATCAGTCAGAAAACTGAGGGACGTAACATTTCCCATCCCTCCTTAAAGCAGAAGCTTCATAACCTGAGACAGTATGAGGGAACTCGGTCCCTGACCAACTGACTTACCAAAGCCAATAGGAACACTTGGTTATCTCCGACTGAGCTCCCCATAAACGCCCGGGGATGGAAAACAACAGAGGAGGAACAGATGCTATCCAGGGAGCTGGGAATAATAGAAGCTGTGCTTGAACCCTAGTTCCCTGGGCCAGATAGAACTGTGTTCATGGAGGAGTTAAAGAAAAGGTGGACTCAGCAGGAACCCTGAGGCCGCTGTGGAGCCTGAGCACCTTCTCTGAGCCCTTTGGTGCGGCAAGATCTTTCTAAAGCAGTAAAGGCTTTGGCGGTTCTCAGTGACTTAGACCACCAGCACATAGAGAAAAAATAAAATAAAATAGAGAAGATTAAAAAAAGTAATTGGAAAGCAGAAAAAAGGGCCTATCTAGGTTACTCAGAGACAAACATGGCAGGATTAATGTCAAGCTTGAGTTCCTAAGGAAGTAGTTGAGAGAAATCCAAATTGTGTTTTAAGGAGCTTCTGGAGGCTTTAGCACCCAGGGAGCAGTTCCCAGAAGCCATCTGTGATAGAACAATATCGGGAAAGACAACCAAGCCTGTCCCAGTGTGAGAAATGACTCCCCTAGTCTAAGGACGGTGCACGTCCCTACAGCAAAAGGTTATGCTAGAGGTGGAGATGGCTTGTCCAGTCAGAAACTTCCCCAGTAGCCAGGTGTGGTGGATGGAGAGACAGCAGCCACAGCAACATGCCAATCCAGGGCCACTCTGACTCCAGAGAGCCAGCAGGTATATCAGGAGAGGGCAGCCCATGTTCACCTTTAGCCCTGGAGAGGTCTGAGCAGATTAAGTCAGCCCCACTGAGTTCATCAGTTGTGGAGAAATGTAAGGACACTCCATAGAGAAGCTGTAGACCTACGGAAACATAATGGCTCAGAGAGAATGACTGAGGACCACAGCAAGGTCATCAAGTCAGCGCCTCCTACGCATGCTTTGCACGCAACTTTGATCTATGGAGGAAACAACTGACACAAATAGATGGAACCGTTCCATTCAGTATTAGACACCTCGCTTATATTCCGACTTTGACATCCTTAGTTGTGAAGCTCTAGGGCCACCTGACCCTTTGCTCAAAACAGACGGCAGTGCACTTTGATGGTGCATCACCAAGATGTCATCTCTGTAACATCACCATTTCTTATGGGATGGTGATTCGAAATATTGCCTTGCCCTGCCCATCATCTGGAAAGGGTTTTGTTAGGTAGATGACAATGCTGGTCCCCAAAGGGGATCGAAGTGAAGCAGAAGACTACACCACAAAAGTAAGGAGAGAAAAATCTGAATTTTACTTCATATTGTTTCACGTAGCTTTTGTTCAACTCAAGTTTCTACAGGGCATGAAGAAGAGGAATGGGAACAAGGGAGGAAGGCACAGGCTAAAGCAGAGTAGTAGTACACAGGTACACCTATAATCACAGAACTCAGGAATCTGAGGCAGGAGAGTTTCCAGTTTGGGGCATCTTGGCTACACGCTTGAGCTACAGAGCGAGGCCTTGTCTCAAATAAACAAGAAATGAGCACTTTCCAAGTATGGGTCAAGAACAGTCTCAGGTGTCTGAGTTTTCGTCACACCTGCTGTGTATTTCAGCCAACACAACAGCCAGCAGTAACAGCCATGCAAGCCTGGCTGCCCCCTCTTAACCAAACAGAAGGGAAATCTGAGGATATGTATGTAGGCACTCTCATTGTTGATTTCTGAAGATGCTTTTCGTTCAAATACTTTATTACGCGAACAATTCATGGGTTTACTGTGCTGTATAGTTGTTGCATTCTGTTTTGTTTGTTGTCAACTTAATCCAAAGCTGGAATCTTCTGGAAAGAGGGGAACACAATTGCGGGACTATCTGCACCAGACTGGCCTGTAGGCAAGTCTGTGGGGGCATTCTCTTGATTAAGGACCGAGTGGGAGGGTCCAGCCCACGAAGGGCGGTGCCACGCCTGGTCTGGTAGTTCTGGGAGGTATAAGAAAGCAAGCTAAGGAAGCCATGGGGAGTAAGCCGGTAAACAGCTTCCCTCCATGCCCTCTGCTTTTTGTTTCTTCTTCCCAGTTCCTGTTTGAGCTCCTGCTGACACCCCTCACTGACAAACTGTCATAGGACCCTGTAAGCCAAATGAACTCTTTGCCAAACTGCTTCTGCTTACTGTGCTGGCTACTTTTACATCAACTTCACATAAGCTAAAGTCATCTGAGAAAAGAGAATCTCAAGTAAGGGGGAAAATAAGCCTCCATTAAATTGGGCTGTAGGCAAGCCTGAACAGCATCCTCTTTATTAGTGATTGATGTGGGAAGACCCAGCCCACTGCGGGTGGGAACAGCCCTAGGCTGGAGGTCCTGGTTCTACAAGAAAGCAGGCCGAGCAAGCGATGAGGAGCAAGCCAGGAAGTAGCACTCCGCCATGGCTTCTACATCAGTTTCTGCCTGTAGCTTTCTGCCCTGTCTGAATTCCTACCCTGACTCCCTTCAGTGATGAATAATGATGTGGAAATGTAAGCCAAATAACCACTTCCCTCCCCAAGCTGCTTTCGTCATAGTGTTTCATCACAGTGATAATGACCCTAACTAGTAGTGTTTTAATCCCAGCAATAAAAAGCCAGCTAGGATACTTGAATTTTAAAAAATACTTTGAAATTTCTCAGCTTCGGTCTTTGTATGGTATCAATAGACAGGACCCATACAAGCCAAGGTTCTTGAGAACCTCAACAATCTTTAAAACTGCTAAGGGGTTCCGCAACTGAAATGTCTTGAAAACCTCTGCCATCTAGACAATTCTTCCTCCAGCAATTGGAGCCAAGTGTCTCATTCTGAGGTGGCTCACTCAGCAACAAAATCCCAATGAGTTACCTCTAGCATGATCCTTAAGCCTGGATTGTTGTAACAACTACGGAGGGCCAGGCAGTGAACTTCAGGGTAAGAGCTATCGCTCTGAGTCAGGTTGATGAACTAGATCTGGAGTCTATTGTCAGGCAAGCAACTTGACTTTTTCACATCTCAGAACCTATACCTAACTACCTAAACAATTGCATTATGTACTTACGAATATATGGGCATAACTGTACAAAAACTCCATAGAAGTGGGCCTGGAGAGATCGCTTTAGTGGTTAAGAGCACTCTCTGCTCTTCCAGAGGTCCTGAGTTCAGTTCCCAGCAACTATGTGGTGGCTGTCAACCATCTGTGTGATCTGATGCCCTCTTTCTAAGATGCAGGTGTACATCCAGATAGAGCACTCATATATATTAAAAATCTGTAGGCTCTGACCCATGGCCAGTGCTCTGAAAATCGAATTACTGTTACCTCGACCACAGCACAGTCATAACATCTCTCTGTCATGCAGCCAGAAAGCCATCAAACAACTCCTGGCATAAATCCTTTTCCCAAGTGCTCATTAGGGCACCAGAGGAGGCTGGCTTGCACCTGCAGGGCTTCCCAAAGGCAGCCCAACTTGGACCGAGCACAAACCTCTTCTCCTGGCCTTCTCAGAGGTCAGACAGTAGCCTTGAGTGCAGTCAGTGTGATATCACTCCCTAAAGCCATAATCAGGAAGCGCGGGAACAATCTGCTTCTCCCACAGGGCAGTCATGACAGGGCTATTTTAAATGTCAGACATAAATCTGGTGCCAGGAGAGCAACAACCACTCACTGTGCATTCTTGGGAACAGGGACGACTGATACTGAGTGACAGATGCAGCCAGGTGGGGCCCAGCTCACCATTCCTTCCCTTTCCAAAATCCCATGTCCCCAGCACCCCCACCCTTCCTCTCTGCTATTGACTTAATGCTGCTGCTACAGTGCTTTCCCAAAGACCAAATTTTATTTATACAGGAGCCAGGGGGTGGGGGCTGCAGCTCCAGGGCCAAACTTCCAGCTTGCTATAAAGTTAATGTGCTATTCAATGTTCGTTCCAGCCAAGGAGGTGGGGCTGTGTATTTTCTGCCACCCTGGAAGGCCATTATCAGTAATTGCCCATTACAGCGCATAATTATTTCTCCTAGCATAGTCTGTGACCTCCAAGCTTGATCGCTAGTATAGCAAACCATTTCATCTTACCAAATTTGCGAAGGAAGCTTCTGACCCGTAGAACCGCAATGCTGCACTCTAAGCCCCCATTAGAGGACAGATACACATTACAGGCGCACTGAAACTCAGCCTAGACTGTTCCAGGGATCAGTCTTTGTAGTTTCCTCACCTCCACAGTCTTACCCCTCCCCAAATAAAAGGAAAGTAACACATAATCAACTCTCCATTATGGAAAAGTTGAGAGCCCAAACACGAAATTATCTCAAGCCCCTTCTACTCCCTTTCCTTTGATTTTGCTGTTAAATTGTGTCTTAGCCACTGTTCTACAGCTGTAAAGAGATAGCATGACCAAGGCAACTCTTTTACACAACTGGGGGCTTGCTTACGATTTCAGAGACCTAGTCCATTGTCATCATGGTGAGGAGCATGGCAATACTCATGGTGCTCAAGCCCTAACTCAGAGCCACAGCCTGATCCTCAGGCCAAGAGAGAGAAACACTAGCCCACCTAACCCAGTGGCACACTTCCTCCAACAAGGCCACACCTCCTAATCCTTCTAATTCTTTCAAAGAGTTCTACTCCCTGGTGACTAAGCATTCAAATATATGATCCTACGGAAGCCATTATTATTATTCCAACCACCACATTCCATTCCCTGGTCCCCACAGGCTTGCAGCCATATCATAACCCAAAAATGCATTTAGTTTAACTTCAAAAGGCCCCACAGTATATCACAGTCTCAACACTGTTTAAAAGTCCAGAGATGATAGTCTCCTGAGACTCATGGTATTCTCTTAGCTGTAACTCCCTTTAAAATCAAAAGACCCACACCACAAGATGGAACCCATGCCCCACCTGGATGAGCATGGCCCTGCCTGGATGGCTAGGAACTAGAGACTGGATAGCTCACAGCCCTAGGGTAAAACTAAACATGACAGGCAAGAGGAAAAAAAAAGTCAACGAAATGATTCCTAATGATATGCTGCTGTACTCATACACTGGTGCCTCGTCCAGTCATGAGAGGCTTTCTCTGGCAGCAGACGGTGCAGAGACCCACAGCCAGACATTATGCAGAAAGAGACAAAGAGAGACAGACAGACAGACACTAAAGTGGATGTCTCCTTCAGGTCCTTCCCCTCCAAGATCAACCCTGTGAAAGAGGGGGAGGAAAGATTGTAGAAGTCAGGGGATGGAGGACACCAGGAGAATATGGCCCACTGAATCAACTAAGCAGAGCTCATACTGACTTACGGAGCCGAAGCAGCAAGCAGAGGGCCTGCATGCGTCTACTCCAGGTCCTCTGTGTCTATGTGTTGGCTGTTAGTTTAGTGTTTTTGTGGGACTCCTAACAGTGGGAGTGAATGTGTCTCTGACTCTTTGGTCTGCTCCTAGGACTCTTTTCCTCCTATTGTGTTGTCTTGTCCAGCCTTGATATGAGGGCTTCTGCTCTGTCTTGTTTCCTGTTTTGTTGCGTTGGGCTGTCTCTCAGAGGCCTGCTCTTTTCTTACAAGGAAAGAAATGAGGAGTGGATCTGGGGGAGAGGGGAGGTGTAGCAGGGAGCTGGAAAGAGTGGAGGAAGAAGAAACTGTGGTCGGGATGTATTGTATGAATGAAGACTCTATTTTCAAAAATGAATCAAAACCAAAAAGCAGATCGCATACTTCCAACACAAAATGGCAAGCAATATACACTGCCATTCCCAAAAGGGAGAAAAAGGAGCACAGTGAAGAAATACCGGACCGAAGCAAGTCCGAAACCCAGCAGGGAAACTCCAAATTCTGTAACCCCATGTCTGATGTCACAGCACTCTTCAGGGCGCCATCTCCTTCCAGCTTCGCTGACTACAGCACACGTCTCTCCCTGTTGCACTGGTCCCATAGGTCAGCAGCTTTCCTCAGCAGGTATCCATGACTCTGGCCATCTCCAACAACTCCAACACAATCCAGGCTTCACCTTCACGAACCTTCAGTAATGGCCCTCCAGGTCTTTATGCAGGGACACCATACCATACACACACACACACACACACACACACAGAGGCCCCAACAGCTTCCCTTAGCTTCCCTTCCACAACCCTTCTTGTATTCTTGGCTCTAAAGCCAGAACCACTTGGCTGAAGGTGCCAATCCTGCTCTGCCTTATGGAGCTGGAACTCGGCCCCCTTGGGAAATTACATTTGCATTCGCTTTCTGTTGTTGCTGGTTCCCTTCACTGCTCTTTCACACCCTGAAAAGCCTAGCTTGGGGGGTCTTGCTCTGAGGTCACCACTCCCTTTATTCCACTCAGCATCAGGCTTCTCCTCAAGCTTCTTATCTCCTCAGGCACTGGACCATCTGTCTTCACCATTACCCTTTCTGGTGCTCCTTTAATCTTCAAACTGTACATTTTATTTCTCTTGGTTCTGCATGCTTCTTTTTATTCTACATCTGCGTAAGAGTGACCACTGATTACCACACGACCCAGACAATACTAGGTGTCCTTGTTTGTTTCCCCCACATAACATTTTTATTGACTCTTTAGGAGTTTCACATCGTGCACTCCATCACAATCCCTTCCCAGTCCTTTCAAATCTGCTCCCACTCAGTGACTTCCCCCCACAAATGGGGGTGGGGGGTGGGAGTGGGGAGTGCACCGGGGAGGTAGGGTTGTCACTGAAGCCTTCCTTGTCCCTTCCTCTCAGCTGTGCATCTGCAGTTATCAACATGACATCCGCAAAAGTAACTGCCTTGCTCTTCAGTCAGCAGAAGCGCAGACTACAGGTCTCTCTCTAAATAGTCTCTGGCAAAAGCACAGATCAGGGAGGGACACACAGCCCCCTGCTACAGTAGCCAGACAAAGCCCTGAGGTTGGCCAGACCCCGGACATCATCATGGCCTCAGGCGGTAGCGCTGGCCACACAGATCCGCATGGACCCCAATGGCAGAACAGCCCACAGACATGAACATGGCTTCAGGCTGCAGCACAGACCATGGACGTCTGCGTGGTCCTCAGTGGTGACACGTGTCATAGACATCCCAGCCCCCAGCAGGGCGTGGCTGGGTGGGGTACAGGCAGTTGCAGGCTTGGCTGGCTCACCCAGCTGGCTATTCCAATCATGCTCTTGCACCTGGGTGGTGGGGAGGGGGAGGGGCTTGTTTTTCGAGAGGGTTTTGTATAGCTGAAACTAGCTGTAGACAAGGTTGGGCTGGAACTCAGAGATCCACCTGCCTCTGCCTCCCAAGTGCTAGGATTAAAGGTATGCACCATCATCTCCCAGCACTAAGCTGTCTTGATATAAACCAGGAAGAATTAAACCTAGCAACATTCACAGACTGAGCCACAAGGCAGGCTGCAGAAGCAATTTTATGCATCTTGAAGTACAAGTGACAAATCTAGAGACACACAGTTGTGGCACTTGGACCATAGCTGAGGAACCACTAAGAGACTTGGCATTCGGTGGTAAGCCTGGTATGTGGACCCTGTCAGGTAAGATACTGCTGAATATTAACAGAGACCTGTCCTTATATCTGGAAAATACTGAATGACTCCTATTAGAATTCGGATATGAGCCGGGCGTGGCAGCACACGTTTGTAATCCCAGCACTCTGGTAGGCAGAGGCAGGCTAATAGCCGTGAGTTCGAGGCCAGCCTGGTCTACAAAGTTAGGCCAGGGTAGCCAAGGCTATATAGTAAAACTACCTTGAAAAACAAAACCAAGAATTCAGATATGGAGGCTGGAGAGATGGCTCAGAGGTTAAGGGCACTGGCTGTTCTTCCAGAGGTCCTGAGTTCAATTCCCAGCAACCAAATGGTGCCAGTGTGCACTATGCCCTGTTCCAAAGCCTTCAGCTGGAGATCTTCTGGTCCATCCTTCACACAGCCCCTCGAACGCTGGCTTCCAGCTGCAGCCAACATGGCTGCTGTGTGCTGTTTCCAAACAGTGTACAGAAGCTACCCTGAACTATGTGACAAGTGCTCAGTGTCCTTACAGCTACCCGCTGCATCATGAAATTGGCAACCAGTGAGGTAGAGAGGGCATTTGAGAAAATGCCACTCTAGGGACTAGGACACCAACTCTCACAGAGGCAGGTGACACAGCTTAGCCTTTATTATCATCGTTGTTTTGGTTGGAGTCACAGGCTATCTAACTGCAGAACTGGGTACTTTCCAGCCGTTCAAAGGCAGGAACTGGAAAAGTAAAAGCACAAACGCTCAGTACGTATGTGTACATCTCTGATATATGTGTGTATGTGTCTATTCCTGCGCGAACATTCCTAGGCTACCCTGGGCCTCTCCATCTCCTGCCTCAGCTCTGGGTGCCGAGACTATAAATACATGTCAACACAAACAGCTTACTGTTTGCTTTTCTATCTATTTCTCCTCTCTGCCTGCTCCCACTGCCAAGCCAATGCTGAGAGTCTAAATCTGAGCTTCAGGTTTGCTAGCCTACATCTCCAACTTTTGTTGTTGTTTTAATGTATTATCATGTGGGGGGGGTGATGTGTGTGTGTGTCTGTGTATGTGTAAAGGCTTGTGCACCAAGTTCTTTTACTTCCTGAGCCATTCTTACCAGCTCCCAGGTTTTCATATTGCTGTAAGACAAGGTACAGCAGTGTCCTACCATGCTCCTGAGCTCCTAGATTCACATGATCCATCTATTTCAGCCCCCCAAGTATCCGTGAAAACAAAGTATGTGTCACCACCCTCAGATAAAAAAAAAAAAAACATTGTTTTTTGAGCCAGGTGTGGTAGTTCACTCAGATCTCTGTGAGCTCAAGGCCAGCCTGGTGTACAGATGAGTCCAGGACAGCCAAGGCTACATACAGAAACCCTGTCTCAAAAAACAAAACAGCAAACATTTTTTTTCTTTCCTTTTCTACTGATGAAGTCCACAGCTTCATCATTCTTCGAATAGTTCTCTTCCACTGAGCTACTTCTATCCCTCTGGCTCTGGTCTTTCCTTAATGGAAAATTTTAACACAAGTAAGTTAAAAACTGAGTGAGATTAGGAGTTATACTGGCCCTGTCTAATAAACTGCTCTGGTGCAGTTTAGTAAGAAACCAGTAACACCACGAATAGCTATGTCACTGGCCACTAACCAGTCAGGTGCCTCATAAGGCACCTTCTCCACTTCACAGAAAAATACATCCACTTCCTAGCTTTCTTTCTCCTTCATAAATTAGTTTTAGGCAAGCACCACGTGGTGAAGCTACTCTCTTGTTCTTTCACTCCTCACTCTTAACTGAGGAGTGCATGCTCTCTCCCTTTCCCTTCCGGCCCTCACTGAACTGTCTCTCTCAAAGAAGCCTGAGGCCAGTCCTCCTCTTAATAATGGCCTCCTGGAGACTCTAACCTGCCCTTCTGTGGCTTTCACTGCCAAGCTCATGGATGCTCTCTTCCTTTATCTTACTTGCTCAGCTTGCCAACACGGGTTAGCACATGCTGAAAGTACACAGCACAGAACCTGACCACTCCTTCCTCTGATCCATACCTAAGGGCTTATGAGATTGTATTCCAAAGCTCACTCACTGAACAACAAAACAGCCCAACCTGAAAAGGGATTCCAACAGCTACTTTTAAGAATGTACCGTCACATCATCCATTCATTCATACCACAGAGCACATGGGACAGTCAGAGGACTTTCAGAAGCTGATTCTCTCCTTCCACTGTGTGGATCTTGGGGACTGGAAAGCAAAGCACCCTTACCCATTGAGCTGTGCCACCAGTCCCAAATAACCATTTCTCCAAAGAATGTCTGCACCTGAACAGTAAGCACGTAGAAAGATGGTCAGCACCACCAACCATCAGCAAAGCACAAATCAAGGCCACAGCGAGATACTGTCTCCATCCAGTAGAACAGCATGACTCAAAGGACAAATACAAATGCTGGCATGTTGGTTGTTGTTTGTTTGTAGAGAGCCTTGCTATGTAGTCCAAACTGGCCTCAAACTCAAGATCCATGCACTATCACAGTGTTAAAGATAAGAATGGATCTTGAGTTTGAGCCCAGTTTGGACTACATAGCAAGGCTGTCTACAAACAAACAACAACCAACATGCCAGAGTTTGTATTTGTCCTTTGAGTCGTGTCTATACAGTGCTGGAATGAAATACCCCAGTGGTGCCCAGAAGCTGGCGGAAGGAGGAAATGTGTAGTGACTACATATGGATTTTGGGGAGCCGGAAGCCCTGGGGAACATTTGATGGATACACAACTCTGTGAATATATTTTCAGGGGGTGAACTTTATGTATGTAAGTTACACCTCAATAAAGCTGTTATTTTTTTTATAAGTGCCCTAAATAATATGAAGGAAATAGACGAAATTTAGTTGTTTTTTTTTAAATAGTTGTTGATTTAAACTTCAAGCAGTGCTTTAGAGCATTTCTTCACAAATTCTTTGAAGAATCAGATCAAAAGACGATGCAAATCTTCCTAGAGAAATGGCGATTTAAGAGCTCAAAATGCAACTGAAGCCCATAGTACATTCCAGAGTGGAGAGAACACATTAGAAATTTGAGGTCCTAGAGCCTTGAGATGCTCTTGGACCAGGGAAATGCCACCATGCCTGACGTCAGGAGGAGAGGCCTCAGTGCTGTGCCCGAAAGCCAACCTGAGCTGAAGAGCTGGGTTTACTGGGAAAACCACTATAAATGCCATCCAAGGGCAATCACAAAAAAAGCCAGCCTCAGTGAGGTAACAAGTTCTTCCTCCCATGTGAGCAATCATAGTTTGCTTGGGGGCGGAGGGGGAGAAAGGACAGGCAAGAAGAAAAGATGATCACCATTGCCACAGAAAATACAACACTGTAAAAATAATTTGAGAAAACAGTAAGAAACAGATTATTAAATTCCCAGGGACTGAGCAAGAAGAGCTGGGGAGGAGAAACAAAGTCCCTGCAGATTAAATATGGAGAGTTTTTAAGCCAATTATAAAAATAAAAATCAAAGAGAACAAGGGAGGGGAGAGAAGCCTTACAAGTAACGGAGATAGGAAGCCTCTGGAGAAATACGGCCGGGAGAGAGTCATTACAGTTTACAGCTGAAGTACTCCAGGGGTGACTCTAGCATGAGTTCACCAGGAACTGCTACCACAGGCAACTCACAGGGACAGAAAACAAAAGGCTCTTTATTTAAAAAAAAAAAAAAGCAATACAATCCCAAAGGGAGGAAGATACCCGACTGGCACACAGAAAACCAACAATGAAAAATACCAGCATCTTCAGCTCTGTGTTAGATTTCCACATCACCATGGCAGTGGTCCTCACCGCATGTGACCATAGTTGAAGGTAAGGGAAAAGGGCAATGTGGCATAGGTACAATAAGATTCCTGACAGCATACTGCCACTGTGTCCCTAACACAAGTCTGATGCTTGAGCCAAACGTGGTGGCACAAGCCTATCATCTCAGCTACCAGGGAGACTTGAGCCCCCAAACCTGAGGCCAGCCTGGGCAACACAGTGAAGACTTCATCTCTCTCTCTCTCTTTTTATTAATTATTTTTATTTTATTAATTACAGTTTAATCACTTTGTATCCCCCTGTAGCTCTCTCCCTCCTCCCCTCCCAATTCTACCCTCCCTCCTTCTTCCCCACCTGTGCCCCTCCCCCAAGTCTACTGATAGGGGAGGTCTTCTTTTCCTTCCTTCTGATCCTAGTCTATCAGGTCTCATCAGGAGTGGCTGCATTGTCTTCCTCTGTGGCCTGGTAAGGCTGTTCCCCCCTCAGGGGGAGGTGATCAAAGAACAGGCCAATCAGTTCATGTCAGAGACAGTCCCTGTCCCCATTACTATGGAACCCACTTGGACACTGAACTGCCGTGGGCTACATCTGTGCAGGGGTTCCAGGCCATCTCCATGTATCAGTCTCAGAAAAGACCCCTGTGCACAGACTTTTTGGTTCTGTTGCTCTCCTTGTGGAGCTTCTGTCCTCTCCAGGTCTTACTATCTCCTACTTCTTTCCTAAGATTCCCTGCACTCTGCCCAAAGTTTGGCTATGAGTCTCAGCATCTGCCTCAATACCCTGCAGGGTAGAGTCTTTCAGAGGCCC
>CM053762.1:39119570-39140760 GCA_028658305.1 Pachyuromys duprasi | reverse complement strand
AGCAGGATGAGAAACACAGAATACCACAAAAGGAACCCA
This sequence comes from Pachyuromys duprasi, assembly GCA_028658305.1. Lineage (NCBI taxonomy): Eukaryota > Metazoa > Chordata > Mammalia > Rodentia > Muridae > Pachyuromys > Pachyuromys duprasi. Next base: position 39,140,721 of record CM053762.1, on the reverse strand, counting down.
ACCCATTGGCATGTGAGGTCCAGGATAAGACCTGACGTAGAAAACGTTCTTTTCCTTAACAAGACTGTACAGAGCACTCTGTAAGGGTGGCTAAATACCTATAGAACTCCTGAATTTACAGAACAAGAAAAACCAATATATTCATAACACACCACTTACTGAGAAAATATCTCTCAAGAATAAAAAAGGTGGGAGAGAAGGCCCAGTGATTAAGAGCATTGGCTGCTCTTCCAGATGACCTGGATTTGATTCCCAGCACCCACATGGCTGCTCACAACTGCTATAGCTACAGGGCATCAAGCACCTATGTTGCATAAAGAGATACATACAGATAAGCACCCATACATATAAAATACAGTAGTAATATCAATAATAAAAATAAAAAACAGTAATGAAAAATTTAAAGAGACTAAAACAACAGAGTGAAGACATCTCTCAACACCAATTATTTTACTTGCCCCATGCACTTGGATGCAAAGGGTTACCCGGCTACCTGGTGGGTCCCAGACACAGCGTGACAGGGGTCATGGAGCCTGGCATGGGTGCATTCCAGACTGTGTTGTGACCCCCAGCCCTGCCACACAATACACAAGTGATCTGAGGCAAGTTACGAATCTCAATTTTCTCATAAGTGGGAAAAAAAATAGTTCCTATTTTACAGAGTTGTTGTAAAGGTTAAATGAAAATAGTAAATAACAAGCCAGCTAAGACAATCTCTGCCACAAGGCAGACACTCAGTAAAAAAGAAAGCTGGTCGCACTGGAATTACTACTAACACCTCCGGAAACTGAGCACCAAAATTGGAAATTAAACAAAATACACATTTAAGAAGGAAAGAAGGAAGCCCACAGAATCAGGAGAATGTGATTCACACCCTGTGAGTCCTCCGTGGAGAACACTTCTTCCTGGCCATTCTGGCTCCTGGTGACAAAAACTAGCACAAGAATGACATTTCTTTGCTTAATCACACTTCTTAGGCTTTGGGTGTTTCGGTTTGCCCCCCCCCCCCAGCTCTATTCAATTTCCCCCTGCTCCTGGATGCAAGCTTTTGTTCCCTGTCAAAATCCCCTCTGCTGCTGTAAATAATCTCTCTCCCTCTTTTATATTACCTTTCAAATATTTATAGACTGTTATTCTCCTTCCCTCCGAGTCATACATCATTTTTGTTGCCCTTCTCCCAGACTCGTCCTAGTTTATCTACATCTTTTAGAGAAAAACAAACCCAGGTGCTTCATGATGAAGACGGCACACCCAAAGCCAACAGCCCCAACCAATACGGCCTCTTATTCAATGCCACACAAAAAAATAGTCTTTGATGTGCCTCTCACTCCCTTTCTACAGTAACTCATAATTCCATCTCTAAGATAGCTCAGGAGAAACTGATAAGGGAGCGTGGATGAAGATGGCAGGTCCTGCAGTGGGATGCTGGGGAAGGCCCCCTCCTGCTAAGGAGGAAGCAATTATCTGCGCTCTCCACTGCTTCTGCTTGTTAACTGGAGGCCACCTCCTGCAGTCCGTGACACAGCTTTCACCAAACAGCACGAGACTGTCTTTTGCTTTGTTTGACCCCAATGGGGGGAAAAAAGATTAACACTGTTTACTTCCAAATAAATCCAAGTTTTGGAAGTGATATAAATAAAACTCCTAAAACTAAACAGGCTGCCAGCTAAACAGGCCCTTTCTCAGCGGAGAGCTCTGAGACCTACCCACTTCAGTTCCCTCACACGTCTTCTTGATGCTGACTCTGTCCCACAGCACATCTGTGTAAAGGCCACTTCCTCTCACCCTCGGAGGCGGAGGCGTGTTCTGGGATGCGCTTTCCATCTCTACCTCCAGGGTGCTCCCCTGAAGGTATGCTGAAGTTAACCTTCTAACCTCAGAACCCCGAGCTGTGTGGCTGCACAACACTCCCTGAGACCTTCAGAAAGGATAGAAGATGGCTACCACCACACACGTACCAGTGAAGTTGGCAAAAAGAAAGAAAAAAGAAAATCACAGCCATGAAAAGGGAAGAGCTGACATACAATCTAATGTGCAGGCTTAGTGCCGCTGAATGTGACGGGGGTGTGAAGAAACTTGGTTGTATTTACACCCCTTCTCTAGGAATATAATGGTTAGTGCTCATGCAGCTTAATTCGTAAATTTCTGTCTTTGCTTTATATATTTTTATTTTCTAGGTACAGGTATTTCACCTGTGTGTGTCTATGCACCACATACATGCACTGCCCATGGATGCCAGAAGGCAGTTACAGATGGTTGCAAGTCCGCATGTGGGTACTGGGGGGATTGATCCTGAGTCCTCTGGAAAAGAAGACAGTGCCCTTAACCACTGAGCCACCTCTGCAGCCCTGTCATGCACAATTTTTTTATACACAAAAATCAGTTTATGGCTGCATGACAAACTACACTCAGGCTCATTCGTCAGCTCATAGCAAAAAGTCATCTGAAATGTCTGTTCTAGGTCTTGCTTTTATATGGCATCGTAGTCTGCAAGTTCAGTGTTTTTTTTTTTTCACAACAATATCACACTTGATAAAAACTGCACATTCTAAGCATCTTGTGAAAAACGCAGAAATACTAACAAATCCAGGAAACGTAGTTATTTTTTTATAATAGATCTCTATTTTTAAAAGATTTATTTATTTATTATTTATATAGTATTCTGCCTGTATGTGTGCCAGCAGACCAAAAGAAGACACCAGGTTGTGAGCTACCATGTGATTGCTGGGAATTGAACTCAGGACCTCTGGAAGAGCAGCCAGTGCTCTTAACCTCTGAGCCATCTCTCCAGCCCAAACATAGTTACTTTATTCACTTGAAATGAAGACACAAACAGTGACATGGCCTTTCCCAGTCAGAAGGGTGAGAAGCCCTTAGAAGGGTATGTTAAGATTCTTCTAATGATGTATCTTCCCCTCCAGATACAAAATTATCAAAGTAACAGCAAAATTCTTTTCCTAAGCGTCTTCAACCCTCAAGACCTTTGATCAAGCATTCACTACTATCTGCTGTTCTCTGAGTGGAACTGGCATTGCATTGCAATTGACAACACTCCTTTCCAATTAATGCAAAACAGTAAAGTGACTTTAAAATAGCTGAATGGCTGCATGGTAAGAATAAGGTCAGCCTCTGTTAACCAGTTAGTCTCCATTAGTATCTGAGTAGGCGGCCGTCACCACGTCCTTTTTCAAAATCTGCAACAGAGAAACCAACCATCTTCAACCGAAATAGATTATTTTTAAAAACTGCCCAAATCTCCAAAATGTCAACTATTTACACAGCATTTACATAGCCACTGTGAGCCCTCTAGAGAGGAGTTAAGTTAGTCCAACCTGTCACCTGAGGAGCTCTAGAGCCACCTGGGAGATGACGGGCCCCTGGGCATCTTGTGAAGAATTATACCAGTGAAGGTAACTAAGATGGGAAGATGTGCCCACTGTGGGCATGCTTTAACTTTTAATGTGCCGTGGCTAAAGCTGAACTAGGAGTTCAAGCTGAAAAAACAAAAACAAGAACATACTGTTGTAACCTGTCTACCTGTCTTGGACCAGTTTCCCCCCACTGGCCTGGCTAAAATGGCCTCATAAGATCTGAAAGTGGTGGTCTGGAGAGTTGGCTCCGTAGCTGAGAGCACTGACTGTTCTCGCACAGGACTGGGTTTGATTCCCAGCATCCACGTGGTGGGTCACAACCATCCGTAACTCCAGTTCCAGAGAATCCAACACCCTCTTCTGGCCTCAGCAGACTCCACATACACACGGCACACATACATACAACACAGGCACACACACATATAAATTAGAAATGACTCTTTTAAAATGGAGAAAAAAAAAAAAAGAGCACATCTTCTGGTCCTTTGCTTGCCCTCCAGAATGCTCAGTTCTATGGCTTCTCCTGTCTCTATCCTCCACAGACTTTCCAAGGCCAGTCTTAATGTACTTTCATGGAATATCAAGTAGCAGGGGATATTGCAACACTTATGACATAGGGTCAAGTTTTATAACTAATAGGAGCGCACAGTATGTTAAGTATGTCAAATAAGAAATGGGCAAAGGACAAGCATGGACGGTTCACTGAAAAAAATTCAAACAATACTTAAACACGCTCAGCTGAGGGATGTTGCAAACCTCTGCTTCCTTCTGCCTCTCTCCTGGTGGATGTGGCTTCTATCTTGAAAGCTGCCACCTCCAGGCCACATCTATCACGGGTGCCTCCTTCTGGGTGGCTTATCTGGGGTAGCCAACAAAGCTCTCGGCTCTTAAGGGTTCACGTCATCAGATCCCAGAAAAAAAAAAAAAAAAAAAAACAAAACCAGGATCATCTCTTTATCTGGAGATCTTTGCATAATGGTATCTACCAAGTCCCTCTTGGCATTCAAGGTAACATCTTCACAGGACTGAGATTAGGGAGTGCACTTTTTCCTTTAAAAAAAAAATTAATTAGGTGCATGTAGGGAGGGTAGGTGTATGTGATAAGACATCTGACGTAGGTGTTAGAACTGAACGGCCATCCTCTGCAGGAATCGGACATGCTCTTCATCACTCACCCACCTCTCCCGGATACACTTTTCCCTATTTTTAGAGGTGGGAGGGTGTCCCTATGGAACTCGGGCTGGTCTCCAGTTTGTAATCACCCTGCCTCAGCCAACGCCAGGATCAGGGAAAAGTTCCACCACACGTTGCCTTTAAGGGGCTCTTCATTGTGCTGACCACGCTGTAATATGACTGGTCACCTTTCAGTCCGGCAAAGCCCCAGCAAGAGCTTAGTCCCAGAGCAGCTGTGACTAAGCTGTCTGGAGCTGTCCGGAGTGAGTGCCACCAATAACAGCTACCAAAATGACAGGTAACCTTACCTCCGCAACAGACCTCCTGTCCCATGCCTGCTTCCTGCATCTACTGCCATCACCTGTCCAAGCAGCTCCCCACGGAGCTTAGGCAACAAACCTTCCCTTGAACCTCTGCTCCCACTCTGCTCAGCCACACACAGCAGCAGAGATCCTAGACGAGAGTCGATCAGGCTGCTTCAACACTCCAGTGACTTTCCATGGCAATCTAATAAAATCCCAACTCCCCCCTGGGCCTACACAGCCTAGGGTGATCAGGCCCTCTAATGTCCCCTGTTCGTGCAGACACCGGCCACTTGCCTGCTGTAAGCAGTCTCATCTCACATGCACTCCCAACGTCCCAGACTGGAACAGCTCTACCTCCAAGTCATTTTTCCCAGAGGCTCTCCTGCCTGGACCACACCACTTGGGACATCCAGGGTACCACCCCAACCCACCCACTTGATACCCTTCTCTTCTTAAAACCACTTCATGAAAGTATCTCATATATACCTGTTAATCAAACACTCCACCCCTGGAAAAATAAGATCAATGAGAGACATGTGTTTTGTGCAAAGCAAGATATCACATAACTTAGAATTCAGCCTGCCCAAAGAATATTCGTTAAATACATAAAATGGAAGAAGGTAAAAAGGAGGAGAAATCTGTTCAGAGAGCAGACTCAGCAGCTGAGAACTCACTTTAGCAAATATTTATTGGTGCTTCATGAATATGGCTCTACTGATTTAATGCATAGCCTGGGTTAGACACACACACATACACACACACACCTTGAGCTCAGAGTTAAGGGAAAGTACAAAAGGAGGGAATAAGTGTGAAAATCAATACTGAAAGTCATGTGTTAGTACTCACTGAACTGACCTGACATTTGCTGGATGAAGCAAGAGCACAGAGTTCTTACTGCCAATAAGCTTCAGAAAATCTGCTATAACTATAACACTGAATCGATATTTTCTTTTGACAACAAGCCAGCTATTTACAGTCTACTTTAAAAGTCACTTACCCACTTTGTTCTGGAGAGCAAGTTCAGTGGTTGTAAACTAAGATTAGCAATTATGAAGCTGGCCCATAGACCTAAGGGACTAGAGTAAACCTGGTTTGAAATGTAATTTGTTCAGCAACAGCAATCAATATTAATGGGAATTTTCACAAGGGAGTCAAAAACGTCTTGTGAATTTAATTTCTCTGTCAGGTAAAAAAAATCAAGCAGATACCTCAAATGGAGGCAGAAATACTCGCATCGGTTTGTGAAAAACCAGAAAAAGATGTACAACTAATTAAGAACCAGAACTAGAAACCAGCACTATGGAGGATCACGGACCCCCTGCCTTCTTTCCTTCCTTTTTTTAAGACTGACTGCATGCCTAGGCTTGGGAGTCCACAGGTCCTTTGGCCAAGGCATGACATTTATTATTCAATCAGGTCACCTTCCCCAACACCCACAAACACGCCCTTTCAGAGATCCTGGACTCTCCACTTCTCCAGAAGAATACATAAAAGAAAACAGAGCCACAGAGAAGAAAAGAGAGAAGGCAGTGAGACAGGCAAACTGAGGAGTGGGAAGGAAAGAAAAGGATGCTGGAAGGGATGAGAAGTGTCTTAACACAGGGACAGTTTCCAGGTGATTTCAAAGGCTGTGGGGCAGGGAAGAAAGCGGAAGCTGCCACAAGGAGCTGTCCACAGCCAAAAGTCAGCTACTGGGGGGAGCAGCAGGCTACTGTTTAATAAGAACAGAGTTCACTGGAAGCAGCTCTTGGTTGTCATGCAAGGGGGTTGAGAGAGAGAGAAAAAAATAATAGCAACAGAATGTCCAGATTACATGGTCAAAATAAGGAGGGGAAGTCCCTGCCCTGGAGAGTTCAGGGTAGAAGGTTGCCAGTGGAGAGTTGCCAGCCACTAAAGGCAGCAGGTAGGGACTGAGGGATGCTGGGAGAACCTGGAGCTGCTTGTGTTGGGCCTGAAGCACACCATTCCAGCCTTTTGTTAGTAATAAGTGAATAATGGGCATAGATTGTCTTCTGGCTACTTCCTGCTGACACTGGGGGCGCTGTAGGGAGGTCAAAAGGCTGAAATGCTGGCCAATGAACCTAGATTTATATACTTTAACTTGCCTTACATGAGAAGCAGTCCAAGCTACTCATGTTTCAATTACAGAAAAAGGGAAGAATATTAGTATTTAGGCAGCCTGCTTCTGGGTCCAGGACAGTCAAGGCTACACAGAGAAACCCTGTCTTAAAAATCAAAACAAGCAAAAGGTACACATCTTATTTTATATTTCATGACAATATTTTAAATGTCCAAACTAAGCTAATCTGTATAAAGACAAAAATAAATTAGTGGCTAAGGAGTAACCACCAATTAGTCTGATTATTTCACAACCCTGCAAAGTTAGTAAAAATATGACATTTAATGCCTTAAACAGGTGAATTATACGGTGCATGGATTTTTTTTTCTTAATCTATTAAAAAATTAACCTGAGAGGTTAAAAAGATAGCTCAGTGGACATGATAGTTACTTTAACTTGACAAGACCTAGGATCGCCTGGGAAGAGAGTTTCAATGAGGGACTATCTACAATGGCTGGCCAGTAGGAATGTCCACAAGGGAGGGCGGCCTTATATTTAAGTTACAATATAGTCCAGTGTGGGCGATGCCTTTCCCTAGGCTGCCGTGGAGACGGAACTGTGTTGGAGTAGGGGAACGGGGAGAAGTGGAGAAATTAGGCCGAGCACAGGCAAACATGCCTGTACAGTGTACACAATAACCCTCTCCGTTCTCAGCTGTGGAACTGGTGTGGCCACCTCTCACAAGCTCCCGACGCTGTGCCTTCCTTGCACGGGTGGCCCCTAACCTGGAATGGCGAGCTAAAAATCAACCCTTTCTCCCCCTAAGTTGCTTTCTGTCAGGGGATTTGGCCACTGTAGCAGAAATGAGACTAGAAACTGGTAGAACTTTGTGGCAGAAGCATGAGTGTGTGAGTTCACAACCCCAACACCCATGTAGAAGCTGAATGTGGCTCGCATCCACAACCGCAACTCTGGGGCAGGGCGGGAGATCCCTGCAGCTCTCTCGCCGGCCAATCCGGCCAAAAGGTGAGCTTCAGGTCTTCGGATACCCAACACACACACAAACACACACGCAGGACTCAGTTTTCTTCCCATGTCTGTTCTGGGGATTGAACTCACGTCACAGGCTTGGCAGCAAGTGCCTTTATCTGCTAAGCTATCTCACCAGATCTAAATTGAATTTTCAATCATTTAACAGTTGTTTTATTATTATTCTATAGGAAATACACACTGGAAGTCAGTGTTTTTACCCTGACAATGTCTGCAGGTGAGTTTATGAGCACTTGTGTTTTAAAACACACCTTAACCACCACTTATTGATTCATTCTGAGAGGCGGTTTACTGACCATTGACCATAAAAGCCAGATATTGTACTGTTCGTAGAAGGACAAAATGAGTGGATGAAATCCTTGCCCTCAGGCCTTTTTATTTTTTTCTAATCACACACCGCTGTAAACCAGTTAAAACTCTTATGTGCTTTATATACTGTTGTAAAACTTACTTGTGACCTTAAATTCTGCATTTATAGTTCTCACGACTTTAAATATCCTTCCTAGGCCAAAGCAGGATGATCAGCTACTGTCTCTGCAGGTTACAGTCGAAACTGTCTACTAAAATACTACACAGAAAATTTCCCTCAGGGCAATTCAGTGGTCAGATCTATCTGAGGCATAAGAGGCTAAATAAAAGCGATCTAGACTGCTTATAGCCATAGGGCAGTAGATGGCCACCACCACCTAATGTTGTTGTTTGTTTGTTTGTTTTCAATTCAGCCTCCCAACTGTTGCTCCCTCATAAGCTGTTTTGTTCTGTTAGGAAGTCTGGAAATCTTCCACTCTGAAAGTAAAATCTGATAATGTTTTCATCTGAAGGCTGCTAAGCTAACTTTCGGCTCCACTCTCAATTGAGAGTGGTCCTAAATCAGTGGCCCATCTCCCTCACATCTCCAGTCCTTCAAGATGAGCTCCCTACCCGGTCTGTTTAAGCTGCCCTTACAGCCATCTGAACGAAGCGCTTCCTCCCTCACGCAGTTGAAAAGCTGCAGGTTAGAAGCTGAAATGCTGTTTTCAAGTTCTGTAACCCCAGAGAAAAGGCTTACAACAACGAAAATACCCTCTGTAAAACAACGTAATGGTGGCTGCGTATCTGTTGAGATCCATAGACTGGATGGCACCAGGAGTGTAGTGGATGATGGAGGTATCAAAGGACAGGCTCATTAGCAAGCCCACTACTTTGACAAGGGGTTTAGCTAGAATGCTGGAGAAGGACCGGAGGACATATGACAATCTCTATACTACCTCTCCACCTTGAGGCAAACCTAAAACTACACTTTAAGAAAGGGCTTCTTTTTCTTAAAAAGAAAAAAAGAATAACCCATTCTCTTTACTTGCTAAATCATCAGCACACACTTTTAATCCCAGCATTCTCTGGGTGAATCTCTGAGTTCAAGGGCAGCTTAGTCTACAGAATGAGTTCTAGGACAGAGAGGACTACACAGAAAAACCAGGTCTCAAAAACCAGAAACAAAAATTAAAATCATCATTCCTCTCTGCAAAAAATGTGTGCAGGGCACCGCATAGCCACACTGCTAGAGCCCAGGTCTGCTGTGTGCTCACCAAAGAGCAGAAAGGTCCCTTCCACAGTTAGGCGTGTGAAACAGAGCCACTGGGCTCCACACAGGCCTGAGAGAGCCCCAGGCCCTAGGGCAGACACAGGGCAGAGCCTGATCTGGGGGAGGGTGGGTATGTGTGTGGATGGAAGTCCAGGATGCTCCAGAAGGGAGAGCCCAGGAGAGATAACATTCAGGTCCTCACAAAGGCCAGGCATGCAGGACCCAGTGTTCCACAATGCAGCCCTTCATCTGACAGCTGCACAGTAAAGGAGAGGTGAAGGGACACAGGGCTCAGGGAATGCCCTGGGTAAAATGATATTCCACTGACAGAGGGTAAAGGAAAAAGAGCAATGCTGGCTGCAAGCTTTCAGGGAAAAAAAATCAATTTTTGCTAAAACTCAAAAGATAAAATCATAGGGAAAAATGCTGGGATTGCTATTTTAAGTCACTGTCCTTTAAACCAATAAATAAAATAAAAATGTTCTTGGGAAGGAGCCATTTTCTATTCTGTAGTATGCCTGCTGACATCTGACCCCACTGGCCTAAGAACCAACAATTTGTTCAAAAGGCCTCACCCAAAATAACAGGAATCTTATAGCCATTACTTAAAAGTCCATCTCGTCCAACCCGTGGTTAGTGTCAGTCAGTCCCTGACTAAGGACTATAGAGAATCCCTTGGTCTATGTCCTGCTGCTCAGAGGTCTCAGTTCCTTGGTAGAAGAACCTTAGCCAATTTCCTTTGAAGTGTCCTTAAAATACACTAAGAGCTAATAGCATATCCTAGGCATATCCAAAAGATCTCGACCATAAATCAAGGACATTAGCTCAACCATGTTCATAGCAGCTTTATTCATAATAGCCAGAATCTGGAAACAACCCAGATGTCCCTCCACGGAGAAATGGATACAGAAATTGTGGTACATTTACAAAATGGAATACTGCTCTGCAATGAAAAACAAGGAAATCGTGAAATTTGCTGGCAAATGGATGGAACTAGAAAAGATCATCCTGAGTGAGGTATCCCAGAAGCAGAAAGATACACATAGTATATACTTTCTTTTAAGTGGATATCAGACATATAATATAGGATAAACAAACTAAAATGTATAGTCCTGAGGAAGCTAAACAACAAGGAGGACCCTAGGAAAGATGCTTAATCCTTATTCAGAAGGGCAAACAGGATAGACGTTGGAATCGGGAGAAGATGGGGAACAGGGCAAGAGCCTTCCACAGAGGACCTCTGAAAGACTACCCATCAGGGTATCAAAGCAGAGGCTGAGATTCACAGCCAAACTTTGGGCAGAGTGCAGGGAATCTTATGGAAGAAGGGAGAGACGGAAAGACCTGGAGGGGACAGGAGCTCCACAAGGAGACCAACAGTGCCAAAAAAACAAACAAACAAACAAACAAAAACAAATAAAAAAAAAAACCCTGGGCTCAGGGGGCCCTGCAGAAACCAATGTTCCAACCAAGGACCATGCATGGAGAGGACCTAGACCCCCTGATCAGATAGATATAGCCTGTAGGCAGCTCAGTCTCCATGTAAGGGGCTCCCTAGTAAGGGGAGCAGGGGCTGTCTCTGACTTGGACTCAGTAGCTGGCTCTCTGATCACCTCCCCCTGAGTGGGGTGCAATCTTGCCAGGCCACAGAGGAAGAAAGGATGCAGCCAGTCCTGATGAGACCTGATAGGCTAGGGTCAGATGGAAGGGGAGGAGGACATCCCCTATCAGTGGACTAGGGAAAGGGCATAGGGGAAGAAGATGAGGGAGGGGGGACTGAGAGATGAGGGAAGGGGCTAGAGGCAGGATACAAAGTGAATACATTATAATAAGTAATAAATTTTAAAAAAGAAATGGCAAAAAAAAAAATCAGCTAATAGTCTTGACAATAATTCTCAAGCTTTCTCACTCACATTTGGCAGTTTAAGGAGCCAAAAGGAGATAACTGAGATTCAAGGCCAAAAAAAAAAAAAAAAGCCATTTTATTTTACCAAGTGAGAGGCCTTGCAAACACAAGACAACAGGAGTTTAGTTCCAGGCCTCTAGGGAGCCAGACTGGTGGGGGGGAAGGGCCGGAGGGTTGCTATGCCAGGACCATGCCTGCTGGGTTTTTTGTTTTGTTTTGTTCTGTTTTTGTCAATTAAGTCACTTCCAACTCTGCCCTCCCACATCTGTAAACTTAACCCTAAACTATTAAGAATTCCAAGCAGGGCTGGAAAAATGGCTCAGTGATTAAGAGCACATATTGCTCTCCCAGAAAACCAGAGTTTGAGTCCCACCCCAGGCAGCTCACAACTGCCTTGTGACTCAACCCCCCCAGAAGACCTGATGCTGCTCTCTGGCCTCCATGGGCAAATACACTCACGTGCACAGCCCACCCCCCCACTACACACATACATATAATTAATTAAAAATGAATCTTTAAAAATTCCAATCTGTCTTCCCCTATCTTGGAAAGGTGCAGGGAGGAGATGAGGGAGGGAAGGGGGGATAGGGAGGGAATGCGGGAGGGGGCTACGGCTGGGATACAAAATACATAACCTGTGGTTAATATAAAATAAAAGTGAAAAAAATTCCAATCTGTATTAAGTGTTAATTAAAATATACATTAAATTACATAAGTATTGTACTCACGTATACAGTAAGCACCAGAAGCTTTTTTTGTGCAGCAAGTTTTATTGGAATGGTGGGTGGGAACTTTAGGCTGGACTCAAAGAACATGATCTTTCATTAAACAGTTTTTTCAGAGGTATGTGTATGTGTTTAAGTAAACCAGGTGTGTGTCTGTGTGTGTGTGTATGTGTGTGAGCCAGAGGTGAGTGTGTGTGTATACGTGTGTCAGTCAGAGGCTGGTGTGCATATGTGTGTGTGTGTGTTTATGTATAATCCAGAGGCTAATTGTGCTTGTAAACCAGAGGCTTGGTGTGCATGTATGCATGTTTGTATAAGCCAAAGGCTGGTGTGTGTGTGTGTGTTTGCCTGTATGTACGTTCACCGTCTGAGACTTTTATGTGCATGGGTGTTTTATTTACAGGTGTGTATGGATACACGTGCAGGCCTGGTGCCTGCATAGATCAGAAGCAGGCATCAGCTCCTCTGGAATAGGTCCAGGTTTGTAAGCCACCACGTGGGGACTGGAAACCAATCCTTCACCTTCCGTAAAGCAGCAAGCGCTGCTAACCGCTGAACCATTTCTCCCCGCCCTCTGCTTCAGTTTTTGAGAGAGGGTCTCTTACTAAACTTTTAGCTAGGGTGACTAACCAGGAAGCCCCATGGAGCCTCCTGGCTCTGCTCCTCCCCTGGCCCTGAGACACAGGGTATTTACCTGGGTGCACTCAGGTCTTCACACTTACCCGCAAGCACTGTACCCACTGTACCATCTCCCTAGCTCCCTCTGATTGTTTTGTACTCTACAACAAATATTTAGCATTTAAAACATTTTAAATTTAGTGTGTGTGTGTGTGTGTGTGTGTATATAGCAAGTGCATGCTACAGTTCATGTGTGGAGGTCAGAGGCGAACATTCACGAATCAATTCTCTCCTTTCACTATGTGTTCTCAGGTCATCAGGCTTGCATGGCAAGCCATTTTAACCATCAAGTCACCTTAGCAAACCAGTATCTACCATCTGTTGGCCTATGAAAAGTCAAGTTTGAAAACTGTTCTAAGTACATAACATGAACATCAAAATCAAAGAAAAATAAACAGCACTGTTTTCGTTTATGCCTTTTTTTTTCCTTTATATTGGTGCCAAGACTGGTAGAAAACAATGCCCTTCCTATAGAAATCAGACGTCAGGTTCTGTCTTTGCCTAGGCTACTGATATGCAGGGTGATTATCCCACAACTCTAAACAGAAGCCAAGCCTGGCCACACACTCCCAGTGAGCACACAGCCTAAACTGCAGGCTCAGTACCTGGGGGCCGGAGGGATGGGGACAGGGACAGGGACTGGGAACAAATGCATCACTGAGCCACCCATGCCATCATTCACTGGGCTATAATCCCATCACCATACACTAGGAGCACGGTTGCCTTTTCCTTTGTTGGTTACAGGACCTCCAGGGACAGAAACACAGACACAACCACACCTTATCCCGTCCAACGGTCAGGACTCATAGGCAGACAGCCCCCACCCTGGGGAACCCTCCCCTTTTAAAGATGTGGAAACAAGAAGCCTAAAGAGCTTGAGCAACTTGTCTAAAGTTGTGCACCTACCAAACAGGGGCTGAGTAATGTTATCCCAAATGGGTAAGCCCAGCCAACAGCTTGAAAGCTTGATTAAGGCAGTATACAGCTCGAGGTTGGGTTTCAGGGGGCCAAGGCAGACCCTAAAGATACACTGGGGCTCTCAGTAGCTCTCCTACCTAAAGTTGCCCTTGCTGGGGTTTCACCTACCTGAGGTCAAGCACAGTCCATTAGTATTAAATGAAAAACTGCAGATATAAATAATCCATAAATTTTAAATAATTTTATTGTAATACATTGTTACAACTGCCCTAGTTATTAGCTGTGACTAATATCCTGCTACACCTAATTTACAAAACTTTGTCACAGGTATGTACACACAGGAAAGCATATTGTCTGTGTGTGTGTGTGTATGTGTCTATGTATGAACATGAGTAAGTGTATGTGTGTGTTGTGGGTCTGAATTTGTATACGTCTGTATGTGTGTAGGTGTAACTGTATGTATCTAAGAGTGTATTTGAATGTGTGACTGCATACATGTGTGTTGTTTCTGAAATGCGTATGAATATGTATATGGATAAGTTTCTTTTTATGAGTGTTTGTGTATTTGTCTATATGTGTATGTATGTGTATATTTGTGTATTTGTATGTATGTGTCTGCACATGTGTGTCTATGTGCTTGTTTGTGTATATGTCTGTATGTGCTTGTGTGCCTTGTGTGTATGTATGTCTGTATGTGCACATATTTGTGTGTAAGAATGTACCGGTGTGTTCAGTACTTTCTTTAGGCGCAAGCACTCACCTGGATTTTGAAACATATGCTCCATGGATACTGGGGCACCGCTTCTTTTAACTGTCAGAAACTCCTGAACTCGAACACTAGCAGGTTTCTTAATCCCTACTTTCCACCAGGTGTCCGCGGCAGCCATGCACGCCTAACCTCAGCACTCAGGAGGCAGAGGCAGGCGGATCTCTGTGAGTTTGAGGCCAGCCTGCTCTACAGGGCTACACAGAGAAACCATCTCAAAACACAACAACAAAACAAAACAAAACAAAACAAAACAAAGTATCCCTGCTTTCCAAACCAACACCACCAACTTTGTGTGTGTGTGTGTGTGTGTGTGTGCGTGCGCATGTGAGATAAAGAGGAGAATAAACACTACATGTGTAGGTGCCTGTGGACACCAGAAAGGGGCATTCGATGTTCCGAAGCTGGAGTCCTGGGCAGTGGCAAGCCAGCTGGGAACTGAACCCTCTGGAAGAACAGCAAGTGTTGTTGGCCACTAGGCCATCTCTAACCCGCTATCATTACCTATTTGAGGGGCAGAAAAGTATTCTCGGCTGTAGTAGTGCTGGGCCATATGCGACTACTGAGGATTTGAACTGTGACTACGCACAGGAGAAACCAGATTTTCTCACTGGAAGACAGCTTTAAGCCACACGGCTGGAGGCTCCCACAGCAGACCACGAGCACTCTTCTGTGGTTCTCTGGGGCTTACTGAGAACCCAGAATTCTGAAGGCAGATGGGTTGATTGAGACTCCCTAGTTCAATCAACTCCCTCCCATCTCCGCTGTCAAGCATGTTACAAAGAATCACTGCCCTCCCTGACAGGGGCTCTGGGGAGGACGGGAGATGAATTTGCCTGTGTACAGCCCCTGCAATGGCACTCGGCACATAGAAGACAGTACAAGCCAGCAGACATGCCCCCATGTCCACCCCACCGTCCCCTCTCAGCCTTATTCAGATGTGAAATCTAGCGGCTGCTTCCTCAGACGGTCTCCCCTAAGGGAGACAGTCCTTGAAAGAGAAAGCAACGTCCAGTTCCAAAGAACAAGGACTCCGAGTTCCCACCCAAGAGGACCCCAGAGTGGACAGAGATGACACATAAACAATCTCACTTCATCCCGGTGTTCTGTGATTCCTACTGATGAAAAAGAAATCAAAGCTGTCTATGCTTCCCTTCTACAAGCCCTGGGCATCTTGAAAAACAACCAAAGGCAAAGCCGCAGAGGCCAAAATCCTTCAGGAAACTGCTGACTGATCAGAGCCTCACGGGGAGCTCTGGGAGGTCCCGAGACTGCTTACATGGCTAGCACCCTCCTTCTTCCCTTGTGTGAGTCCCATGGGAACCCACACCCCCGTGTTACCTGAGGCAGCAGAGGAGGGGGCGCTAGGCGGCGGAGGCTGGACTGAGCTGCTGCTCTCAGCCATCAGGCACGGGTTGCTGATGCTATTCTCTCTCTTGACAAGCAGCTCAGCTGCACTGGGCAGCGGGATGGGGTGGCTGATGCCCAGCTCCTCTTCCTGGGCCTGCTGTCTCCTCAGAGCCACCTGGAAACACAGAGCAGCAGGTCACCCTCTGGCAAAGCATGCTCCTGCAGAGTTCTGCAAAACTACCGTGGTTCCCCAAGTGTCTGTCAGCAGGGTATAAGCAGCTCATTTCTGCCTAGTCTACTCACCTGACTCCCTAGGTATGCAGGCTAGTCACCTTGTGTCTACCTGACACAAGCTAGAGTCACTGGAGAGGAGAAGTCCCAGTTGAGTAAATGGCTCACTAAGATTGGGCTACAACGCAAGCCTGTGGAACATTTTCTCAGTTAGTGATTGATGTGGGAGGTTCAGCCTACTGTGGGTGATGCTGTCCCTGAGCTGGTAGTCCTGGGTTCCATAAGAAAGCAGGCTGAGCATACCATGAGGAGCAAGCCAGTAAGCAGCACCCCTCCACGGCCACTGCATCATCTCCTGAGTCCAGGTTCCTACCCTGTTTGAATTCCTGTCCTGGCTTCTTCAGTGATGAACAGTAATATGGAAGCATAAGCCAAATAAATCATTTCCTCCCCAGCTTGCTTTTTTTTTTTTTTTTTTTTTTTTGGTTATGGTGTTTCATCGCAGCAACAGAAACCATAACTAAGACTGTACGTAACTACAATATGCCAAGATGGTGACACTGTAGAGTGAACTCAAGACCAAGAAAACGGGTTAAGACCCCTCAGGGTTAAGAAAAAGAATGAGAACATTCGCTCCTTTGTTCAACACACAGGTAAAAGGCCACTGAAACGGGAAGATCAGGCCGTGAGATCAGATTAGACACAAGCTCCTCACCATTTAGAAGAAAAAGGAGGCAAGGGAACACACACGCAACATCAAGACAAAATGTGCTGGGCACTGTGAAATGTGCACATTGAGCCCACATAAGAAAAATTCAAACCAAAAGAGCTCTAAAATGTAGAGAAGTGTTGTGGCCGTGTGTCTGTGATCCCAGCATTCAGCAGGCTGAAGCAGGAGGATTAAGAGTTTAAGGCTACCCTGGGCTAAACACAACATGGAAATAGAAAAAAAAAAAACTTACTTTAAAATGTAAGCATAAGATGAGAAGGATTCTAGCAGAGCTGTGAAGAATGGGGTGAGCAGGGTTTGAAAATGCCAGAGAAACAGCAGAACAATCTGGAAGAAGAACCATCAGGGACTACCACCCCCACCCCCCAGCCCTGTTACCAAGGGCAGGATGGGGCTAGTGGGGAAGGATCTGGAGCCTGGGGCTGAAAGGTTCAGGCAGAAAGACCAGCTAGGCCTGAAGAAAGGCTCTAATGTGCTTTCACTAAGTACCGTGTGGTTCTTCACCTGTCTTTTAAATAACATTTGTTAAACAACATTGGGTCCCAAAAAAGGCTTAAAGAGAAAAACAAGTGTTTTGTTTACTAAATGTAACAAAAACAAAAGACTTTCTCTGGAAATTGACCTTTGACGTTATAACACTCTGAGAAAGTAAAAAGTACTGATACCCTCTGAGGCCCAAAGTCAGGAGCAAAGGTAAAACCAAATGCTAAATCAAAACACAACTCCGTGGGCCAGGAACATAGCTCTGTGGTCCTCGCCTCATGTATGAAGCTCTAGGCTCAGTATGGAGGACTTAAGAAAAACAAAACAAAACCCATAAGTGGGCCAGAGACATGGCTCCGTGGGTAAAATGCTCTTGCAGTTAATTTGTGGTCCTGAGTTGAATCCCTACATTAAAGGCAGGAGGAAGGACCCAACTACATAAAATTGTCCTCTGCCCTCCACACACGCCCCCTATGCCCAACACAATAACTTTTCAAAGCCTCAACTATAACCAGTGTATTTAAAAACTACCACCCAAGCTTAGCTGATAGCATGAAGGTTTTACTCATAATCACAGGACGCTTTAACTCTGAATGTGAGGCCTTAAATAAGCAGTTATTAAGACTAAATAAGCGTAAGTCTTGGGGCTGGTTGGCTGGTTTTATGTTTTTGTTTTTGTTGTTGTTTACAGTAACCAAGAGGCTTAGAAATAGAGTAGCAATGGCTTCAGCCTGAAGCTGCTACCAATGCAACCTTCTGAAGCATATCAAGACATACTACACAAACCAGTGCCCTGGATACCCCACCCCGACACACACAGCTTAGCTATGCCTTAAACCTTTTCAAAGACCTTCTCTGTTAAGAAATGGTTATTCAAACAGGGAAGGGAGTAGCAATTGATTAAAGATGCAATTATTTTCAACTTATGTTCAGTATATCTATTTCCAATTATTTTCAAGTGAGCAAAGACCAGTTATTCCCTGAATTTTTAAAGGATTTGTCTTGAATAGCACCATATTCCTGATGTGAAAAGACCTAATAGCCCCATCCCATAAGTAATTTTGAATTGCTTTTGTTTTCCTTTGGTTTTTTATTTAAATTGTTTTTTATTTTTATTATATTTTGTCATGTATTTCTGTGTGAGTGTATCAAATTACTTGGAGCTAGAGCTACAGACAGTTTTGAGCTGCTGTGTGATTGCTGGGAATTGAAGCTAGGTCCTCTGGAAGAGCAGCCAGTGCTCTTAACTGCTGAGCAATCACTCCAGCTCTTGCTTTTATTTTTAACTCAGTTTTTAATCACCTCAAAATCAGCCCTCTAATGAAGGTGATTCAAAATCACTGTCTCCATTGAAATAAATATTTTATTCATCTGAGGAAATGCCTTCCAACGATATACTCTTCACACTACATAATCCAACTATTAAGTGTTCCTAATGTTTTTACCTACAAGTATAATTTAGAAGTCCTTATGTTTTATAATCTCACTGTGACGCTATCAATATAATATGGAGCATATTCTTTTCATTCATTACAGATTAAGCTAAAATGTCTTTTAAGAAACTAAAGAAAACTACTTTTTCCTTAAGTTCACAATATGTGAAGCCAAAGGACATATAATTTAAGACACATTTTTAAAAGTGTAACGCCCATAGGGGTGTATAATCTTTAAGCGTTTATGCAATCCTGTTCAACCTTCTCATCTACATCACTTTCAAAAGATGTTTTTAACCAAAAGTAGTTCGTCTTTTGCAAACATTTGTTATCTTTTCATTTTAAATAACCTGCCTTAAGATGAAACAACATTTAGGGGAAAAGAATGTATATTATTGCCTTCTAAAACTCCTTTAGGATACCGACATTTAACTATTTCCATCAAGGCGCTAAATTACTAGCCTGCTGTTCTGGCTTTTTTTTTTTTTTAAGGAACGAGCTACGGAGCTTCAAACTGGCAACTTCTCCCTGCACCTGCATTTTTTTTTCTTTCTTTCTTTTTAATTCTTAAGCACGACTAAAACAGTCTGCAGTGGGGTAAGCTGGGTCGGGACTGCAGACTTGCAAACGCTGGCTGGCACTTTCAGGCCGCTCAAAATGGCTGAGGCGCTCGCCCGGGTCCGCGGGGCGAACCCGGAAAGTGCGCCAGCGGAGGCGCGAACACGCTGCGCTCCCGCCCACCGCAAGGACTTTTCCAGAAGCCCCGGGAGCAGCGCAGCCCCGTGCCACCAGGGTGAGAGCTGGTCCGCAGCCTCCCTCCCTCCCTTCCGCCTACCCGGCAGCGGGGACCCCAGAAGGGCGAATGCCCTCACCTCTCTATGTGTGCAACGAGGGGTTCGGGGCCGTGGGGGTTCCCCCCAGAGGAGCGAACCCCTCAAGTTGCACAAAGTCACGGCAGCCCTCCTAGTGGAGCAAACCCCGCCAGTTTCCTAGCAATGTCTGGACCTCGGGACGCCTTGCACCGACGCCCCGATATCCCTGGTCGGTGGGCGCGGTCCCGGGCTCCAGGGAACCTCGTGACTCTGCGCCCTGGGAGGCCGTGGGGGCCCGCGTACGTGGCGAGCCCCGAAATCCAGGGTCAGGATGGAGGGAAGCCGAGGGCGAAGGTGCGCGTGAACGGCCCGAACCGGCATCGCCGCCGGGAGCCCCCGAAAGCCGCGGGCCTCCCCGCGTCGGTAGGTCCCCGGCTCTCCGCCGTGCCCCGCGCCACCCCCACCCCCGGGCGTCGGGAAGCCGTCGGCGGTCCCCGGCGCGTCGGCTCCCTCCGGGGAGCCCGCACTCACCTGCGCGGCCATCACGCGCTGTCGCTCGGCGATCAGGCTGCACTTCTTGCACTGGCAGTCCCGCCACATGCAGAAGCGCTTGTGGCCCTTGAGCGGCGACGCGTAGCCGTGGTTCCTGCAGCGAGCGCACTTGGGCAGCCTCGGGGACTTCTTGCTCGCAGAGCCCAGACCGGACGGCCCGGAGCCCGAGGCGCCTCCGCTGCCCCCCGCACCCGAGCCCCCGGCCGCTCCCGCCATGCCTCCGGCAGCTTTGCCGTAGCCGCCGGCTTTGCCCTGCGGCGGGGCCCCGGGGGCGTGCGGAACCTCCGTCGGAGTCGACGGCTTGCTGAAAGTGTCGTCGTTAGGCATGGAGCTCCGTCCTCGGCTCGCGGATCTACCCAGCAGGCGGCTCAGCTCCGTCGGAGGAGTCCGGGAGGCGGGTGCACCGCGGCTGGACGTGCACTCCGAATGAAGAGCTCGAGCAGTGGGTGGGGGGTTGTACCTTTTTTTTCTCTCTTTTGGCGCGCCTCGAGCGGGACTTTTGGATACTTTTCAGAACCTTCCGAGGTTTGCGTAGGCGGGAGAGGGAGCTACGCGGCGTGGCCACGCCCACTGTCCCCCCCAACCCCCAACTCCGCCGACTGCGTTTTTTCTGGGTGCAGGCTTGCACCAGCTGCACGCAACAGCGTTGCTGCAAAATTGCTACAAATCACCGCGGTGTGCAGGGCACCAGCACGAGCTCTCTCTGAGCTCCCTGCTCCAAGGAATTGAACTGAGTGGTCCCCATTGCTCGGAGGAGGTGCAGATCACCCTGTGTGGTTGACTTGCTCCCTTCCCACACCGCTAACCCCCAGGGGCGGCCCATTGGATAACAGAGACTGCCAGCAATTTTCTTCCCCCACCCCACCCCGCCCCCACCCTCCCGTAAGAGTGAGACACGAGACTGAGAGTCTTAAGAAAAGCCGAGTATGTGTTTATGTCAAATAAAGAGCCTTAGTTCGTGGGGCTTGGGCGACCCAAAAGTTCTGCCCCCCCTGCCTCCTACACCCCTGTTTATTTGCTTACAGGATTTCTACCACCTGGCTCCAGA
>CM053762.1:39107078-39119470 GCA_028658305.1 Pachyuromys duprasi | reverse complement strand
GCCTCCTTAAATCTGAATCTTTATCCTGGGATGGTAGCTCATATCTGTTATCTTCAGCAAATGGTGAGGTCCAGCCCAGCCTGAGCTACCTACAAAGTGAAATCCAGTACAGCCTCCACCTCCCAACTCCTTAAGAGCCTTCCTCTGAGTCAGTTCTTTAGTCTTCCAGAGTATTCCATGCACACAGCCCCCAAAGGCTCCGAAGCAGCTGGGTACTGTTTTTTCTGTGAGAAAAAAAAAGTCAAAGACCTTGGTTTTCCTCTGCATCTCTTAGCATCTGACGCCCTCCAACTTGAAGCTCTTTGCTGACCCTGTAGAGGCCTCTCTGTTAAGTGTCTCACCCCTGGGCCTGCAGTTAGTTGTACTGTACCATCAGGAGACTGTCACTACAGGTCACAGGACTCCTTGCAGCTTACTAGTGTCAACACTTGCCTTCCACATTAGGGCTGTTTGGGTCCCAAACCGAGCACAGCCAGCCCACTTGGCTCCTCATGGAAAAGGCTACCCGGTGTCCATGCCTTTCAGCAGTGTGGCATGGTCAGGGCACCTACCTCTGAAATCCCCTAGGGTGCCTTTCTCATTCTAATTCCCACACCTTTTCCCTCTGTTTGAATTCTTTCCGCTAGTGTTCACTGTCTGAAAAATACTTTAAAAAGAAGCTTCTCCATCTACAAAGGACTGTGAAAGAGATGTCAGCGAAATGCCACTTCAGAAAGGGGTCCTGATGCAATCATTCACCCCTCAGAACCTCTTCAATAACCACTATGTCAGTCAGGGATATAGCCCTACTGTAAAAGCCTCTCATTGAAATGGACACTCCAGCCAGGCCTTGACAGCACAGGCCTGTAATCCCAGCTACTCTGAAGGCTGGGTGTGGGGCTCATGGTGTCTTCCTTTAATTCAGTCAAAGGTGAGCACATCTCTGAGAGTTCAAGGCCTTAGGGGTCTACACAGCAAGTTCCTGGTTAGCTGGGGCTGCATAATGATACAGGGTTGGGGGTAGAGCTAGGGATGTAACTCAGTAGCAGAGTGCTTGTCTTGTGACTCCAGGTTCAATCCCTAATACCTCAAATTAATTGGTTAATTAATTAATTAAAACACCTGCCAACTATTAGCCACTGTTTATTTTTGTTATTTTCATTTTAACAAATTGCAACTGGATCATTACCAAGTTCAGCCTTAGAAATTGAAATAGATGAGAGGAAAAGCTGCTGTGAAATCCCAGATTATGAGGCATCTTTGATGGAGTGAACTCTCTCTTTTCTTTTTGTTTTTTTTTTTCAAGAAAGGGTTTCTCTGTGTAGCCTTGGCTGTCCTGGACTCACTCTATAGACCAGGCTGGCCCCAAACTCAGGGGTCTGCCTGCCTCTGCCTTCCTGAGTGCTGGGATTAAAGGTGAGCGCCACCACACCCAGCTGCAAATGAAGTTTTTAATTCATGAACCACAGAGGACATGCCATGCAGGAAAGATCCACAAAAATAGGAGAAGCTGGATCTATAACTCAGGAAAAAGGTGCCTGCCTAGCAAGCATGCATGAGGCCCTGGGCTCGATTCCAAAGGTCTCAAGATTGAACAATCCTACTTGATCTATTTATTTGCACACTTGAAAAGTAAAGTTTGTGGTCCTGGGATCGAACCCAGGGCCTTATGTGTGTCAGGCAAGTGTACTGCCTCTGCACTACCTTCTCAGCCCTTTCTTGCATTTAAAAGAAAAAAAAATTAAACAGAGTCTCAGTAAGATGCCCAAGCTGACCTTGAACTCTCTCTGCAGCCTGAGAAAGCCTTGAATTTTTGATCCTCCTGTCTCAGCCTGGGTTATAGGAATGGACAGTAATCCTCCAGGCTCAGTTCATACTGGTGTTTTGAAAACCCTGACCATTCTGTCTCCTTTCTTTCCCAGAAACTAAAGGCCCAAAGAGAGGGCACAGATCTGTACATGATGTCATAGAGATATGTTCACAACACTGACCAGTGAGGGAATGGTTTTAAAATGTATCTTAAACAAGCCAGGTGCGATGGCACATGCCTGTAATTCCAGCACTCAGGGAGGCAGAGGCAGGTGGATCTCTGTGAGTTCAAGGCCAGCCTGGTTTACAAAGCGAGTCCAGGACAGCCAGGGCTACACAGAGAAACCCTGTCTTGGAAAAAAAAAAAAAAAAGAAGAAGAAGAAAGAAAAAAATAGCTAAAATATATCTGAGCTAAAATTTTTTAGTTATGAAATTTAAAAGAGAATAGAATAAAACAATGGACAAATTAGACTTCAACAATATTTAAAACTTTCATATTTCAAAAACTACCATTTAAAAAGTGAAAAAATAAACCATGGACTGAAAGAAAATATTTAGAAATCATGTCTAGTAAACAACTTGCATCCAAAATATATAAAGAACTGTTTTGATTCAATAATTTAAAAAGAGGATGAGGGCTGAGGAATCAGGCATATTTGAAGCCCTGAGTTTGACGTATATGAACACAAACATGCACAAAATAACACAGCCGAAAATGGGCACAAGATGTGAACAAACATTTCAGCAATAACAAATAAGGCCGGATGCATGGATAAGTGGGAAAAGTTCCTGAGGACCCGAGTTTGGCTCTCTCATACTCCAAGCACTGGGTGTATGGAAGCCTCTCAATTCCTGGGTTCACTTTCCAGCCAATCTAGCAGAGACAACAGACTCTAAGTTCAGGGAAAGAACTTGTCCCCCAAAAGAAGATGCAGACAAGCAAGAAAAAAACACCTGGAGTCAACCTCTGCCCCCTCCACATATATACACACAGATAAGTTCATACATACATGCACACACTCATATATATTATACATACAATTATATACACATATATATTACATATACAATATTACACACACACACGCACAATCTAAATGGCCAAGAAGCACATGGAAAGCTGTTTGGTACCATCAAATGTACATCAATCAAAAATACAGCGAGGTATCTCAACACATCTACTAGGATATCTGTGGCTAAAAACACAAAAGTTACAGAGATGCCTCGGTGTTTAAGAGCATTGGCTGCTCTAGCAGAGGACCTGGGTTTGGTTTCTGGCACTTAAATGTTGGCTCACAACTGTCTGTAATTTCAGTTTTGGGGGATCTGATGCCCTCTCCTGTGTTACATGGGCACTGGGCACACAAGAGGTACATATACTCATATGCATACAAAATACTCATATACATAAAAAATTTAAAGATTAAAAACAAAAACACAGACAAAAGCAGGCTTGGTGACAAATATCTGTATACCTAGGCACCCAGGGTAGCCTTGGGCAAATAATAAGACACAGTCTCAATTTTTTTTTTAATGACAACCAAAAAAATAAAAATAAATAAACCTTAGACTTCGACAGGCCTGGGGCAGCAACATAGACCACAGACACTAAGGAGGTCCAATCCAGAAAAAAAAAGAATCTTTCTTCATCTCAGGCAACTGTCATTGCTCTGAGCCAGGGTGATTGCCCCAGAACCCTTGTTGGCATCCATGGCCTGTGTTGCCACCTACGGCTATAATGGTGCAGCAGAGGGTTGTGTGATGTCTGGTGGCCATGCTGAGGTCTGAAACCTGTGCTGTTGACAGGAACCATGTGGAAGTCCATGATCTGTGCTCCTGTTGACTGTAAAGGCAAGGAAGCTTTTTTCCCCCAGTGGTATCGATGACTGCAGACTCACAGTTGAGAAATAGAAACCCAGAAGGCCTCTATAAGGACCTCTGCCCCTCCCCCAACCCACCCCCAAAAGAAACAGCCGAAATAGGAAGCCACCAAAGAGAACTCTTTGAACTTGTGATGAAGATGCTGAAGTGTAAACCGATGGCTTCCAGCAGGGGTGGAAGTAGAGCTGCCCACTGAGAGTTTGACTATGCTCCATTGAGTATGTGGATAAGACAAATTGGACTCCTCCTCCTCCTTCTTTAGGAAAAGGGGCCACAAGGGTGAGGAAGGCAGACCTAGAAAGACTGGGAAGTGAATCTACGTGCGCTATGTGAAATTTCCAAATAATCAATAAAGAATATTATATTGGAAAAAGTTAAAAAACAAACCACAGACAGCAACAAATGTGGAGAAACTAGGATTCTCATGGATTGCTAACAGAAATGTAAAATAATATAGGGAAATGACATAATGATGAATGTTCCAGCATGAGGGAGCCTTAAGAACATTACTCTGGGACTGGGAAGATGGCTCCGTGGGTAAAGTCCTTGCCACACAAGTGTGAGGACAGGAGTTCATGTCCCCAACACACATGGAAAGGCCAAGCAAACATAACAGCTAATCTATAATCTCGACCTCTGAGAGACCAAGACAAAATTCCCAGAGACAAGCGACTGTCTAAGCAAGCTGAACAAGCAAGCCGGACTGATTTGAGAGACTCTGCCTCTCTCTCTCTCTCTCTCTCTCTCTCTCTCTCTCTCTCTCTCTCTGTCTCTGTCTATATATATATATATAAAAGGATTGTGAGAGCAAGTGTAAATGGGCATAAAGTACTTTTACAAAGTGATAGAATGATCTAAAAGGACTTCAGAACTGTACAAATTTACTAAAAATTAGAGTACAATTAAAACAGATTAGCTTTCTGCTATATATATATAGATATGTGTGTATGTACGTATGTATACGTATTCTACCTCAAGGCAGCAGTTTGAAATTTTGAATTAAAAGAAAACATTGATGGCATACATGATGGTTTAATTTACAAAATATAAATAAATAAACAGGGTGAAATAGCTTACTATATTATCTGTAAATACCAGGATCATGGACATCAGTCTCCTTCTTTGCCATCTGGTTGGTTTGTTGTAAAGTTATCCCAAGAATGGTACACAGGGCCTCCTTCAGGGCCTCCTTCATGTTGGGTAGATGCTATCTATCACTAGCTGAACCCAAAATTCTTCTATTCTTTTTCTTGCTATTTTTTAAAGAGAAATTTTATTTATTTATTTCTTCATTTTTATGTGTTTGGAAATTCTGCTTGCATGAATGGCTGTGCATACTAAGCATGCAATGTCCAAGGAGGCCAGAAGAGGGCATCGGATCTCCTGGGACTGAAGTTACTGATATTTTATTTTGTTATTTCTCTGTGTAGCCTTGGCTGTCCTGAACTTGCTTTGTAAACCAGCCTGGCCTCGAACTCACAGAGATCCACCTGCCTCCACCTCCCTGAGTACAGAGATTACAGGTGTGCCTCACTGCGCCTGGCTTAGTTACTGTTGGTTGTGAGCCACCACTTTGATGCTGGAAATTGAACTCAGGTTCTCTGCAACAGCAGCCAGTGTGTGTAACTGCTGAGCCATCTCTTCAGGCCCTCGTCCTTCTAATTTTTTTAAACAGGGAGCATTACTTTTACTGTAAGGAAATAAGCATCAGTTTATTGACAAGGCAGTATATAGTGACCTTAAGCAAGCTACCTAGCTGCTTTGTGATTCAATGCCCTCATCTGTGGAAGGGAAGGAGTAATAATTCCAGCCTCCGATGGTTGTAATAAAGACTAAGGTAGCTGATATTTGGGGCATATTTAGAAAAAATATCCGATACATGGCAATATGTCTGTTGTTATTTCTATAATGGAAATAAAGAACACAGAATGTGTAACGTATATCCTTCTATGTGTGGGAAGAACTTGTGTGAAGGGGTGCTATATTTTGAAGGTATTGATAGTAGATTTATCTACTTCCCATTCTGTCAGAGATAAACTGGTTTGTTCCAGATCATGGTGTAACTGGTCAAGGAAAAATTCTCTGGGGTTGGCTCTGACGTCTATATATCAACTGAGACCCGATATGAGTGAAAATACTCAATCTGCCCACCACGTCAAGTAGGCGGCCGAGCACAGGTGCGTGTGAGCCTTGCCCCACGAGTCTGGTGAGCAACAGGGCTGAAGGCAGAAGTGGGCTTGGGAGAGCTGAGCATTTAATGAGGACTTTGCACAAGGTGGAAGAGCTATCCTGTCATGTCAGGGGATCTGAGGAGTCATAAGGAGAAAACAGGATATTCTAGGTCACAGGAACAATGGATGGAAGTGTGGGTGTTGGGAGCAAGCCCGAGGGTTGGGGGAGAGGGCACAGACATGCCAGTCTGGAACAGAGGAGTCAAGCTGGAGCCCAGCGGGAGATAAGCTTGGACCGATAGCATGGCACCTAGCCTGCCAGTGGGCCTGTTGGCGTCTATCCTCTCGGCGAATGCAGGATGATGGAGGCTTTTGTCCTTGAGTCGCTGGAGGGATGAAAGTGGGTTCTGCTAATCGCTGTGTGATTTGAACAAACCACCCAGTGTATTTGAGCCTTCTGGCCTTAAGTGGGGACAAAAATATCATAAGAACTAGATATTTGTAAAATGCCGAGAAGTATGCCTGCCACCAGAAAATGTTTGATCACTGTTGTTAGTAGGTTGTAGTGCACATTGGAGGAGCAGAAGGAATTAAAAGGCAGATAGCACTGGCAGGGACCCTGAGGATTCAGGAAGACGGACGTACGTGCAATAGAAGTCACAAGCCTGAAGGGGCAGCTGGGTTCTCCACACATTTGAATTCCTGCAGGTATCCACACAGACGGAGGAATAGTGTCATCACGGTAGGAATGTAGGTTCTTTTTAGTCACGCTGTCTGTGTTCAGTGTTCAACTTTGCCACTTTGAAAAGTCACTTGCCCTCCTCTTCTCCCTCATCTGGAGACTAGAAACAACTTGAGAAGATGCATTGGCTGCTCTGTGTGAAAGAATGAGCACTAAGGGCATCTACCAGAATATGAGCAGGGGTGTGAGAGGTGTGCTTTTGTATTCTGTAACGGGATTTTGAAGCTTAGGAGGGAGGCTAGAGGATCTGAGCCATTTATTAGTTCCTCCCAAGCAGGCTTTACCAAGAAGATCAAAAATGAGAGCCCAGCTAAAGTCCTGGAAGTAAATGACAAAGTTTCTAGGAAGCAAACCTTACCACAAAGCTCACATTCCTGGTAAAACTGGAGCATCCAGGACCAGTCCTGGCCCTTAAGAAGACAGTGGGGAGCCAGGGACAGGGGCAGCGCAGGCCTGTAATCCCACAGAGGCGCACAGATCTCTGTGAGTTCCAGACTGGTCTATAAAGCGAGTCCAGGACAGCCAAGGCTACACAGAGAAACCCTGTGTGAAATGGCAAGTAGGCCTGGCTTCCAGCTCCTGCCTTGACTTCCCACAGTGATGGACTGTGACCTGGATTTGTAAGCTAAACTAAATCTTTCCTCCCCTAAGGAAAGTGCTTTTGGTCAAAGTGTTTTATGACAGCTACAGAAGAGAAACTGGAGTGCTAATAACAGGCTATTATTTTTTAATATTAAAGGCTATTGTGAAATAATCCTGACTCCCATTAACCCAGTGAAAGAGAAAAGGCTGCATAGCATATGCTTTAATGATGGACATACCGATTCCCACTATCCTAAGGATGGAGAAAAGACTGGCTACAGGCTTTTTTTTTTCATAGCAACAACTGCTTAAAACTTCAAGAAAAGTCTTGTTTTTTATATATTGATTTTTTTTTTCAAGCTCAAGCCTTTAATCCCAGCTTCCCAAAAACCCAAGGCAGGAGAATTGCAATGTCCAGGTCAAAGTAAGTTCAAGGCCGGCCTAGGTAACTCAGAGAAACCCTGTCTTAAAAGGAAAAGGAAAAAGGAGCTGAGGATATAGGTCAGGGACAGAGAGTGCTTGCCTGGCATGCACAAGCTCCAAGCTCGTTCTAGCCCTCACCCCATCACAAAACACCGTATTTCACAAAAGTGAACTTGATGGAGAGACAGTACCCATATACATTTATAGGCTGACATGTGTCCTAGAAGAGCAAATAAATGTCAAGTTGCTGTGTTAAATTTTAACTCACAACTGCTTTAACTTAGCTATTTCAAAATTTAATTTTTTTTAAAAAAAAATTTACCCCAAATCATTAAGTTTTTAAGGACTTTCATAAGTTGTTAAGTACAATAGATTCTCACATGAGTTGAAATCCTCGATGATTTTCCTGTGTCTGCTGCTGTAAGACACTGAAAAGAACAGTGGGAACAGTAAAAACTGATCCTGAAAAAAAGTATATCATTTAAGACTTTCCAGAGGAAGGGCTGGAGAGGTGGTTTTGTGGATAAGAGCACAGGCTTTTCTTCCAGGGGTCCCGAGTTCAATTCCCAGCATCTACCTGGCAGCTCACAAATGCTATAATGGGATCCCATACCCTCTTCTGGTGTGCAGATGGACATGCAAACAAAGCACACACTTACATTAAATAAAAGTCTTTTTAAAAAATCCTTCCAAAGCCTGGCTCAGCTTGGTGGCACACCTGTAACCTCAGCACTCAGAGAGGCAGAGGCGGGCAGATCGCTGTGAGCTCAAGGCCAGCCTGGTCTACAGAAGGAGTCCAGGACAGCTAGAGCTACACAGAGAAACCCTGTCTTGAAAAAACAAAAATATATAAGTAGAATAAATACTGCTTGGATTGACAATTTGACTACTGTTAGCTGTTGGGAGTTAGGAGTCAAAAATATCATAACCAACACACCAATATTAAAGAATGTTCTTGGCATTGAGAAAGCAAGACAAAAAAAAAGAAAAAGTGGAATAGTTGATTGTGGAAACGTTTGGGAGCACTTCAGCTAGAGAGGAGCCAGCCGTTAGTGCAGGATTCAGGAACAGGTTTTAAAACCCTGAAGATTTCAGTGGCTGAGGATTTCCTGACGAGTCAGGCCTCAAGGAGAGCAGTAATTTGTATTCACAAAGTAAATTGGGCCAAGTGATTTAATCCCAGCACTTAGGAGGTAGAGACCCTAGGATCTCTTATGGGCAACTTGGTGGATATAGTGAGTTACAAGCCAGGAAAGGCTACATTGTGAGACTCTGTCTCTAAAAAAATGACAAAATGAAACAAAAACAAAAAGAAACCCTAACAACCCACATTGAAAAAGCCCCTGGAAAGGCCATTTTCCGGGGACACTTGGAGGAAAAGTCTGCTTTAGCCTCCTGCCTTAAAACCTGCTGACCCCATGTGTTGGGTAGCCAGCTAAGGATGGGTTTTACATATTACCCTAAGAGAAAAATCAAAGACAAACTATTTGGGCACGCATGAAAACAGTGTGAAATTCAAGTTTCTGGGTCCAAAAATATATTGGAACACAGTCTCATTCTTCACCATCCATTTGTAACTACTTTGCAGACACAAGAGCAGTTTTTGGTAGTTGCATCAGAGACTGTCTGAACCAGAAATCGTAACATATTTAATAATTTTACCTAAAAGTGTGTGACACTTGCTATAGAATCCCTTCCCCACATACATTTTTTTGAGTCTCACAGTCTGAAATATTAAAATAAAGATATATTGAAAGGTAAGTATCAAATCTTTTCTAGAAGGCAGGTTTGGTCTAAAATGCTATCCCTGTCTGCCTTTCAGACAGCTGCCCAGCTTAAGCACCAGATTATCAAGGGAGATGGGCTTGCTGATAAAAATGTTCTCCTGGAAAGAGTGTTAGGAACAAGGGCATTTTGAGGAGGAAGCCGCTAGTGTTGCTTGGAAGGGGTCTGCAGGCCAGCCTTACCAGGCAGACCTAGTAAAACAAGAACCCCTATTTCAGCCTAGCAGGAGGATGAAGGCACAGATACAGCAGGCGGTGGTGGCCCAGGCCTTTAATCCCAGCCTGGGAGAGGGGCGGGCAGAGGCCAGCCTGATCTACAGAATGAGCTCCAGGAGAGCCAAGGCTACACAGAGAAACCCTGTCTCAAACAAACAAAAGCACAGAAAAAGGTGGACATGTGTATTCCAGAAATAAAAACAAAGTGCATGTGGCTGACCCTGAGGGCAGAGCATAGCCAGCATGGAGCCTGAAGACTGGCTGAAGATAACAGGAACAATTAACACAATCCACAGCTTTCTGTGTGCCTAACACAAATGCTTTCCATGGTAATTCATTCCTTCCGTTACTGTAATAGCCCTCGACCTAGGCAGGTCGCGTCATTTATTACTCTCACTTTATAGATGAGGAATCTGGGATGCTCCAAGGTTCTCTGACTTCCGAACTAAAAAGAAGAGGAGCATTGGTAGTTGGATCCAGGCTCACTTTTTTTTTTTTTTTTTCCTTCGAGACAGGGTTTCTCTATGTATCCCTGGCTGCCCTGGAACTCACTCTGTAGACCAGGCTGGCCTGGAACTCACAGAGACCCACCAGCCTCTGCCTCCCCGGGTGCTGGGATCAAAGACATGAGCCACTACACCATTACGAATTCCTAACCACATCCAGGAACGATGTCATTTCTAATCTATTGTCCCTCAGTGGCGGCAGCAGCTGGGAGGCAGCGGCACAGGCCTGTAGCCTCATCACCCTGGAGGCAAGAGGATCAGGAATGCAAGGTCACCCTGAGCTACATCGCAGGGCCCTGTCTCGAGAAACTTACAAATGCACAAAACAGTGGCAACTGCAAACAAGGTAAAGAAGTGAGACGGTATAAGCCTCTGCTTACTGTAGTCCTAACTGTATCTCCAAATGAAGGCCAGGATTTCTTATGCCCAAGGGGCTTATTACTGTTTGCTGAATGTACATGTTGGTTTTAAACATATCGGCATGTTTGCGTGGTTGGAGGAAAGGCTCAACAGTCAAGAACACTTGCTGCTCTGGCCTAAGACTGGGTTTCCATTCCCAGCAACCACACTCCATTCCAGGGTGTAGCGGCTTAAATAAGAATGAGCCCCACGGACTCGTAGATTTGAACGCTTGGTACTATTTGAGAAGGATAAGTAGGTGTGGCCTTGTTGGGAGTAGTTGTGGTTTTGTTGGAGGAAGTGTGTCACTGGGGACGCTCTTTGAGGTCTCAAAAGCCCACACCAGGTACAGTTCTCTCTCTCCCTGCTGCCTGTGGATCAGAATGAAGAACCCTCAGCTATTTCTCAGCACCGGATCTGCCTGTGTACCTCCATGCTCGCGATGATAAATCTCTAAGCCCCCAGTTAGACGCTTTCTTTTATAAGAATTGCCTTGGTCTTGGGGGTGGGGGAAGCTGGAGAAAGGTCCCCCCCCCCTGGACAAACCTGAGCCAATCAGCTACAAGTGCGACCATATATGGCTAAGAAGCCGGGAGAGCTTTGCTTGGGATGACAGGCCACCTGGCCTCGACCAATCAACTTAGGCCTCGCGTAACTGCTCCTCCAATCAGAACAGGGATTAGCTCAGCATTCCTGGAAATGCCAGTTCCCTTTAGAAGGCCCTCGAACCTCTGTCTCTGGTTTCTAGAATGGTTGACCCGTTTTCCTCCGGGGTAATAAAATGTGCTCCTGCCTTTGCATACTCTCGGAGTCTGAGTCCTGTGAGTCATATTCGGACCCTTCACATGCAGGCAAAAGACACATAAAATGATCAAATCGTATGTATGTATGTATGTATATCAAGTATTGTTAGAACAAGTAATATGTTTACCCTAGTCAAAAGTTAACATGATGTAAAATGCTAAAATGAAATTCTTATCACTGAGGTTGGAGTGGCGGTGCACGTCTTTAATCCCAGCACTTGGGGAGGCAGAGGCAGGTGGGTCTCCGTAAGTTCGAGGCCAGCCTTCACATCCACACATAAACACCCTGTCTCGAAGAGAAAAAAATTCTTGATCAACTAGATCCTGAGTTTAGAGTCAAGTGAGTTTTATGTTTTTGAGGTTTTTTTTTTTTTTGGCTTGAATGTTTGTATTCCTTTGCTTTCAGTATTACTTTGAACATGTATACGCAAATATATGATGCGTGTCAACTCTTAACTCTTTCTCCACAACACATTTTAATGCAAGTTATGGTATAGTGTATATCACTGCATACAGAGATTTTTTTTTTCCACCAAACGTTTCTAAGGATCTTCCTCTACCTAATCAGTTTGTTGTGGTTTGCATTTGGGACATCGTGTCAGAGGATCCTGTACTGAAGGCTTGGTCTCCTGACAGAAGCTCAGTGAGTGAGGCTCTGGGAAATAACTGTATAGTGAGAGTTCTGGCCTCATAAGCAGATTAACCTGTTGATGGGTTCACAGACGGGGGTAGCAGAAAGAGTGGAAGGTGAGCCCTGATTACAGGCCTGGCCCAGAGGGTGTGTCTGATTTCTCCTCTCTTGGTCACCTTCATCTACAACCTGCACTATAAAGTTCTCCTCCACTCGGGTGAAAAGCGAGCCAGCTGACCTTGAACTGAAACCTCGGAAACAATGAGCCAAAACGCTTCTTTAAAAAAAAAAAAAAAGCCTCTCTCAGGTATTTTTGTCACAACGGCCCAAAAGCTGGCCTCCCACAGCTGTGTCCGCTGCTTGATGTGTCACCCCCTTCCACTGTCCAGCCTTGGTCCTGTGTTCTTCATTTGCTGCCAGACGTAGGATTACAACATGTGACGTGTAGGAGTTGAGATCTGGATG
>CM053762.1:39074496-39106978 GCA_028658305.1 Pachyuromys duprasi | reverse complement strand
CTCTGACCCAGGCAATCTTCACCTTGGGGGGTGGGGGGGATCAGCTGTGTTCCCTCGCAAAAGAAACATCCCGGCTGGGCTTGTTAACTGTTTACCTCCTCTGGAGGAGGGGTGGGGAGAGTCCAGCCACTCCCTACCACCTATTGTTCGCAGTTCTGCCTTATTTACAAGTGCCCTCCGGGAGGGACCAGACTGTACAGGCCAAGCTAGTCTATGGGAGGGGGCTCCATCTCAGCTACTATAAACAAGCCCTTATTCTTGCTGGGCAAAGGTTTTTCAGGTGCAGGGCGGGGTGGGGGGGTGTACTCCCACCCCTGTAAATAACCCCTACCTACGCTCTCTAAGGAAGCCCAGTAAACTCATTGGTTCCCCAGGGGGAAAACTGGGCAATCCTGCCTCAGTTGGGACCGTAGAAAAAGTAGATGGGGAAGGAATTTTAGCAATATCTGCATTCCCTTGAAGAGCTGCAGTGATGGTCCTGGAAGACTTAAGTCGAATGAGACAGTGAATACACATAAGGCTGCAAGAGTAGGCAGACCAGAAGAGGGAACCAGTCGTTGTAATGGACGCTGTGGGTCACTTACTACTGACAGCAACAGGATTCCCACTTTGGTGATGAAAATGAAAACAAGGCCAGCGTCACAACAACTAGAGATCTATTCCCAGGACTTACATCTTGGAAGGAGAGAACCAACTTCCAAAAGTTGTCCTCTAACCTTTCCACATGTGTAAGCGCCCACACATGTACATACATGCACACTTCGTACGTTTTGGGTTGGGTTTGGTTTTTAGCTTTTTCTTATTTTTATTTATTATTATTATTTTGTATTTCAAGACAGGGTTTTTCTGTGTAGCCTTGGCTATCCTGGACTCACTTTGTAGACCAGGCTGGCCTTGATTGCACAGCGATCTGCCTGTGAGCCACCACGCCCGGCTGTCATACCTTTTTTTTAAAGATGTGTGTGTGTGTGTGTATTTTATCTTACCTGTATAAGTGTTTGCCTTCGTGTACGTATGTGTGTATTGTGCATCTGGTGCCCCCTGAATGAAAAAAAAAAAAGAAACAAATAAAAAGAAAAGGAAAGAAGGACATGATTGCTCCTAGCTATGGTGGAGGAGAAAGTTTATTATAGATATAAGGGAGACATAGCCAGAGGCAGATATATCTGGGAGAGTCCAGAATGGTCATGACCCTGAACCACGTAGGGAGAGAGGGAAGAGAAGGGAACCAAGGACAGCAACCAGGGGCCAAGGATAAAAAAGGAGGGAAAGGGGAGCAAGTAACCAAAATGTCTGGATTACATGGGGAAGAGCCTCTGGGGGTCAGAGCAGTTCAGCCCCTGGGCTGCAGAGTTCAGGGTAGAGGACAGGGTAGGCAGCCATGCCTGACTGAGGGGCGCTGGGAGAACCTGGAGGCCAGGTCTGCTTTGATGTGTTAAACAGGACCCTCAGCAGCTTGAAACCTGACACCCCCAAAGGCCAGAGGAGGGTGTCAAATCCCCTGGAGCTGGAGGTACAGATAGTTCTAAACTACCAAGTGGCTGCTTGGTAGTTAACCCAGGTCCTCAGCAACAGCATCAAGTGCTCTTAACTACAGAGCCACCTCTCCAGCCTCCAATTAAATTTTTTAAAAGGTGAAAAAAAATAAAAAGAAAAAGAATTAAAATGGATGGAGGGGCCTAGCATTCACTATGCTGAAACAAACTAAACCGATGACTTTGAATGCATGAAGTTGATGATGTGACTAAAAACTCAGGAATGCTGTACATCAAATGCTCTGGTGGGAAGGTAAAGAGGAAGAGGAGGAGGACAAAGAAGAAGGGCTAGAAAAACCCAGAAGCAGCAGAAGCAAAAAGTGTAGGGCTGATACAGCTCTGGCCAAGGGCTTCATCCTCGTACCAGCTCAGCCTTCAGCTGGCTGTGAACTTGGAAAAGCTCCCTCATCTCCGTGTGCTTGCTTTCTTGCCTTGCTAAGAAAGAAAGGAAAAGAAAAGAAAAACAAACGAAGTGAGATCAGGAACATACCTCCCGATGATGACTTAGGTTTCCAGTTTGCCTCCTGAGTAGGCTGGAGGAGGAACAGGGGAAGCCAGAGATAGGCAGGGAGCAGATATTTGCTAGGCCTTTTCCCTCCCGTTGCCCTGCTCTGCATCCTGCCCTCCCCTTGACCTCTACGTCTCTGTTCAGCTTCCATCAACATGGAGGTCGATGCATGCAGAGTGTGAGGTCTGGATAAGGTCAAGGTCATGAGATGGCCCGGGCAGGACCCGTACTGTCGAGTGTTATTCTATTTCTAGTAGATGGAAGACTTTGAGAAAATGAGGGGAACCTCACAGCAACCTCCCCAGGCAAAGAGGGCTTTTCCTATTGTTTTCTAGTATCTACTTATAAAGAGGACGTGTGGTGGTACGTGCACTCGATTAACTACACGTATTTTAATCTTTTCTTGTGATGAAGCACACATTTCTTTTTCTGCCATATACAATGCAGGTGATACTTTGCCATTCTAAGCGAACCATGCAGTAGCCTTAATCTAGTCACATGGTTCTGCAACTGTCACTGCTGCCCATGTCTATTCTATAATGAGACAGAATGAATAAGAAGTTCAGAATCCCAAATGTCCCCTACATGGCCTCTTACGTTTTTGTGTACCACATAACTGCTACCTGCATCTCCTTGCCCCTTCTCGTAAGTCTTAGTTTAGCTGTGTGCCTTTGCTAAGTGTAAGCCTTTGCTTGGGGAGATGGGATAAAACAGACAGAGCTTGGTCTTTTTGCAGGAGGCTTAGGTGCTTTTGCAGCCTGCGAGGTCCTATCTCAGCATTTCCCCCCTGCAGACTTAAATCCCCTTGTGCTTGGGTGGGAAGGCACATTGCAAGAACGGGAGGAACAGATTTGCTGTCTTCCAGCTTGACAGAATTCTGTTGTCCTACATCCCAGAGCCACGGCACAGACTGAAACCTTATCATTAGAGTGTTCTCAAAAATTCTCAGAGCAGTAGGGCCAGCAGTGACAGCCAAGGATTCTGCCCAATACAATGCAGGTGATCTTTGCTGCTCCTGGCTTAGTGATTTGTTGAGCAAGACATCTACACCTGGGCCCTTTCAGTGACTTTAAAAGGTGTGCTTGCTTTATAGCTGGATTCAAAATGACACTGGTTCATTTTCTCATTCTGAGAAGAAAAAAATCTTGGAAACGAAACATGTTTAATATTTGCTTGATTTTTTTTCCCTTTTCCATATTTAAGTCTGGGGTGCTTGGAGGTAAAGAGAAACTGCAGAATGAGAGTACAGCTTATCAAACAAGAAGAGGCCAATGAAAGGCTGAAAAGGGAGGTCCTGCCATATATCTAAAACAGCAAAACCCAGGAGAATGGCTTTAGCCCCACAGAGAGGGCACAGTTACATGACTTTGCCCAGAAATCCAAAAGGAGGCAAAATCAAATAAAATACGAAAACCTTTCCACTCCAAGTGTTCTGCCCCCTCCCGCATTCATTTTCACCCTTCCCACCTTCTCTCTCCTTCCCTTCCAACTTCTCCTGACAAATGTGTGCTCTCTGTTTTAACCTTCATGTGAAGTCCTTGGCCAAGTCTTGTGTTGCTTCTGTGCTTTATTCACCGTGTTCTTCTTAGAGCACACAGTAAATAGTCAAAAACAGAGACACAAGGAGGAACTGGGTACAAAGGGCCAGGTTCTAACAAAGGAAAATGGCCAAAGCAGAAGAGCAGGAGAGGGTCTTTAAGGAGACAGTCACCCTGTCCAGGGGTGTATTAAATGTACTAGTTCTGAGGATTTATGCTGTACGTTCCTAAGAGAAGAAAGAGAGAAAGAGAGAGAAAGAAAGACAAAGAAAAAAGGAAGGAAGGAAGGAACAAAAGAAAGAACTTTATTAAATTCAGGGGAGATTTAATAAAATTTGGTGGTGATGGTATTGTGAGACTCTATGTAGCCCAGGCTAGCCTGTAAGTCACTATAGTAGGCTGGCTGACACTTGTGGCCATTGTTCTGATGCAGCTTCCTGAGTGATGGGATTATAGGTGTGTTAGAAAACAACAGAACAAAATGCCTTTTTTAAAGTAAGAGAAATAAGCGCTTGGAATGGGGCAGGATTACCCGAAGAATATCGGAGAAACCACATATTCTTCAACTCAGTGGGAACAGGGCAAAACAGAGCCTGGGGAAAATTAGAGGGGAAGCAAGAAGTGTGCTGAGATGTTTAATCCTTGGCTTTGAGATGGGAGATGTAGCTGGGTGATGGATGGCTCGCCCAGCTTGTGAGAGCCAGCTTCTTTCCAAGCATCAAGTTCTTCCCTCCTTACAGAAACCGGGGTTACATATAACCATACATACATGTGCTGACATCTTTCATCAGCTCAAACCATGGACATGCAGGCAGAGGTGTTTCAAATGCGGTGGACACTGACAGCAGAATAAGGTGCACAGAATGTTATCTCCAAAAAAATATGATATTTAAATTTTATTGTTTTTTTCTTTGTGACTTCACACACTCAACTTGGAAGCATGTTTTATGGCTGTTTGAATGGCTGTGAACTCTTGAAGGGTTAAATTTTTACCCATACACAGTTGTAACTTTTGCTTTCTAGACTGTCTTCTTTTCAAATACTCCACATCTTTGCCATAGGCCTACTTGCTCTGTGGTATTGTTCCCAGGGACAGAGGTTTGTAAATCTCATTCCTTACCGTAATGGGGGTGACCCTCCAAATATCCCCAAAGTTCGCTGCTGGAGCATGAAGACTGATGGATATTACATTTTTCAGTGGATAGTGCCTTTATAAAGAGTGTGTCTCCTTGATGTTTTTGAATTAAAATATTTTTAGACTTTCTTAATTTTGTGTGTGAGTCTTTGCCTGCATGTGTGTGCCCTGCATACACACGGTGAGGGAGGGGCCAGAAGAGGGCCTCAGCTCCCCTGAAATCAGAGTTACACCATGTTGGTGCTGGGAATTGAACCAGGGTCCTCTGAAAGAGTGTTCTTAACCACCAAGCCCTCTTTCCAGGCCCTCCCTGATATTTTTAATGATTTTTTTCTTGTACATTATTTTGTGTGGATCAATATTTTTATACGTGACCTTGTTTTCCTTTCTTCTGTATCTGATTCTTTCATCACCATTTTTCAGTAGGGGTGGGGTGCGAGACAGGGTTTTTTCTGTGTAGCCCTGGCTGCCCTTGAACTCACTCTGTGGACCAGGCTGGTCTAGAACTCAGAGATCTGCCTGCCTCTGCCTCCCAAGTGCTGGGATTAAAGGGGTGCACCAATACTACCTGGCTTATCACCATATTTTAAAAGATTTATTTTATTTTATTATTTTATGTGTGTTAGTGTTTGCCTGCATGTATGCATATTCACCATGTGTGTGCCTGGTTTCTGAAGAGAGCAGAAGACTTCAGACCCCCAGACCTTAAATTACAGACGCTTGTGAGCAACCATGTATATGTTGAGAACTGACCCCAGGTCCTCTGCAACAGCAGAGCTCTTAACCACTGAGTCATCTCACTAGCCCTTTCATTACCACTCTACTACAATGAAGATTGAAGCAACAGGA
This sequence comes from Pachyuromys duprasi, assembly GCA_028658305.1. Taxonomy (NCBI): domain Eukaryota; kingdom Metazoa; phylum Chordata; class Mammalia; order Rodentia; family Muridae; genus Pachyuromys; species Pachyuromys duprasi. Next base: position 39,101,413 of record CM053762.1, on the reverse strand, counting down.
AGAAAAAAAAACTATAATTTTTCAATTTTTTTTTTGAGACAGCTTCCTCTGTGTAACTGCTCTGGCTATCCTGGAGCTCTCTTTGTAGACGAGGCCGAGCTCAAACTCACAAAGATTCACCTGCCTCTGCCTTCCAGAGCGCTGGGATTGAAGGTGTGAGCTACCACGCCTGGCTTAAATTTGTATTATTTTTAAACCTAGACCAAAAAAAAATCTCCTAGAGCAATAAAACAGACTCCAGCTACAAAACAGCAAAACAAAACAAACAAGAAACAATCAAACAAAAAACTTCATAGATTTCTAACTTACAAATTATAAAATTCATTTTTCAGGTGTAAAGTTGACTCTGTTTCTATGATCCATTTTAAAACATCTTTATTCCTTGTTAAAATAGTAATGAATTGTGTTCAAGGCTGGCTTTTCCCAGCTATTGCCTAAGAATTTCAGGAAAAAAAGAAAGGAAAAGTATAAGGAACATGTATTATATATACAGTGGAAGTTTTCCTAGCTGTAGAAAAGAATATTGAGTGAAGCAGGCAGAGCTCTGTGAGTTTGAGGCATGCCTGACCTACACTGCAAGTTCCAGACAAGCTAACGTATGTAGTGAGAAAAGGAAAAAGAAAAAAAAAACAGGAAAGAATATGCAACTAAGATATTAAGTCCATTAAGCCATTCTCAGAAAGACAGATGTTTTATTACAGTTTTTAAATTTTATATAAATACGTAAAAAAATCTTCCTGTGAAATATGTAGCTATAGATTTAGATATGGCTTGAAAGTAGAAGCGAAGCTATCATTTCTGGTTAGTTTTATTATTATTTTAAAGATTTATTTATTTATTGTGTATATAATAATCTGCCTGCCTGCAGAACTGGCGATATTGACCCACAATCTCTCTCTAATGAGATCTGGTGCCCTCTTCTGGCCTGCAGGTACACAGGCAGGAATAATACTGTATAAACAAATAAGTCTTAAAAAAAAAATAAAAAAAGAAAGAAAGAAAAGAGAAGAAAGCTAGATAATTAGGACCCTGTAAATGAGCTGGAGGGCTAGCCAGCAATCAATACCAATCCACGGTTTTTGCTTTAGTTCCTGCTTGAGTTCTTGTCCTGACTTCCCTCACTGATGATTTTACATCTGGAAGGGTAAGCTGTAACCCTCCTCCCCAACACTTCTTCAAACCTTCATTTCTGAAAAGCCATCTGTAGCTCGCAGTCCCTTACCTTTCACTCCTAGCCCAAGGTGGGTACCTGTCTTTCTGTCTTTACAGATTTGCCTCTCTTGGGCAGTTCACAAAATGAAATTACATAGCACTGATGTCTCTAAAACCTGCATTCTCCTTCTTGATGTGCTAACTTTTAATCCATTCTTGCTGTCTAATATCCCACTGTGTGGAATGTGATACTGTATTTACTGGGGAGCATTTATGTTCTACTCTGAGTGCTCTGAACTGTGAGGCAGGAGCATTCATATGCAAGTCTTTGGCAAAGGTCCATGCTTTCCTTTTGCTTGGATAGATCTTTAGAAGTGGAATTGATAGCTTCTGTGTCAGTTCTGTTTAATTTTCAAGAAACTGCCAAGGTTTCTTGAAGACTTCTTCCTGAAGTCTACAAGGCGGAGCCATTTCTACTTTCAGGATGAAGGGCTTCATTAGTCGGTGCCTGTGGGCAGTGCCGAACAGGTGCTGTTGTGTACATGACCACTAAAGCGCAGAGTCATCCTGAGTCTGCATTTGTGCTCAGAATGGAGTCCGGTGTTGTTTGTCAGGCACAGTCTGAAAACCCACACATCTGGCATCACCCAGAGCAGAACAGCCTCGTTGCTGGGGGAAAAAAAAATCACAGATCTGTGAACACCCAAATCCCGGCCCCCTGCACCTAGTGCTCAAGTCTCTTGTATGAAATGATAAGTATCAGCTTATGACTACATCCATCCCGTATTACATCCCAGTATTTTATGTTATTTCTAAAAGCTTAATTCAGTGTAAATGCTAAGAAAATAGTTGTGATGCTGTATTGTTTCTGGAATAAACGAAACAAGCAAATTAATAAGGAGGAATAGTCTTTTCTTTTTCCAGATACGCGTTTCTCTCTACTGTAGAAATCAAATCTAGAGCTTTTCACACACTAGGTAAGTACTCTTTCCTGTGAACCACTCCTGCTGTTCTGAGATGCAAATTTTAAAAAAGATGTATTTATTTTATTTTCTGTGGATGAGTGTTTGCCTGGATGTATTTATTTATACCATGGGCATGCTTGGTGCCTGGGGAGGCCAGGAGTCAGGTCCCCAGAAACTAGAGTTACAGATGATTGTGAGCCACCTTGTTGGTGCTGAGAACTGAACCTGGGTTCTCTGGAAGGGCAGTCAGAGCACTTAACCACAGAATCATCTTTCCAGTTCCCAGATACAATTGTTTTGATCAAATATTTTTAATGCGTGGGTCCATGGATGGAGAAACAGAAGACACAAAGGGCCACCTGTACCCAGGCAGTGTCAGGAGCGTAGCGAATGAGTGCCCACGGGAGGCTATGGTGAAGGGATGGAGACCCAGTTGATGGGGGGTCAAGGGGAACCAAAGTATTTCTCTAAGGAATGAGCTCTGTGTGGAGGCCTGAAGGATGAGCCCTGGGCGCCCAGGCCAGGCCTGTGCAGAAGAAACAGCTGGAGGATATGACACACGCGCTGCATTTCCTTGTTAGTCACACAAACTTGTTCCCAGAAGATCGTGGAGCTGGGTTCTGTTGCCCTAGCATCTGCATTCCTTGGTGCTTGGGGCTTTTACCTGTGTTTTCCCTGAGTCGCGTAGGCCAGCCTCACCATTCCCACTTTTAAAATGAGGAGTCCTGTTGCAGTTTAAAGAGTAATGAAGGAGGACTGTCAAGATGGTTCAGTGGGTAAGGGGCTTACCATAAAACCCTGGTGTCTTAGCCACTGTTCTATTGCTATGAAGAGGAACCATGACCAAGGCAACTGTTATAAGAGGAAACATTCAACTGGGAGCCTACTTACACTTTCAGAGATTTAGTTCATTATCATTATGGCAGGAAGCATGGTGAAATGCAGGCAGGTGGTCACGAGTGCTTAATTATGCCAGAGGACTTTAACCAAGACGCCACTCAAGGGCGGCAAGGTATTGATAAAAGCCAATGCCAGAATGATTTTGAATGCTGTTTTAATCACACAAATCACACAAATATCTAAGCATTGCATAGCACATTATACATCTCATAGGGGATACAACCTGACCGCAGGTACGGGCCCGGACATGCTGCCTCCAGTGTTACTACGGTGTTTCAGTGTCTTCTAGGTCCCGGAACTTCACAGTTCCCTCCAGACCTCAGGAGCATCTTCTGATGACTTGATTGGCCTCGAAGCTTCTCTGCTCCAGCCAGGCCTCAGATGTCAAGGAAGCTGCGGTTGCTCGGGAGCCACCTTCCAGGGCCTGTCTGATAAAGTAGTCCTTACAGGGCCGGCTTGTTAAGGTGGTCTGGGCTTTTCAAGCAGCCGTTTGGGTGGGAATAGGCTGGTTATTGGTGATCTTGCAGCTTCCTCACTTAAGAGTTTAGCCCTTCGCAACTACATAGGCTCAGGCTGCAGTTTTTATACACTTTTTCAGGGCATAGTTTTAGCTTGTCATACCTTCACATGCACCAGTTGCTAATCAGCTGACATTACCTAATTCCATTACCTAGTGCCTTAAGGGTGTTACCTTAATTTCTACATTTTATTTCAAAACATCACACATGCCAGCTGTTAGTCAACTGATATTATTTAATTTCACTACTTAATGCCTTAAAAGTGATATTTATTACTATTACTAAAAATATCTTCTAATCTAACTCTGACAGCTCTGCTGTCTTACAAACTCTTAATGCCTTAAGGGCGTTACCCAGTCACTATCACTAAAATGTCTCTCAATTTTGCTCCTGACAGCTCTGCTGTCTTACAGGCTCCTTACACAGGTACTAGTATAGTAGCTGAAAGCCATATCCTGAGCCATAGGCAGAGAAAGACTACTCTTCAGTGACACACTTCCTCCAATAAGTCCCCGCCTCCTTTCTAATCATTTCAAACAGTTCCACTCCCTGGTGACTAAGCACTCAAATATATTAACCTATGGGGATAATTCTTACTTAAACAACCACATTCCACTCCCTGTACCCGACAGGCTTGAAGCCATTTTATAATGCACAATGCATTCAGTTCCAGGAAAGCCAGGTCTACACAGAAACCCTGTCTCAAAAACAAACAAACAAACAAACAAACAAACAGAAAGTCCAAAGTCTTCACTGAGACTCTTAACTGTAACGTTCTGTAAAATGAAAAAAAGAAAAACAAAAACAAAAACAGATTACATACTTCCCACATACAATGGCACAGGATAGACAGAACCGTCCCAAAAGGGAGGAAAGGAAGCATAGTGAGGAAATATTGAAGCAAGGCAAGACCTGAAACCAACAGAACAAACTCCAAGCTCTGCAGCTCCATCGTGGATAGTAAAGCCACTGTCCAAAGCTCCAGCTGTCAACCTTCAGCTTTGTCAACTGTAACACAGTCCTCTCCCTTGTCCAGTTCAACAGCTTTCCTGGGCAGGTATCCCAGGACTCTGGTATCCCACCACTCTGCCATCTCCAACATCTTGGGGTGTCCAACACAATCCGGGCTTCACCTTCACACCTTCATGCACTGTCTGTGCAGGGACACCTTGATGCGTCCCCCTCCCCCGGGCCTCCGTGGCCTTCCTTATCCACAGATAGCTATTCCACGGACACTTTCTTGTATCCTTGACTCTACAGGCAGAACCAGAGCTGAAGCTGCCGGTTTCTGCTGCTTGCTGGGGCTGGAACTTCACCTCCTCTTAGGATTACATTTGCACCAGGTTTCTACTTTTCTGTTGTCTCCTTCTCTGCTTAAGCTTTTCTTTAACTCCTTTGCACAAGTTGAAAGCTTGGCTGGGTGTGGTCTTCTCTGAGGCCACCACTTCCTTTGTTTCATTTAGTATCAGGCTTTTCTTTGATCTCCTTGAGCACTGGACTTAGTTCCCTTACACTCCCTGCTGCTCCTTGAACTGTCTATTTTGTATTTCCCTTTGTCCAGCTGGCTCCTTTGCATTCTAGATCTGACCACATGATACTGTTAAAACCAGCTGTCTTGAAATCTCCTCAGCCAAAGTTATTAAGCCAATACTCTTTAATTTGGCCTCAGGAAGTTTTTTTATTTTTTATTTTTTTGGAACAAGGACAGAAGGCAGCCACATTCTTCCCTAAAATATGACATATGCTACATAGCAGTATATTTTTCTTTCCCTCTAACCTCTTGAGCTGGGGCCAACATTGCTCTCATCACCACTGTCTTTCAAGCTCCTTTTAATCTTTTTAATCTGTTCAAATAGTGCCCGCTCCCTGGTGACTAAGCATTCAAATGTATGCGCCTATGGAGGCCATTCTCATTCAAACCTCCACACTTGGCAACCTGAATTAGATCTCACCTAAAAGTGGAAGGAGAGAACTGACTACACAAAGTTGCCCTCTGACCTCCACCTTCATGTGCATTAGAGTGTACACGACCCCCCCCCCCGCCGCCACGGGTACATAGTTGTTTAAGTCACTCAGGAACACAAGGAAACATCACAAGGTCCCAGCACTAATGGCCTTATTTCAAGCAGCAGCCCGGGGCTCATCAGGGGACCAGGCAAAGAACTCAAAATCGATAGTATTTTGAAGAGGACAGAGGCTCCCTAAGGAAGAGGTGTGAGCCGGAGACTTAACTGTAAGTCATCATCATAAATAAAACTTGTTTCATTGGAGCTGTAATGAGGTTCTTGAGGGTGCAATGAACTGAGGTGCTCAGCGCAGTGTGTGGGTCTGGCTGTCAGAACTTGACTGATGGAGAGTTAGTGCTGCCACCATTGACAGCAGAACAGATTTCTATGGAAATTACTTTTAATATTGAATGACTACAGCTTAATAGCCACATTTTTAAAAAGATTGGCTAAGTCAAAGAACACTAGAAGTTCTCATCATTCATGAAATTAAGATAGAACAGCAAACCGGGTGGGGAAACTAGCCCATCAATGAAAAACAGTTCATTCATTTTCTTTTGTCGCTAGGAATAGTTTCAGCAGGTTTTGTGACAAGGCCCACGGCGATGTTTCTCCCTGTCTTCATTTCCCTTCCTCTGTCTGTTCAGATTTGTAAGAAACCATTCTGAAATGGGTGTTTGGAATAAGAGATGCCTCTCCCCCATTCTGGAAGCTGACCGTCCTAATTAGGACATGAGCATGGCCGTGTCCTGCTGAGAGCTCCCTTCGGGGTCGCCACCTTCTTTTTGTTCCTCACTCAGAGCAATGAGGACAGGAGGAATCTCTAGGGTGTCTTTTTTCAGGGTGCTGATCTCACCAAGGGTCGGACCTGAGTCTGCTTCCCAGCATCCATGCTTGTATCTCCAGCTCCAAAGCATCCATGTTCTCAGGAACTCAAAACCACATTTTCACACACATAGATAGGCACACACACAGCTATGCACAAACGCACACAAACACATGCACACATACACACACACAAACACACTTAAAAATTAAAAAGTACTGTTTTGTGAGGTCAAGTTTGATTTTTGAGGCCTGCACAACAAAGCATCTAAGGTTTTGGCTCTTAAGAACAATTTTTCATGGCTGGAAAGATGGCTCAGTGGTTAAGAGGACTTAAGCCTGGTTCGCAGCACCTACATCGGACATCCTTACAACTGTCTGTTGCCCCAGCTCTGTGTGATCTGATGCCCTCTTCTGGCCTGCATAGACACTGCACCTATGAACAAACCCACATTCAGAAACATGCATAATTTAGAATTAAAACACAAAACAGCCCCAAAGGAGTTTTTTGAATTTTTTTTCTCTCTCATATTGGTTTGTTCAGATTTTTCTTTTTTCCTTTTTTTTTTTCCTTTGCTTTTTGGGTCTTTTGCTTGCATATTATGGTTTCCAATTTTGAGTTTTACCTGTTTTGTTTATCTCTATGTGTGTGTGTTTCTCATGCTTTTTTTTAGTGTTTTTGTTTATTTGCTCTTATCCTTTTGCCTATTTTATTTTATTTTGTTTTTCAGGACAGGGTTTCTCTGTGTAGCCTTGGCTGCCTTTGTAAGCCAGGCTGGCTTCGAACTCACAGAGATCCTCTTGCCTTTGCAAAAGTGCCGGGATTACAGGAGTGCGCCACCATCCCGGCTTTGTTTATCTTTTTTATTTGCATGTTTGTTTTCTTAAGAGAGAAGGGGTGTTGTTGGACGGATGGGAAGGTGGGGGGTGGAGATGAGAAAGGGATGATCAGAATACAGTATATGAAAATAACTTTGTTTCCAATAAAAAATAAAGTTAAATAATTTACAAGCTAAAGGAAAAACAAAGAAAACACGAGCTTCACACTTTCGTGCGCGCACACACACATATGTGCACACACATATTCGTACATGCACACTGTGAAGCAATAACATCTTCGAGCCATGAGTTATACTAACTAGATAGCCACACTACTCTATTTTGCTAGGCTACAGCACCTGGTTGCTTTTTTTTTTTTTTTTTGCACGAAGTCTTATGTTGCTCAAGCTGGTCTTGAACTCCTGAGATCAAGTGTCAGCCTTAGCCCATCATGCTATGCTGCTCTGTTATTTGATCAAAACAGTAGTCCAAGCCAGGCACGGTGGCACACGCCTGTAATCCCAACACTTGGGAGAGGCAGAGGCAGGTGGCTCTCTGTGAGTTTGAGGCCAGCCTGGTCTACATAATGCGTTCCAGGACACAGGGCCACATAGTAAGACCCTGCCTCAAAAAAAAACAAAAAAACCAACACACACAAAAAAACAAACCAAATGAAACAAACATAGAATATTGTTGCCATAAAATATTTTGAAGTGTTATGTTAATTACATAACACTGATAATTTAAGCAGCTTATCTTTGATCATGTATAGAAAGGCCTGTGCAGCCAGGTGACAGGAAAGCTTTAAAAGTGAAATCAGGTGTTTAGAAGAATGAAATTCTGCCTTGAGCCAGGCCTGGTAATCCATTCCGACAATCCCTTCACATGGGATTGCTGAAGCAGGAGAATGGTAAGCCCAAGGCCTGCTTGGGACACATTTTCTCTAACAAGGTCCAAACAGCACTACCACTGGGAACCAAGGACTCAAATGCCTGAGGCTATGAGGGGCATCTCATGCAAACCAACACAGCCTGTGTGGTAAATGATACCTCAATTTTCACCGAATGGCTAAGAGGATAACAGAAGACTTGGGCATTGAAGTTACACTGCCTGGTTTGAAGATTGGCCTATGGCTTCCTACCCTGGTGGCTTTGGGTTAGTAAGGTATTGTCTTAGTTACTGTTCCATTGTCATAAAGAGACTTCATGACGGAGGCTTCATGTTATATAAATACTTTATAAAAGAGAGTATTTGACTGCAGTTTGGCTTACAGTTTCAGAGGGTGAGTCCATGAACATCACAGCAGGAAGCATGGCAGCAGGCAGGTAGGCGTGCTGCCGAGACCTTACATTCTTACCCACAAGCAGCAGGCAGAGAGAGTGGAACTGGGCAGAGAGAGCATGGCTAAGGCTTTTGAAACCTCAAAACCCACACTCAAGGCCACGCCTCCTAATCCTTTCCAAAATAGTTCCATCAGCCAGGGACCAGGCACGTAAATGCAGGAGTCCTATGGGAGCCATTCTCAGTCCACCATTCTCAGTATCTCTTTCGTGCCTCAGTTTCCTTATCTATGAAATAGGGATGGTAGTGTCAGCCTTGAAAAGGCTGATTCACACAATTACCTCCCACTAATTAAATCTGTTAATGGTTCTGGACCTTCATCCAGTTGGGCACTGAAAGAACCGAAGGGCTTGTGAGTTGTTAGAGGACAAGAACTGGCCCTTGAAATCAGGGCCTGTGTCAACAGTGCAAGCTTGCTCCCCAACCCCCAACAATTACTGATTACGAGAATGCCCTACAGGCTTGTCTACAGCCTGACCATATGGATACATTTTCACAATTGAGGCTACCTCCTCTCAGGTGACTCTGTGTAAGCACAGAAGTCAGCTTATCAGAGCCGATGTACCTTCCTTCCGAGTATATGTGTACTCTTGTCCAACCGGGTCATGTTCTAGAGAAACCTTGCTACGCCGAGGAATGCCGTTCAAGGATCCTGCCTTTGTCTGCGTCTGTGGACGCTGTATCCTTTCCTTTCCTCGATTCTGTGTTGCCCGGTGCATTGCAGTCCTTTTGTATTTTGTGCCTTTGCGTCCTTGAGCGCTCTATTTAAATTTAGGGGAAAGTCACATGCCTGTTCAATCGTAAATTCTCCTCTCCAAAGTTGTTGGCTTCCTTTCACTGTACCTCCATTCCAGGATGCACAGATGCTATAAAGGGATTAGCAAATGGGACATTCTCGTTTCCTTTTGGCTTGTTCACGTGAGGACAGGACAGCACAGCCTTGAAGGGACAGTTGGGTTGAATGTGTTGAGTGTGCATAACCAGCCTTTTCTCCCAAGTGTACAACAAGGAGGTTGTACAAGTCACCCTCTGGGGTGACTGACTCTTAGTTTCTCTTTGACGGCGAGAGTACAAAAATCTCAGCACAAAAATCAAGGCCAGGCTAACCTTTCAAAGCCTGTGTGCTATTAGAAACTATTTACCTGAGTTGGCAGGTGAAATTATGGCCCAGAGATGAAAACATGGAGGGGCAGCAAACGCAAGAATTAGTGCCCTGTTCAAATTCGATTTGCTGTTCAAGCAGAGAAACCTTTGCCTGTCGGGGCTGCTGAGGGCACCTTCAGGGGCCTACGGCCAAGGACAAGGTTGAGGAGCTGCGAGTTCTTACCATGTTTCATCAAGGGCTCTCACCTTCACCTGCTTCCAAACGTGTCCAAGCTGGAAGAGGCCAGGTAGGCACAGGGCCACTGTGTTTCAAGCGTCTTCATGGTTCTTTGCTTGCTTGTTTGTTTTGGTGTGGATCTGGTCATCATCTAGTTTGTCAGGACACCCAGGGTTTTGGCTTCTGGCATATTTTTGGTTTTTCATTTTATTTAAAATTTTTATATGTATGGGTGTTTTGCCCAAGCATAGATGCCTGGTGCTGTGGAAGCCAAACGAAGGGTCTTTGCTTCTTTAAATAGCAAGGAAATGAGCAAGAATTACAAAAAAAAAAAAAAAAGCAAGCATCTAAAAAACAGCTATATCATGCTGCTTCAGTGGCCTTTGAAGGGGGAAATAATGGAATTGGTGACTGAGCGCTAAGCCACTCTGCATGACTCATTAAACTGCCATTTTCAGCACTTTGCCTCGTACTGTACAAATGATAGAATCCTATTACAATCTATGTTAAGTTTAGGTGCCTTTCTATCTGAAAAGCCTTGTAGTCCCAGCACTCAGCCTTGAGCACAGACGTCATTTGAAACACGGACCGTCATAACGGTGCTAAATTTGACAAGTCACTCAGGCGCAAGCCAGCAGCCCAGGCCCCTTAAGTTAGGACGTGCAAATAATTGCTACTCTTTTATTTATTATCCTTTATCCCTCATTGGATACAGCTGACTTACTACTTCCAGGGATGAGACCAGGTGGGGTTGAGTAATTTTTAAATTATGAAGCAATTTCTTTGTTCCAAACCTGGGCTCAGATGTAAACCCTGATCGCTTCCTTTTCCTGGGACGGTGCCCTTTGAACTCAAGAAGACATTTGTTTTTCTTTCCTGCAGCCAGGGTGAGCAGGTCAGATGTGTCTAGCCCTTGGAGGTCTCCAGTGTTTTTCTTGCCCTCGCTAAGGAAGTGACCTATCTGCCCAGTGACTTCTCATCACCCAAAGTTTCCTTTGAACCTTTCTGAGATTATTCAGTCAATCCCACAGCCTGCTCCGCTTGACACTGACAGACGCTCATCCAGGTGCCGTCCCACCCGGGTCTCATCTGAGAAGGTAAGGACTGTTATCAGCTGCCCATGGATTTGCGTAGAGCCCGGACTGAATGAATCAACAGGCTTGGATTTCAGAACCACCCGGAAAACTGTTTTTCCTTCCTGCTTATTCAATAGTTTCCTCCATTGACTAGGTGTTGGGGGAAAAAAAATCTTTGTTCTTAGTAAGGCACTTTAGGAGTTTGTGGCCAGCTAACTGCTGTCAACTTCCGCAGTAGGTCCTGAGTAAGTTCACAGGATCCTATCCTGACGAGAGGTTAAGTGTGGGAGCAGCAGTCTCAGGGAGGGGTTCAGGCTGGAGTGACCCAGACCCAGAAGCTGCTGACCACTCCGTTGGAGGCAGCACTGACATATTGGAGAAGGGATTGGCCAGTGTTCAAACACGCATGTGTCTGGAGATGCCTTTTGATTAAAAAGCAACCTTCCTAACTATGAAAGTAATTGATCTTCTTGTAGGAAATCTCTTAGAATATGTAAAAACAAAAACTGATTTCTAATCAGATGGTTCAGAAATATCTAATACTTTTCTTGTAGTGGTTTCCAGTGGGTGCATAATACCAGATCACTTAATGTCACCAGTCACCTGTTGTTTTTTTGTTGATAGGAATGACATGGTTCTGACTTGTAGTCCCAGCTACTTAAGAGGCTGAGGCGGGTGAATCATAAATTCAAGGCCTCCCTGGGATGTAAAATGACATCAAGGCCATCGTGGACAACAGGGAGACCCTGTTGTAAAATAAAAATAAAGTAGCAATAAAGGCCTGAAGACATCATTGTAAATGACATGGATAGATGTGGCAGAAGGTTTGTTTAGCATTTCCAAGGCCATAGGTTCAGCTCCTAGTACCAGAAAAAGGAAGGAAGGAAAAAAGAAAGAGAATAAAAGAAAAGAGAAAAGCAACACTAGCAGACATTTACAAAGCTATCTAGGTCTCCTAAGTATCTACCAGTTAACTCACTGGGTCCTTATGGCACCCTATGAGGTATCATTCTCATTTTAGTGATTGAAACTGAGAAGGAACCTACCCAACACCATAGCCAGTACAGACTGGATTCGGGTTTTAAACCTGGCAGCTGGCCTCCAGAATCTAATGAATGATTCTGATCATTTCTCAGGCTGTATGGTCCAAGATGCCATCTCTGGGTCCAGGGTTCAATAGCCTGGTTAAGGCAATGGACTCAGGTGCCCTTTGCTTTTTGGATGCTTAAAACAAAATATTTGTCTGGAATGTATTGTGAGAGATTAGGGCTTTTCATTTCCTGCTCTGTGTATATTTATAATTACTTGAATTGATCCGTGAACATTTATCCTGTAAAAATTAACAGAAAACTGCTATTGTTCGACTGCAGCGTTTCCCTTGCCCAAAACTCAGGTTGAAGTTCAGTTATCAATGGAAAGGTTTTGAGAGGTGGTTTGGCCCTCAGGTCTTGAGGGCTTCACCATGAGGAATGAATTTATGTAGCAATGATTTCCAAGGCCACCTGGTACCTCTCACGCTTGAGTCTGCCCCACTCACAGCATCTCTGGATGCTTCGATGGCAGCACAACCCAGACTGTGGCGGTTTGAACGAGATGCCCCCCTAAAGTCTTGGGCATTTGAATACTTGTTGGTGACTGTTTGGGAAGGATCAACAGGTTAAAAGGCGTGGCCTTGTGGAAGGAGGGGTGTCACTGAGGCCAGCTTACGGCTTCACAAGCCTCCCACCATCCCCAGTGTGCCCTTTCTGCATCTTGTTGGTGGACATGAACGTGAGTCTCGGCTGCTCCAGCACCATGCCTACCTGCTTGCTGCCATGTTCCCAGCAATAAATCCTTTCTTCTGTAAGTGGCCATGGTCACAGCGTTTCAGCACAGCAATAGAAAAGTAACTGCTTCACAGAGCAATAGAGATATTATAGAAAGCGAGGATACTCAAAAGAGTACAAAATCTTGGCTATGCATCTCAGCATATGTTTTGATACCCTGCTGGGTGGAGTCTTTCAGAGGTCCTCTGTGATAGGCTCCTGTCCTGTTCCCTGTTTTCTCCCTCTTCCAATGTCGGTTTCATTTGCCTTTCTGAATGAGGATTGATCCTCTTACCCAGGGTCCCTCCTTTTTGCTTAGCTTCTTTAGGTGTAGATTTTAGTATGATAATCCTATATTATATGTCTAATATTCACTTCTAAGTGTGTGTATACCATGTGTGTCTTTCTGCTTCTGGGATACCTCACTCAGGCTCATCTTTTCTAGATCCCACCATTTGCCTGCAAATTTCATGAGTTCTTTGTTTTTAATTGCTGAGTAGTATTCCATTGTGTAAATGTAGCATAACTAAGAGAAACTCTTATTTACATATGGGGGAAATGGAGCCAAAAACAGAACCTCGGAGAATATAAAACACCACTGGCTGATCTAGTATTGGGAGAATGAAAAGCCATTTCCTCCCTGTATTATCTGGGTTTTTAGTGTTATAATGGCATAAGTTCTCTACACCATCATCATATGTACATGTAGATGAGATGAAAGAGAATATGGAGTCATATTAAAAGAAAGCAGATGTATCCCTCTCTGCTCTTGGACTTGTAGACACAGTGTGACAGGCTCCTGCTGGCCCTGTTTGCTCTCCTGTTGTCCTACCTTACTCGCTCTGATGGACGGTACCCTCAAACTTTAGTGGACCCTTGATCAGGGACATCCATACTTATGTCTGTCACTCAAGGAGAGGGCTCGGAAGTTGTTGGATGGCTCCTGTGGGGGAGTTTGTCCAATGAGACAGACTGTCACGAAGGAGCACTGTGACACTGAGAGACAAGCTCCAGCCTTCACAGCCTGCGCTTGTAGAGGAAGTAGGCTCTGCTCTAGGAAGGGCCCAGCAGGAGAGCAAGAGAGGTGAGCTCTCAGCTCACAGGAGTGGGTTGTTTCTGGAATTCTAGAACCTGGGCACTGTCCTGTCAGCCAGAGTAAGAGGCTTCTCAGTTGACAGTGTCAAGTTGCTTTTCCCAGAGAATCCATGATGAAGGTGTTCATGGTGTGCTAGCCTTGGTCATCTGATTAAAAGGCCTCTCATTAGTTTTGCAGAAACATTAATAGCAACAATAACAAAACTGTACTCAGCATTTGTATGGAACTCTGGTACTTTGATCCTATTTCCGTCCGTCTTTCCCCCTACTATCCAGATATTGCCTTATCTCCGCCCCAGTTCATGTTTATTGACTACCCTGAAACATACCAGGCAAAAATCCTGCCACCAGGCCATTTTATCTTGGACTCATACACTAATACAAATTGCTGTCTCCTACTGGAGTCTTGGCTGCAGTTCACTAAGTCCTCCTAACTGTATATCCTGAGTGACAGGTGAATCAGTCTTCACATAAGTAGTTAAAGTCCAACATCTAAAAAGAAATGCTTCCTTCATGCCATTCAAAATTATTTTCATCGTTGTCAATTTTAAGCATAAATTTTCATAATCAAATTAAACTCTTCATAACATTCAAAATTTTATCACCAGAGTGAGACATACCCCACTCTTGAGCATCTCAGAATGGTTAAATAATTCACGGTAGGTTTACTTAGCCCTAGAATAAACCCCAAAGGTTGTTTGTGTTACTGATTACATTTCTGAGCTTGCACTTTTTGAATAATTAGAAAACAAGCTTATATTAAGTGTTCAGAGGCCATTATCTGTGGCCCTTATCAAGCCTTAAAGGCAGAAATGTTAATCTATATGTTTCTATGCAATTAATCTGTGAGGTGAGTGATACCCTAATAAGCATGCACAGCCAAGGGTGACTGAAACTCCTGGGCTACAATCATGGCTCATGTTCTCATACATGCAGAACTTTTAAAAGAGAAACCTCACCCCTGAGGCAGGCAGATCTACAAGGCCAGCCTGGTCTACAAAGCAAGTCAGAACAACCAAGGCTACACAGAGAAACTCTGTCTCAAAAAAGCAAACAAACGTGTGTGTGTGTGTGTGTGTACACACACATACATTAGAATTTAGTTGTTCTAGGGTGGGAACTTCAGTACAAGCTAGAAAGAGGAGAACTCATAAACATTGCCATATATCATGCCAGGTGAATCCAAGCTCTGTGTCTCCACCTAATCGAGAAGACACAGGGCTAAAGATCATTTCCTTCTTGCATGGAAATCTTTCCCTCTCATTCCTCTTTCATCACAATATTCAAAGGCTTAAAATACATTAGGGAGGAGGGGCACCTCTTGGCAAAATTGCTGCTGTCCTCTGCTGTAGATTTTCCATGTAGCAATAATACAACATCTCAAGCATTGAACGCAGTAAGTGCAGGGCTCTAGAGCAAAATGTGAGTGAATGCTGTGATTACATGTGCCATTTAAATGACACCCTGTGTCTAGTGAATCATGTGGTTCATCCTGCCTACTCTCAAATGCTCTCAAATGGAACTTTCTGAACCTTAAAGGAACTCTGCCACACATATGTGGAAGTGACTGGTATCGGCTTAGGAGCCCCAAGATCACGTTCTCAGCACGAAGGAGATTCATTTTCCCCAGAGGGACAAAGGGCATAAGAGACAAAGACAGGAGCTAGAAGACAAGGGAGAGGGGCCAGGGGTGTTTGTCCTAGAGGGAGGACAAAGGATTGCCTCTGGATAGAGAGGAGACATTTGTGGCCCGTACGCAAATGGTGCTTTATAAAGGTAAAGGGGGACGGTATCGGGATAAGGTGTGTAATTTTAACTAGGCATATTAATTAGGTGAGCCAAAGGGGACTTTTCTTTCTTTTCCATACAGGGTTTCTCTGTGTAACTGAGCCCTGGCTGGCCTTGAACTCACAGAGAACTGCCTGATTTGCCTCCCAAGTTCTAAGATTAAAGGCCTGTGCCCCGACACCTGGCTGAAAGGGGACTTTTGGTTACTGGACTTCAATACGTTGATTGTTGGACCTTGGTAGCCAGCCTCAATAGGAGAAAGTGACCAAATAAGGGAACAGACTTTGGTGGCCAGCTTTAGGAATGTAACCTAACAGTTTTCAGCAAGGCAGAGGGAATTGGGGAGAAGGGCAAGCCATGCCAGCGCCATGTTTGGCATGCTCCGGATGTTAGAGCCCCTTCATCTGTCACTTAGCTTATGGAATAACTAAGCTAGTCCCTGGTTGAAATAACTAGTCATTCTAACTTGATGACCTTGAAGTAATGAAATCTTTATGGACTCTTATGAAAAGAAAGTTTCAGAAAATGTTCAGAGAAAAGGAAATAGATCATAATTATGATGTATTTACTAGGGGTGAGAAAGTGAGGTAGATTTCTATTACAGCAGAAAGGAAGGAAGGAAAGGAAGGAAGAAAAGAAAAAGAAAGAAAGAAAGAAAAAGAAAGAAAGAAAGAAAGAAGGAAAGAAGGAAAAGCCAGGTTGTGGGGTAGTATATCTTTAATCCCAAACACTCAGGAGGCAGAGGCAGGCAAATTTCTACATTTGAGGCCAGCGTGGTCTATATTGTGAGTTCTAGACCAGCCAGGGCTACATAGTAAAGCCTCTCTCCTCCCTGACCCCACCTGGGGAAGGAAGGAATGAAGGAAGGAATGGAGGGAAGAACCAATCCTTAAATCTTTCTTTAAGGAGAGCGCATGATACCTAGGATTGGAATGCCAGGATCCCTCGAGGCGTTCAGCTGTGTGAACTTGATTCCTCTGCTCATTCTGGAGGTTTTGATTGCAGACCACACATGAAGATTGCAGGGTGAGCTTGTAAATAAGACCAGCCATCCAGCCCCATAGATGGAGGATGAGAGTGGGCTCCCTGGGAGATTGCAATGATTGCATAAGGTTGAAACGACTGAGCCAGCCTGAGCAAGAAGGCGGGCAAGTGTCCCCTGTTAGTGAGTAGGGACCCCACCCCCACCCCCTTTCAACCAGGGCCGGCAGTGATTAGTAGCAAATAGGTAAATTGGTAGGTCTTCATACAGCTCTGGAGAAGGCAAGCTTTAAGGACCACTGGACCCGGTCCCCTCTTGGTTTTGAAAAGTGGTTGCTCTTTGCTCATAATAACCACTTTCCTTGGGGATTTCCCTGGCATTTGGGTGTAAAGAGTGTGCATTTTTAAAGCTGTCCAAATACCTATTTGTGCAGTAGACCATAGCTTCTCTCCATAGGCCTCTATGCTTTATCAAGTAGATGATACATGTCTAAAAACCTATCTGGACAGATATTTCCCGGAGAGACTGTTATTGTGCATGTGTGTGTGCTATAGTCCTATGGCTCACTGGCTAAGTAAAATCTTGTAACCATTTTAAATAGATGCATCCAGCAAGATGTCATTTTTCACTCTTATACACTGCAGAGCGCCACAGTGTGAGATGGGTTCATTTGGGTGTTTCTATTATAAATTTCACATGGAGATGCTTTACCCAAAGGAACAAAGTTTAAGGGCCAGTCAGAGAGCTCAGTGTGAATAAGGGTGTTACCTGCCTGAGTCTCATCCCTGAAAGGAGGGAACTGATCCCTTCAAGTTGTCCTCTGATCTCAACACACACAGAGTAAGTAAATAAATATATTCAGAAAAGGGAAAGGGATCAACTCTTAAAATACTGAGTATAAAGCAAGAATCTGGCACCATTTTTTCTACCTTTTAATGTTGGGGCTCGAGCCCAGGGCTCTGTGTATACTAGTAAGATACCCTACCCCTACCGCTGTTTCTCTCTTTTGTCTTAGTCACTGTTGTAGTTCTGTGAAGAGACGCCATTATCAAGGCAACTCTTTTTGTTGGTGTTGTTGTTTTGTTTTTCTGTTTTCTGAGACAGAAAACAGCTCTGCTATCCTGGAACTCGCTCTGTAGACCAGGCTGGCTTTGAACTCACAATGATCTCCTTCCTCTGCTGGGATTAAAGGTGTGTGCCAACAATGCCCAGCTTTACCAAGCCAAAGCATTTACAAAGACAAAGCATTTAATTGGGGTTTGCTTACAGTGTCAGAGGCTTAGTCTGTTATCATCATGCAGAGAGCATGCAGGCAGGCAGACATGGCACTGAAGAAGCAGCTCAGAGATACAACCTGATCCTCAAATACGGAGCCTATTATGAGCTTTCCTGAAACCTCCAAGCCCACCCTCAGTGACCCACTTCCTCCAACAAGCCACGCCTACTTCAACAGGCCACACTGGAGAGCGCTGTGTGAAGGTGCATCTCTGTACAGTTAATTAATTCTGTACTGGCAGAGGGCTATGGCCCGTCACCATCCTCATGTTTTGTAAGTGTTTCCTCGCCTGCCTAAGGCAAGCTATGAATTTTTATTTTTGTATTCTTATTCATTTTTCCTTCTGTGGGGCTAGGTCAGTACTAAATTCAAGACACTTGTGCTTTAAGGTTCATAGACTCAACCCCCCTACCCACTACTGTCAAGATGCCTGCTGTGGTTTTTGGAGCAGATAGAGAATGACTGTTGAGTTATTTGGGTATGACAAGGACATCTGGGAGATGAGGAGTGTGTCTTTGTGAGTAATGTGACTGCAGTAGGACATGGAGTCAGTGATAGAGCATCTTCATGGGGCCCTGTGGAGGAGAGGAGGAGGGACTTTGGTGGTGAATTTCTAGGATGGGTAGAACATTGCTATATGTACCCAAGAGTCTCACATGCACGAGGACTCAGTTGTAGGTGAAAGGATTCACTAAAAGCCGCTCAAGCAGAAAAGAATTTATCAAAGGTGTTCATTGGAGGGCTAGGCAGGTTTAGGAGACACCCATGAACACTGTAGCCATTATAGATATAAAGCCAATTCATATAGAGAAATGAATTCATTTCAAAGGGTAGTTTCCAGAGGTGTGTGCTGACCAGCAGAGAGGCTCCCAGGCACTCTGTAGACGCATGGTTTCAGGCTCATCTCACACCTAGTCAGTGAGAAACTCTGAGCACGGGCCAGAAATCTGAACAAATTTTCCAGGTGATACTGATGGACAGTTTAAGAGCTGATATCTGTGATGAGAACAAAGGCAAGCACCCTGCTCCTGCTTCCCAGGCTTTCCATGCCTGTAAACTGCTCCCCCCCCCCACTCCCCATCCCATCCCGAAACTACCCCCATTGCCATGGAAGAGCCAGCCAGCGTGTTTGCTAATGGACCTTATTTACTTGCATAAGTTGCTGGTTTCTCTTCCACTGTGTGGCTCACCTCCAGGTTTGAGGCCCTGAGAAGTCACCCTCCAGGTAGAGGCAAAACCATTATCGGCTTTGCCCCAGGCTAGAGTTTAGAAATGGGTGGCTTCGGTGGCTGTTCAGAAAGCCATGCTTTGTACCTGCAGTCTGCTTACGTCTCCATCCCTGTGCGGGTCTTCTCGTGCATGCCAGCCTATGATGGCCCAGGAGGGTAGAACATGGAGGTCACAGAGGCTAGTCCTCCTGCCCTACCTCAACATGGGACACTCACCCAACTCTAGGAATTGGACTTCAGCTCCTTTTTCTAGAGCACCAAGACTTTCCGCTAGGTCCAGGGAGCCTGACCGGAGGCGTGGTCTAGCTCACTACCACAGGTAATTAATGAAATTAGCATTCCCTCCTAGCCTCCCACCCCTTTCATTGTTTTGCTGAGACGGAATTTCAGAAATCCCAGGCTGGCCTCCAACTCATATAGCCAGGCAGGAATGTCCTGGAATTCCTAATCCTTCTGCCACCTGCTCCTGGGCGCTGAGGTTACAGGCATGTGCCACCACGTGTGGTTCTATGTAGTGCTGGAGACTGAACCCAGAGTTTTCTACATGCTAGGCAGCTTCTTTGCCAACTGAGAGGCAGCCCTCTAGCTACCTTTTTCATTTCAAGTTTTTGCTCTCACTAGGCTAGCCAGGATGGCCTGAAAATCCTAGACACAGTCGATGCTCCCACTCAGCCTCTCAAGTAGCTGGGCCAGTGGGTATGTACTGCCATACTTGGATAGGGTTTTGGGAGCTGTGGGGGGAGGGGCACTGGGATGAAGCCCGTGGCTACTACCTCTATAGCTCCCTTTAAATAATATACATTAATGTAGAAGTTGCTCCTGAGAGAATGTCAACTCCTTGCCTGGATGAAGTGCGCCATTTCTCAATACTGAACAGTTATTAAAGTTATATCCAACTATCTGTACAAGTTCATTCTGGGATCAGCAAGATCTTTATAAACACATCTTTGTAGAAACCCATTATAATAATGCTGTGCTTTCCCGGGACTAGTTGTAAGGTGTATCAGGGCACCGATTACCAATGGCACAAGTCCCTTTCCTTACATCACCTGCCTGTCTTCAAGTCTAAGTGGGTCAAGGCAATGATCAGTGAGCCCAGTTGACTGACTGTGAGTTCGGCAGACTGCCTCAGCCTGACAAAGGCCTACTTTCTAATTCAGTTCAGAATACCATCTCCCTCAGGAGAGATGGCTCAGGGCTAAGGAATGGCTCCCGGGTTAAGAGCTCTTACTGCTTTTGCAGAGGATCCAGTTCTGGTTCCCAGCACAGTGGTGGCTCAACCACCTCTAACTCCAGTTTCATAAGATACAGTGCCCTCTTCTGGCCTCTGTGGACATTGCATGCACACAGCACACAGATATACATGTAGACAAAACATCTATACATATAAAAAAATTTTAAATCTTCAAACAAACCAACAAAGCAGTCAGTCACACTCAGCTGATATAAACTAAGTCCCAGAGTCAGACACCTTATGACTGTACTTTGGGTTGGCCCGTCTGCTTGTCTGCCTTCTCTTTTATGAACATTTTTGCTTTTGTCTGTTTTTTCAATGATTATGTCTTCATATTTGTTGTACTCAGTCCCAGCTTAGAGCTCCTCTGTCTTCTGAGCTAACCTGAATAGGGGCTGGAGAGACAGATCAGCAGGGAAGAGATTGTCTAGAGTACCTGGGTTCAATCCCTAGCAACCAAAAAGTGGCCCACAACCATCTGTAACTCCAGTTCTAGGGGATTCAGTGCCCTCTTCTGGCCTCCTCAGGTACTGACCATGTACATGATGCATGCAAGAAAACACTCATACACACATAATTTTTTTAATTCATAAATTTAACTTAAAGGCAACGGTGGGCCACATCTTCCTGTTGGCCAGTTCCAGCTTGGCTTTCTCCTTGGTGCTGTGTGGCGGCCTTATCCTACAACACACACAGGCAGAAAGAAGACAGCTCCATGGAACCCCTGTCATCAGCAGAGCGCTGTTGTCCTCAACTAAAGGAGTGACAGCGTAGACCCTTGCACACAGGACCAGTGGTCTGATGTTGGGAACATCCCGTTTGCCAGCAGCTTTCTTTGTAGTCTAGGCCAGCAGCCTCTCCTCCTCCTCTGTCTCTACCTCTAGGATCCTCCACCTGTGTGCAGACTTAAGCAACCTGATGACTGTTTGACAGTTTCAAGCCTGGGCAAAGGGGTTAATCTCAAGAGCCACTTTGAGCTGTTGCAGAGGAGGGCAAAAAGACCATTTGACAAAGCAATCGAGGTCCCTTCAAAGATGGGTGTCCCATCCAATGCAAGTGTTCTTAGGTCTTTTCTCAAACATAAAGCTCACCACCTTTAGGCTCTTGCTTCTTGGTGATCGGAGGGGATATGGACATTATCTTTCCCTTGGTCATCTTTTCTTTGAAGGGATCTTCCATAGCTGGAGAAGAGCTATTTATATGTTGACACAAGGCATTGCTACAAATATGGTCTAAGACAACTCCCATTTATGATGCAGTTTCTCTGAGTCTGGGCACAACTGAGCTGCTATAGCTTCATTCCAGATACTCACTGGGTCCACGGGCCCACCCAGGCTCCAGTGGAAGGGAGCCATTTCCTTGCTCACAAGTTGTTAGCATCAGTGAGTGTCCCATGGGTGGTCACACTGAGGACTTGGATTTCTTGCTGACTATCAGGCAGAGGCCCACACTCAGCTCATCACTGTGTGACTCTTCCTAGCATGAACTCTTATTTCCTCAAAGCCTCCAAGCAGGGGAGTCTTCTCAGGATGCAAGCATTTCAGTTAGATGTAACAGGATCACAAAAGTGATATCTTATTGCCATAGCCCAATGGTAGAAGCATATCCCAAGGCCTAATGGGGTAAGGATATCACATCTTGGGTGGCAATATGTGGAGTCCTGGTAATGGGATTGGCCGTGCATTCTGTTTTGAAATTTTATAGGATGCATAGAGCTTTTCTAACAATATATTGTTTAAAATATTGTTGTCTTTAACTTTAAAAAGAGCAGGGCATACTTGTGCATTCCTGTAATCCCAGCATTGGAAGATGGATACAGTATAAAGAATTCAAGGCCACTTCATTTATATAGCTGGTTCAAGGCCAACCTGAGCTCCAACAAAAGCAAAACAAATAAATAAACAAAACCCAGCATAGCACTTTAAAATTGACAGGAAACATTATTTATAAATGACCCTACATTGGGTTAATTTCTCTGTTAGAATAAGTTAAGTAAAGCTTGATGTATATGTGACCCCCAGCCCTCAGAAATGAGGCAAGATATCTGAGCAAGAAAATTCAAGACCAATTAGGCAACATAATGAGATCCTGTGTCAACTAACTAACTAACTAACTAACTAACCAACCAACCTACCTACTAACTGGAAGAAAAGAAACAAAATAAAGAAGAATAATTTTCTGTCTAATATTTTTTCCAGAGGGTATACTGTGTTTAACAAGGCTTGCACACTGCATTCAGACAGCCCGGGTCCGATGATATATATATATATAGCTCAGTGGTAGAACACACACTGAACATTCTTTGGGCCTGTGTTCAAACTCCAGCTCCAAAAATGTACACACACAGTTTTGTTTTTAAAAACAAAAACAAACAAAACCCCTTATCCTTACCTCAAATAGATAGAGAGGGGTTGTTGGGTTAAAGAACATATTAAACTATGCCCCTTGCCTGTGGGGTCATCCAGACCACCAGGCCTGGCTGTGGTTCCCCCAGGTTACCTTCAACCTGGGCTGTGGTGCTGAAGGAACACTCAGCAATGATGTAGAGAATGTGAGCTCAGCATCAAGCCCAGTCATAACCAACAGGGGATCTAGCTTCTCCAGGATTTGGTTTCCTCATGGAAATAAAAATGAGGCTCTGGGAATTAGAGAGCTATCTGGGCAGTTACGAGAACTTACTGCTCGTGCAGAAAACCTAGTCCAGTTCCCAGAACCTATCTTAGTGTCTCACATCTGCCAGTAACTCTAACTCCAGGTAGTCCAATGCCTATGAACTCTGCAGGCACCTGTACTCATGTGTATACATACACACACACACACACACACACTTTAATAAAAACAAATCCTTAAAAATGAGACTTGCATTAGTTGATTCTTTGGATTTTGTTTGTTTTATTTTGTTTTGCTTTTTAAAAACAAACAAACAAACAAGATTTTTCTGTCTAGCCCTAGCTGTCCTTTATGTAGACCAGCCTGGCTTTGAACTCAGAGATCTGCCTGCCTCTGCCTCCCCAGTGTTGGGATTAAAAGTGAGTGGCATCCACATTCAGCTTTATCAGTTGATTCTTTAGAGCCGGATGGATGACAGAATCATCCTATACCACTGAGCTTTCCGGAAGTTTAAAGCCCATAGTCTCAAAGTCTTCTGAGACCTGACTTTGGATTTCAGGCGATTCTCTCATGCATAGCCTATTGCCATGGCATCTTAAGTTCAGGGCCATCTGTGGTATAGCAAATGCCCCCTGAACATCAATCCCATTCCTGAGGGCCAAACACTCTCAGATTTCTAGACCAGGTCTGGCCCAGATCTAGATGGGCCAGTTTCTGATTTTTGTGAATTTGGAGCTGGGAGTATAGGAGCAACTCAAAGCCAGCCTGCTCGGGCAGCTGCTATCTGCCTCTCAGCTCCCTGCATTCTTCAGAGGACTAGACCTTGGCCCTGAGAAGGAAGTTCAACTGGCTGTCCCCCAGCCCCTGCTTCTTACCACATCTACTCTGCTAGCTGCCCCTCCCTTTCCACTGTCCTAAGCACTGTCCTAAGATTTATGATTTGCAAGTACTTTATATTTCAGATCTACAATGCAGCCATTGGCTTTCCTTGTGTGTGTATGTGTGCATCTTCATGTGTGTGTTCAGCTGTGTGTGTGTGTGTATCAGAGTGCAGAAGCCAGAGGACAATCTGGGTTATTCTTCTGGTTTTATCCACTTTTTTATGAGAGAAGGTTGCCTATCGGCCTGGAACTCACCAACAAAGCTAGGTTGGGTGGCCAGTGAACACTGGTGACTCTCCTGTCTCTAACCAGCAGTCCTGGGATTATGTACCGCTATACCTGGCTTTCTTCTTCATGTTTGCAGTGCCAGCGCTTTACTGACTGAGCACTCTCCTCAGCTCCCATTTGGCTTTCTGCCGGTGAAATATGGTCACAGTGTATAGGCAGTCCGTGCACCAAGTCCCAGGTGGAGAACATGGCAAACGTGGTCATTCTGTGCAGTCCCAGAGCCCACGCTTTCTGCCTGTGGCATGGTGGCACTTGTTCTCCATGACACTCCTAAGCTGGCTGAATGAAGAGGTAGGTGGTAGCCATGAGAGAGGGAGAGGAAGAGAGGATTCCATCTGGAAGTGTCATGTGGAAGAGGCTGCAGTATCCTATGTGGACACTAGGTGGCAGAGGACCACTGGGCTCCACAGGCCCAGATCTGCCAGCTGTGTCTGGCTTGTGGGTCTTGCTTCCTGTGAGATGTACAATAGCAAAAAGGAGAAAAGGCTAGGTGTAGCTGTTAAATAGTTACCCGAGTTTTAAAGGTTTCTTAGTTGTCTTGTGTTGCTTTTGCATCGTTGTTACCAAATGCCTGACAGAAACTACTTAAGGAGCTAGGATTCACTTTGGCTCATGGTTTGAGGGCACCGTCCACCCTGGCAGGGGAATGGCGGCAACATTCATGGTGCTTGTGGTGTCAGGACTGGTGGCGGGGACTCCTTCCATGTTGGTGGGCCCTGAGGCAGGGTGCTCAGACCAGTTCCCAGGTCGCCCTCCAGTGGCCAGCTTCTTCCTGAGGCTTCCCTCCTCCTAAAACAGCGACTCTCTGGGGGACCAAGCGTCCAAACACACCGGCCTGGAGGGGAGTCTCACATTCAAACCATAACATTACTCTGGGACACAAAGGGGGAATTAAAGCTGAAAAGCCAGCATGAAAAGGAGGGGGAAAAAAGCCATGATACATCTTCAATACTGCAAAAGGCAAAAATTCCATTTAAATCCCTCTTTTTATAAAAAGAACTTAAAATTAAACCCTTGTAATATTTCACAGATATTCCATTTATAAACATTTAGTGATAGATGTCATTTAATTCCCACCTTCCTTTTTTTTTTTTTTTTTTTTTTTTAGAAACAAGAACTGCTCAAATTGTCTTGTCTTTAGTTTTCCTGGAGAGAAAATGCTTTTCTTCTGACTGTAGAAGGAGAGGTTCATAATCTCACTTTTAGGAGAGAAGCGGAGTTCTGTGGTGTTTTGTTTTGGCACGTTAGTACCTGAGAATGTTGAGCTACGACTGAGAATCATGTTGAGTGGCTACCATTATTGGCAGAAACAGGCTCACCCCATGGGTTTGCTGCAGGGTGAATGAATGAAGGCAGGAGCTTGCTCTAGTTTGTTCTTGCAACCATGATTTCAAGACAAATTAGGTACATCCAGCAGCCTAGATGAGACTCTGCCTTTTTCAGAGTGGTCCGGCAAATGTTTTAAAAAACGATGGGCCCTTACCTTTAAGTGCTTGAAATCCAAAGCATTCTTCGTGAATGACAAGATGGCTGGTTATTTAAGCTTCTTGCTGCAAGGAAATACCAGCGTAACTGTCCGGTGTTAGGATTTTGGTTTAATGAGAAATGAGAGTAGGAGCCATTAGCCCAGGGCGGGAAGAGAGGCCTCTGTACCCAAGCCATGCCTTCCTGACCTGTGGCTTAGGATCTTCTGTGTAGGACACGATTCTGATTATTTAGTCCCTGGTTAAACTGAGTCCAGCCCCCAAACAGCTGCATACACTAGGCTCAGTCCTGATCAGTCCCGGTCATCTGCCAGCACTGTGACTGACACAGCCACTGTTGTGACCCTTGCTGAAGGCTGTGATGTAGTTCTCTGCAAAGGACATCAGTATCCAGTGTTCAAAATGAGAGAACCCAGGGCCCGTAGATCTCCGCTGAACACACTGGAGCGGAGTCTAGGCGATACAGTCTAAGCGATACAGTCTAAGCGGTACGTGGAGTATCGCTGCAGCATCAGAGCCTCCAGCGGCGATTGGTTTGGCACAGTGAGAAGGTGGGAGGAGCTTGATGAGACTTAGATCTAACGTTAGAGGACAGTTCCTCTCGCCCGCTTGGGACGAGTGGAGTGGAGCCTTGGTAGCTTTAGGAGGGAATAACGTGACCACATTCAAAAGGCCAAAGAGATCAGTTCGGACTCGCTCCAGGCAACCCAAGAGAGAAACTACAATGCCCTGAACTGAGGAAGCAGCTGTGGGAGGAAGAAGGGAAAAGTGGCGGGTGTCAGGACACCTCGGCTGAGGGGGGATGGTGAGGGGGCGTGGGACGCAATGGACACTGCCAGCTGCCGTCTGGGCAGCAGGTTAAGAGAACTGCTTCAGAAAAAAGGGGAGGCTGAGGAGCCCAGGAAGGGGTCCCGGACATTCTAGGTTGTATCTGAGAGAGGTGAGAGAGCAGAGCTGTGCGTTGAGACGAGCACAGGTCTGGTGAGGCCTGCCTGAGATCTCAGTCCTGGGAGGACAGTTTTCCTGTCTGTGCGCCACAGGGTGTCTAGAGCAGAGGTTCTCAACCTGTGGGTCTCGACCCCCTTGGGGGTTAACCGACCCTTTCACAGGGGTTGCCTAAGACCAGGGGTCCTCAAACTTTTTAAAGTGGGGGCCGGATCACAGTCCCTCAGAGAGCTGGAGGGCCGGACTATATGAACTACTAATTCCTACCCACACTGCACATATCTTTTATAAATAAAATGAAGAACATTTATAAATAAACAGATCACGTACCAGTATTTCAATGGGAACTGTGGGCCTGCTTTTGGCTATATATATTA
>CM053762.1:38965262-39073996 GCA_028658305.1 Pachyuromys duprasi | reverse complement strand
GGGGGGGGGGGGGGACGGGGACAACAAAGTTCTGGAAACAGAAGCGATGGCTACAGGACACGTGAATGTATATAATGTCACAGGATTAACCTTTTAAATAGTTAAAATGGCAAACTTTGTGCTACGTATATTTTATCCCTGTAAAAATGAAAAGCCAGGCAGGCATGGGGATATAGCGCATTGTTGGATCATTTGCCCAACAGCAGTGAGGGTCTGGGTTCAGCCCCTGGTTCTTTAACCACAGCGGAAAAGCAAGTAGTGAAAACAGAGAGAAACAAGGTTGCAAATACTGGGTTTCCAGAAAAGGCCCTGAGGCAGTGACGCTCTCCCACAAATCCTTCCCGGCTCTGGCCTGCCAGGAAGCAAACGCTGCTGTTCCTCTGCTGTGCCCCGCGCCCATCATTCCATTCCTGACAGGGCTTAGGACAAACTCCCCATTCCTGTGTTCCGTCCCCACGGCACTACTGCCCACAGCTCAGGACAAACTCCCCAGCCGTGTGTCCGTTCCCACAGCACTTCTGCCCATCGGTGGAAATCCTTACTGCTTTGGTCTCAGGTACCTGCTGCATTGCAACTCCGCCTTTCTTTTCTTCTGTGTGGCTGGTTGGCAGTCCCCTTAGTCCCTGGGTGGCCAGGGGCTGTACCTCCTCTTGCTTGGGCGCCTCTCCCCACCCACAGATCTGTGGCAATAAGAAGTCTAGATGGGCACTTTCAGATGACGCCTTCCTTTGCTCCCTGCCACGAGCAGTTGTGTTCTCTGCCTGGCTTTGCAAACACTTTTACTCACTGTGACAAATGTACTTTACTTTGTGATCCATGGCACATATTCATACTAGTCTATGCAGCGCAACCTAAGATCGCAAATGTGTTCAGTTTTTATAAACGCTACATCCTCAGGACGGCTAGAACGAGGGTGTGTTCACGGCCGGCCACTAAGGGGAGCTGGTGAGTCAGGTCTCATTGAGGAACCAATTAGTCTGGTGGGTCTTGAAGCAGTCTCAGTAACTGGCTGAGACCTTAGGATTCTTAGCTTCTCAGGTGCCTTGACAAGTCCCCTTAGAGGGGGCCTTGGGTGTTGACGCAGTTTATCTATGGAACAATTGCCTACTCAGTCGATTTAACTGGATAAACATTTTCTCGGCTTAATGTCTCCAAGGGGTAGTTTTATTTAATGTCTTGTTTTATGGTAGTTATCTCCCTTTTCCCCAGAGAAGGCTGTAATTTGTGTGCCCTCCTTCCTGCTTTTATTAATAATAATAATAATAATATTATTATTATTTTTAACACTTCGGGAGTGTGGCCAGGTATCTTGATGTTTACCTTGAGCCTCATGCAGACTCACCTCCATGAGAAGGTTCCACGCTATGCCCTGTGCTTGGCGGTTTCCTTTCAGCTCAGCAAATGAGGCCGCCTCTGCTTGCTCTGTTGATTCTTTTGGGGGGAGGGGTGTTACTAATACTTTTTCTTTTTCTTTTTTTGAGCTTATAATGATATTATTTTCCCCTCCCCTTTCCTTCCCTTTAAATTCTCATGTATGCCCCACATTTTCTTTCAAACTCATAACCACTTTTTAATTTAATTATTGTTGAAGGTGTGTGTATGTGTGTGTTCTGAAATATAAATACAGCTTGTTTGATCTTGTATGGTATATGTGTTTTCGGGGCTGACCATTTGGTAGTAGGTAGCAGTCGAGGGGAAGAGCACCGATTCTTCCATTTTTAGCATTCTTTAATTGCCTGTAGCTCTTTGTGTAGGAAGGAGGCCCCACGGGCTTTCCCGCTTCATACATTAGTAGGTCTTTTGGTGCCATCTTTGTTCAGGTCATGTTTAGGCAGCCATGTTGGTGAGACTTCATGTGTGTAGCTTCTCTGACATTTCTAGCAGACACAATCTCACAGCAAACTGCCTTCCTGTTCCTCTGTGCACTCCTCTGCAATGATCCCCGAGCCTTAGATACAGGAGTCATGTTGCAGATGTATCGGTTGGGAACGGGCTTCACAATTCTGCATTTTAATAGGTTGTGGTAATGGTCTTTGCCACAAAGAAAAGTTTCCTTGATGAAGGGTAAGGACTACACTTTTTTTTGTGGAGATGAGGACAAATGTTTAAAATATAGTTAGAGACTATGCTGGTTTAGTGAAATGATGGTTATAGGTTCTCCTCTGAGAGCCATGTAGTTGGCTAGGTTTTCAGTACCAGGTATGATTTCCTTCTTGTTGAATGAACCTTACACCTAGTTAGAGAGCTGTTGGTGAATGCCAAGGTATGTGTGCCATTATTGCACTGTTAGGGTTTTTGTGCTGGTTATTGGTGTGGTTCTTAGGCGTCATAATTGGGTAGGGCTAATGATCACTTCCTTCCTTTGAAAGCTTGGAAGTTGCTTCTGGTACCATGAAAGCTAGCCCCTAGAGAGGAAGCTTTCAGATCAGTTCCAGCTTGGACCCTAAGGGTCCTGTGTCCACTGACTTGTGTCTTCAGCAGTAGGGACTTCCTTTCTACCTCTAGTGGGTAAGCAAAAGCAACAGAAAAAATGGTTTGGGAGTCTCTTGGATAACCCTAGCCAACAACTCAAAAAGGGCTTCTCATGCCTGGTGTTGGGGTTTTTGTTACATAGGATATCGCACGTGGGGGGAGTATTGTCAGCCCTAGATGGGTAAATGTCATTTGAACTATGTATATTGATATTCAGACTTGCATGTATTCTTGGGGAGATAGCCATTTTGATTCTTGACAAAAGGATATCCCTGGAAGAGATTCCAAGAATCCTCAAATAGCCTGACTTGAGGAATGGGATGAAGAACCCATTTGGGTAGAGACAAGAACACCTCATGATTAACTCTGCCAGCTAGGCTGGGGACAACAGAGGTACAGAGCTACCTGCCCTTGACTTGCTCCCTGAAGCATACAGAAATTATCTCTGCTGGTTATCTCCCGAGGACGACCTCCATGTTTGTCTTTAGTGAGAGACCATAGGCCATGAAGCAGTTCAGCCTTTGTCCATGAGCACAAAGGGGTCAGATCATGGATCAATAAACTACATCATCTTTAGTACTTCAGAAGGTGATAGCAACAGAATTCTTACTCTATTACCTCTACCTATGTCTATAAGGCTGCTTCTCAAGGTCTATTCCCCCTTTGCAGTGGGACAGGAAGTGGGTGTCTCAGCGTTGTGAAGACATTCAGTATACAGTGTTTACCAGCACAAGCCAGAGAGTTAAATGAGTCTTAAGTAAGAGGAATTCCTTTAACTCCATTTCCGTAGGTGGCAAAACTGTCCTCCTTGCCAGCTTCTGTCTTTACTACAACCTCAACAGTCACGCGCGCTAGCATGGCCCCAACCTTGCAGGGCAGGTTAGGCTGCTGCTGGCTATCATGGGGCAAGGGAGAATGCCTGTCTGTCTCTTCTTAGAGACTGAGCCAGCCTCGCTAATTAAGAGCACCTCAAGGAAGTTTCATGGGCAGGAATGCAGAGCCTATTTTGGACCTTTCCCTAGTGGGCCCAGGAAGTAGCGATGGCTTGCAGTGAGAATAATCCCTGGCCAAGAGCTGAGGGGACTCTGTCACGACTCATGTGATCCCATCACAGAGACCACGTGGCTGTCAGATTTCCCTAAGCTTAATGTTGTCAGGTCTCCAGTGAGAATGTGCTAGGAAACTCTAGTTCTCCCCTCCGTGTTCTTCACCTCAAGGTATCATCTGGAACTGGCTCCTAAGATGCTGCTGGTGTTGCTTTTCTCAGATTGCCTTTCCACAACAGTTTCTTAGTGGCTGCCTCTCACCCACTCACACTCAGCCACAGCTCGCCTCCAGCTGGGGTTCCCTGATGGCGATAAGCATGGTGTGGCTGAATCTTGTAGTAGATCTCCATGGACCAAGCTCTGCCAGAGCCAGTCAGTCTCCTGGATGGACCAGATGTGCTGTCTCCTCCCTTTCCCACAGGTATATCAGTAGGTTAATAGAAGCATGTCTCTTGAGCAACCTGGAGTCCTGTAAGGAGTAAGTAGTATTAGGGGATGATCTCATCACAATGATAGATTTGTTACATTTTATGCCGAATTGATCCTTTTCTTCTTTCTAGCAAGAAACGTTCTGGTGTATGACATACAATTTCTCTCACTGAAGGATTCCTTTTTCATTCTCCAAGGATTTGGGTTGGTCCTCTGACTTGCTTGGGCCAATACAATCCTATGGAAATGATGAGGTATCAGGTTGAACCCAAGTCTCTAGAATCCTATTTCTTCATCCTAGCATTGGGAGGCTGAAGCAGGAATTATTCAGATTAGCATGAGTTTGAAGCTAAATTGCAATGCATAGTGAGTACCAAGTGGCTATCCAGGCCTACACCACAAGACTCTGCCTCAAAACAAGATACACACACACATACACATCAACCAACCAAGCAACTAACCCAAACCAAAAACCTAAGTAGACAAAGCCAGCAAAACCGAAACAAGCAGGCAAACCCCTTAAAGACCAGGATCAAGAGTTTGTAAGACAGACTCCAAGCTGCTGGGTAGTTGATTATGTGTCTGGCCTTATATCCTGACAGTGATTGAGTGACACACACTTTATTGATGTTCCTTTGGTCATCAAGGGCGTCCATCAATCAGTCTCTGTGATTGTACTTCCTCGAGTCCAGTCTTGGAGATTAATTTATAGACAGGAAGGATATAAACACGTTGGCTCCAGTTTCCGAGCAACACCCTGACTTCTGCCTCTTTCTCATCTTAACGCAGTCTGTCACTCTAGAGCTGTGACGTGCCCTGTGTGCCTTCAGAACAATGGATACCTTCAGTTGGCTCCTGGTCCCAAGGGCTCCTATGCCTTTTTCTCACAGATGTATCTGTCTCAGCTGCTGGCATGCATGTCTGGAGTGGCTTCTGTCTTGGCTGTCTAAGGACCATTGTGTACTTCTGGCCAGAGACAGAGTGAGAACAGAGGACGGGTTTCAGAGGCAGCTGCTGAGAGAGCAGCTGTGTGGTACCCTGGGTCTTCCTCGCTGGGACGACAAGAGAGAATGACTGGACTCCAACGACTGGGCATTCATCAGGGAGGGAGTCAGTACATGAACAGACTTTGGGATGAGCAGTGAGGAGGGCTCTAAGTGAATGTGAGTCATTTTTCTTTCTTCTCACAAGACTGCTATCATTTAAGTCATGAGTGCTGGTCAAGTTCTGAAAGCCAATTCTCGATGAATGCAGGGTTTATAAACATGGGGTATGTTGTCCCAGCCATAGAAAAAGAAGGCTTGTCATAGAAAAAGGCATCTTTTCAGAATTATCTTTCAACTGGAAGGCACAAATTCTATAAGGAACATTGTGACTACTAAGGCTTAGTTTCTGAGGCATCCCTGGGATGAGGGGTGTTCTTCCAGCCCTGCAGGAGTCCTTCCGGATAGGCCCTTACCACTGAGGTAAGGGAAGGCCTTACAGCGAGGCTTCTGCTCACTGTGCAGCAGCAGCAGCCGGGATTTCTGTGGAGATTCCCGGGCCTTTCCTAGACCTTGAAAACTGGAACCTTAAGGATTGGCTCATGAACCCTCCAGGGGGATTCTCTGTGCACCAGAGCTGTGAGATCCTAAGGTACACTCTGCCTTCCAGATGACATAGAAGTGGCCCAGGCATACATTGTACACAGTGGCGTACCTTCTCTCCATGCAACTAGGATGGTACCGGTGTGTGCCATTCCTGGGATTCAGAAAATAGTCATTTAGACTTTGGTGTTCTGTCTGTTGGGGAGTCCTCAGGGATAGTTTCCTTGCTGCCCACACCAAATAAGCGTCCTGTTTACAGCAGCATCCCACTTCCGGGAACCAGCTTCAAGATGAACCTGGAAAATTTAAATCATGCCAAGGTTCACTCTAGGCCTTTGCAATGGCCTTTAGAGCTTCTATCTGGAGTTGACACGTGACTGCCATCAGTGTGGCACTGGCAGAGAAAATCATACGGTCAAGGCCAACTTCAGAATCAAATGGGAAGTATACCCTTTTCTGCTCCATCTCCTAAGAGCACTGGGCAGTCTGAGAGTGACCCTGCTGGCTAGACGCCGAGGCTGTGCGTGGCCCTCGGCACTCCTGGCTAGCGGAGCTGCACATTACAGACTTGTGGTTTTGTGGGGGGAGTCAAGTTCACAGCCACCCATTAGCTCTTTGCTTCCACTGACCTTTGGATCTAAGCCATCCACCCCCAGATCTCCTCGGACCAAGCCTTTAGGGAAAAATATCCCGACACTAATATCCACACACAGAGCATACGTAGCGTGAGTGCACAGCAGAGAGAACCATCCTAAAATGAACAAAACGCTGCAGCTGCCCACAGGTGGGAAGTGGCCCTGTTGCGCCTTCCTAGTTCCCTAGCCTCACCCTAGGCTGCTCCTCCAGAAGGGCGACTCTCTCCTGACTTTCCCCAGCCTCAAATTATTCTTTTACACCTCATACATTCAGTTAGGCACCGGAACCCCTCAGTCCTGGTAGAAACCCAAACACAGAGGCTGGTCCTGCTGGTCCTGCTGTCGGACGGGATTTTTTTTTTTTTTGGAAGTGCCACTTTGGGCAGACCTGGGGTTGGAGGAGGGAGTTACCAAAGTTCTCAGGGACTCAGCCCAGTTAGGGGACACTGTCTTTATCACCTGCTTATTTACATGCAGCCAGCATTTCCTAATGACCCAGAAGTCTTTTCTGCTTGACACAGAACAAGAGGCAAGTGCTCCTTCCGGCAGGGACGTGGTCTCCTCTAGCGTTAGAAGCTACCCGGAGCGGCTAACAGTAGAGCAGGTTCCTATCTACCTCAGGCCTTTCCTCTTTGTTTAACACCCAGCCCTACTTTTCCAGGGGGGCGCAAGGACCCACTAACTGGTTCCTTCTGGGATGTGAAGTAGGAAGAACCTGCTTGCTTGTTTTGACTTAAACATTGGCTGGCAGTACCTCTTATGCAGGTCTCATGATTTGAAAATGAGGGGCAGACTTCCCTTCCTCTTTTCTACAAGATCACCAAAATCACCAAAGGACTTGCAGGAGAGGGAGAGGGAATGGCTACTTTCCCCAAACTCCCCAAACGTACTCTACACCAGACATACTGTACAAGTGTACACAGCCAGCACTTAGCCTTCCAGTTTCTGCATAGCATTCTTGCCAAATCCAGAGTGGGTAGCTCAGGGTACCATCTGGCTCCAACATTAACCCTCAGACCCTACAGTACCACTAGGGACTATGGTGAGAGGGAGCGGGGACTTGGGTAGGTCTGGGGCACTGTGGTTAAGGGCTCACCACATCCTTTTGTGGTAATCGCTTCTGACAAAATGCACTCTGGATGTATTTTTATAATCTGCTGGCTTCTAAATTACAGCCATGCTGAATAAAAGCAGAGTAAACATGTGATTAGTAATTTCCTTCTGCTGAGTGTAGAACGAAATCATTTCCAGGGCTAGAGCTTTTAAAACATTATGCTTTTGGCGAAAAAAAGAAAAACGGGAAAGTATCATTATTTTAAAGCCAAGGCAAAAAAGTTCATGGCCTTCCTGAATAACCACACAAGGAAGCAGGGAAGGAAAGATTAAATTGGGAAAACATACCGAGGGCAGCCTGCCTGCCTGCTCAGCCAATCATGTGCCTCATGTCCACTAAGCATGGAAAAATGGTTTGGTGGCGGTCATGGTTCCTGGCCTTCCGTAAATGACTATCCCAGGAGGTTCAGAAAGGCCCTTGCACATGGACCAGCAACATAGAAACTAAGCATAAATGGGCTCCAGGTACGGCAGATATATGAGTTTTTGGTTACAACACAGCTCCGCCCACCTTGCCTGTCTCTCTTACAAAAACCTCTGTGTAGTCTGTGCGGACTTCTCAGGGTGGTCCTAGCTCTCACTGACAAAGTACCTGGGATGCTCGCAGACCTCGGGCACCAGATTCTGGGGGACAGCCAGAATTTGTTTTCTCCTGGCTCCCCCAGGAAATACTTAGTCGCTCTGTGAATGGAAAAGCTTACACACAAAGGTCTTCCCACCTGCAGCAGGTCCCCTAGAAAGTGTCACTGGAATGTAAAGCCAGGTTGTGACTTAGCCGCTCATTATTTCCTTTGAGGGGAAAAATGGCAGTTTTCTCTCCATGTGCAAGCATTCTCCCGTGCCTGCAATCCGTGGCTTCAGTATCACAAAGCCAAGGATAAAGCTGCTCTCAGAGTACTGACATCTGATGGGAAAGGGCTCCTTTCTTTTGCACTGGGCACTTGTGTCAGCAGTGAGTTCCAGACAGATTTCTCCAGAAGCAAACTACCTCCTTATGGTGAGAGGCTTAGTTATCGCATGTCCTGACAGTGGTTGGATACATCATCAGTCTTCCTTTCTTGATATCAGGGTCTCGGTGCCCACTGTGCTTGTCCTGTTGTCTTGGGGTAAATTCCAGCCTTTAGCTGCTCAAGTTCCTGGACAAAGGTTTCTAGGAAATTGGCGTCACCTAAAGGTTTGGTCTCCTTTACCGGATCAGAAGATAAAGCCAGATGTCTCCTCCCTTGGGCTGCCCTCGATTACAGACCTGGCTCACGCCTCCTTTCAGAGTCCCTTTGCAAAGTTGTGCTTCCATAAACCGCAGCTTTACCAATGGGGGTAATCAGGCTTGTGTATACAATGTGGAGAGATCCCAAGATAAAAAGCATTCAAGGTGCCCAGTATTATGAGAGCAAACATGGCCTGGGCCAGCCAGTGTGTACTACTCAGAGGTTAGATACACAGACATTACTCAAAGATAAAATAAGCACCTGTTTTTATCAGAGCACAAGGGTTCATTTCATTTTCCTCATTCACTATACACACACACACACACACACACACACACACACACACACACACATATATATGTCAGTGCTGAGAATTAAACTCAGGACCTTGTGCATGTTGGGTAAACACTAGACTCCCCCATCCTGGCCCTACATTTATAGTATTAATGCTTTTTCATTTCTCAGTAAAACAAAATCCCCAGGATTGTAAACCTCCTGGGAAACAGCTCTTTGCTCAAAAGGTATTTTTGGCCATTAAGGGAGAGACAAAGCCCCAAATCACTTTCCTTCACAGCCTCCCTTCCATCCCACCCCTAAACCCCACTCCACTCTTTTCTAACTCCTCCAACAGTTTCTCTGGGAGACACAAAACTTTCAAAGAGTCTGTCTGGCTTCCTTTCCCTCTTTTAGCCAACCACAGATAGCTGTACCCCCAAATTAGTTCAAGACTAGCATTTGTGCATCCAGGAAGAGTCAACAACTCAAGGTGCTCCCTGGGGGTTACCTGCCCGGTAGTGGCGTGTATAATAAGGTCTTCAATTTCAGTGTTGTGCCGTGCAACCTGGGCACTGTGTCATAGACCCTCAGAAGACTGACCCTGCCTTAAAGCCCAAGACCAGTAGACCATGCTCACATTCTCCCAGCATTACATCCATCAGCATTTGTAACCACTGTTGTAAGTCATCCGAGCCAGGCAGACAGCTGTCAGGGACAAAGCAGGGACAAGCAAAAGAGCTTAATGAAGTTTTATTTTGAAAATATGGCAAGAGTCTAAGGCACTTCAAACATTTAAATACATACACAGGACCAAAGTAAATGTGACATGATAGAAACACACAGAGAATTACCCTATGTTTTCCCTAGAGGCAAATCTGGAACCCACTCTCTAACCTAATTCAACCTTTATCACCAGATAGAGACATGGTTGGGCAGCTGTTAAAAATGTAACATTACATGTAGTTCTTTATGACTGTACTGTGGAATATAAAACTTACAAATACTGTGTTAATTTCATATAGAAGTCTTTTATATAAAAAGCCATATAATACATCCACCTAGATAAACCAACTGAAAATATTTCTTGTACGTTTATATGGTTTGAGATTTCCATCTTCTATTTTTTTTTAAGCAGGAAATTATCAGCCTGGGGACCAAGTTGCTGATGATTGAAGTCATCTACCTCAAGTTTCTTATTTTAAAAGACAGAGGAGAAATGAACAAAAGCATCCTGGAATGGAATACTGGAAAGTCTTCCCAAAGGCTCCACATTTAGTAAGCATAAGTATTTGTGGAAATTTTCAAAACCACAAGGTCATGGAGAACCTGACTCTTGCTTACATTTGTAGAAGTGGCCTGGTAGAGCCAGACTGCCATTTCCTACCACTGCAAACAACGGAATCAACTCAGCGGCCACAGAGCTGGGTCCAAGCTCTACAAGAGCAGAGGGCTAGAGAGGTGGCCTGCACCTAGCTTGGCCATTTACCACCAGCTCTGCTTTCCCTGCGAAAGCAGCGGCCTTCAGTCCGTTCCTTTACTCTTATGTTTGCTGGTCAGCTCAGCATGGTCCATATACATTCAGTATCTGTCAACCCCAGCAGGAATAATTAGCAGCTTCGTGGTGGTACACACACGGAGGGCTGTGTTCACACAATCAGTCAAAGGAACCTCGGTGAGTGGGACCAGGAGACATCTTTCTTCCAAGCCGAGGGGTGCCCTAGAGACCAGGAAAGGAAAAAAAAAAGTGGAGGTTAATACGTGACTTCAGGTAGATGTGCTCCCCCAGACACTGGTTCATCACAGCTGACAACCATCTGAGTGGCTGAGCCAGGCGCTCTGTTCCTGAGGGTGTGGGACAGATGTCCACCCTCAGCAGTGGGACAGACCTCTGCCCTTTAGCAGGCATGGCTCTGGAGCCAGCCAAACTAAGCAGGGATTGCCCAGCTGTCCTGGCAAGTCAGCCTCCCACTCTGAGTAGGTTCTGAGATGATGAACAGCCCACTGACAGCTTCAGGAACAGAGGCAGGCAGGAAGAGTGACAGGTGGCCATGAGCTCAGCCTGTGCTGTCTGGATCATTATGCATGGAATTAGTACCTCATGAGAGATGCTGTCCCCAAGGATGACTGAGACCCAGCCTTTCCTGGCATGGGTTTGAAATGATGAAAACGTAAGCTCTGGGCTAAACCTCCCATATTCAGAATCAACATAAGACCCCTGTGGCCTGTCAGCCTGTGGACTCTATCCTATTTGCAAATGCCAAGTGCCCAATACTGACTGGAGATGGGGCTTTTGCGAAGTTGACGTGGGCATACAGAAGAACAGCGATGTCTTTGTGTCCAGCTTCCAGGGCTATGGAGAGAGCAGTGCTGCCATCCTAAAGAGGAAATGGAAAGAACAGGCCAGGTTGAGTCTCTCAAATCTCCACCAGCCAGAGGGTAACAAACTGACAAAGTCCTTCAAATCTAGCAAACTGTTCAGGCAAGCGTTTCTGGATCTTATAGGGTTGCATCTTGACCATCTTGACTCATCTTGTGGAGGTGAGTGAGCCTAGGCTCTGCCCATAAGAAGCCAAGCACAAAGAGAATCATTCATTCACTTTGGCTTTATCTGTCAGTGCTGGCACAGGGACCTGTACGCCAGGGTCCTTAAGAACTGAAGGCTGCCCACAAAGAACCCCTATCCGATTGTCCCACCGGCCATAGGGGCCAGTAAGAACAGGAGGGTCAGAAACCTTAATCCAAATGATTAGGCAAGAACTAGTGTGTGGACTGGTCTAGCCAGCTGCAAACACCTCAGCCTTCCTCCGGACAAAGAAGGAAGCTGTGATCTTGCAGCCTACAGCACCTTTACTGAATGATGGAGGTCACATCCACACGTAAACACAACACCCTGGCACTTTGCATGCATGCGTGGTATCTTCTAGAAATACCAGGGGAGAACACTGCATTATGGGAAAGAAACATGGTTTGGTTAATTGTTTGATTTTTTATTAAATTGCAGGGTCCGAAATAGATATGAAGGAATTAAGGCGATGGACAGCACTGCTTATTTCCTGTCTGGTTTTGAAGTGAGGACTCTTCCTTTGGTCACAACAACAGGAAATGATACCCGTGTGGGTTGAATATTAGCATCCTGCCCTCCCACACTGCAGATCCAAGGGAGCAGCTTTTCTTCCGGAGGCCAGGTAGGTGTTGTCCCACTTGTGTATGAATAAGGAGGTGGGCGATTAGCCGGGTAGCCAGGATTTCTGGGAGTCCCTCTAACACTACAGACTCTCACTGCAAAGCGACAAGTCTTCAGAAAGAAAACAATAGAACAAAACCTCAAACGCATGCAACAGAGACCTTAGTGGGAAAAAAGTAAGCTGTGGCCCTGGGTTCCCTGAGGAAGTGCACAGAACTGTGTTTTCTCTGGAGGTGGTGAGGGCTGCTCTTCTACCCAGTGACTACCTCCCCTGCTCTGCTTGTTGGAGCCTAGTGGGAATCTGAAATTGATGGGAAAGTGGGGTATTTCCCCTCTGACTTTATGGTGTTTTGAAATAAAGATGGTCTGGTTGGAACAGCTCTGTGTTCCACAGAGATGCACTTTCAAAACCAGAAGCAGCCTGGCCTGACCTCTGTGACCCTGAGCGGACTTCCACAGCCCCAGTGCTGGTCCTGTGCTTTCTGTCTGCAAGTGCACGGCCTCTTCAGCCTCAGCCCTATGCCCTTGGAAGGTCTCACGCAAGGTTTCTCTTACAGTGGGAACAGACTTGGGGCTCAGTAAGCAGCTTAGTTTGGTGGCATTGGAGACAGACCAAGCAGTGCTGAGAACAGCCAGAGAACTCACAGACTTCCTGGCTTACACATGACAGGTTATTCACATTGTCAATACTGTCACAGATCACCCGTGACAATGCTTTTGAGTAGGTAAGTGTTCCATCCAAGAAAAAAACAAAAACAAAAACAAAACAAAAAGCCCCAGGCTTCTACGGAGGGACCATTCATGTGCTGCCTCCAGCGAGTTCAAGTCTGCTCCCTCCTATTAGGAATGCTGGCTCTCACCTTCTTCCTTTAATGACTCGAAGGTGAGGGCCATTTATCTACTCTTGCTTTTGGCTAATGCTGTAACAGGCTATGGAGGAGTTGGGCTGTAAAGGGAAGAGGCCTGGATGCCAGCATCCGTCCACAAGGGACAGGACAGTGGGGGCCCACCCCCGCTCCAGGCCGAAGGCCCAGTGGTACTCACGTTGTCCTCCAGGTGGCCATGGCAGCCTGGCT
Organism: Pachyuromys duprasi; assembly: GCA_028658305.1. Taxonomy (NCBI): domain Eukaryota; kingdom Metazoa; phylum Chordata; class Mammalia; order Rodentia; family Muridae; genus Pachyuromys; species Pachyuromys duprasi. Next base: position 39,060,971 of record CM053762.1, on the reverse strand, counting down.
GGGCCAGCAGCAACTTCACAATCTCCACGTGCCCATGCTCACTGGCACACATTAGGGCGGTGGAGCCCTCATCATCCTGGATGTTGACGTCAGCCCCACAGGCCAGGAGGCCCTTCACCATGTCTATCCGTCCGTGGCTGACAGCCAGCATGAGGGCTGTCTGTCCTGCCTATGAGGGAAAAGATGGTTTAGAGTCCGAAGTGCAGACTGGGCAGGAGAAGGCTGGGTGTGAAGTGGAACAGACAACACACAAAGGCTCTGGAGCGATGAGCTGAGGAAGGGCACTCAGGAAGGAGCCAGGTTTTCAGCAGCACTCTGAGGATGTCTCAGGAGAGCAAGGCAGACAGTTCCAAAGAGGTTTAAGGTCAAATTGTGAACGCATTTAGGCTTCCAGCTCTGGGTCTGGCATAAAGCCATGACAACAAGGCAGGTGGAGGCAGTAGGCAATGTTTGTGTGGTGAGGGCCCTCGTAAAGTTGGGTCCCTTGTATGCAGGCACGTCTGTCATTTGTCCTGCAAGCTGCCCAAGAGGACATGCAAAGCCGGGAGAGATTCGCAAGGTGGTGTCACTGGACTGAAGCTGTCAGCGTGCCACCAAGCCCTGCTCTGTCAGCTTGTATCAGACACTGGCCAGGACAGCGACTGTGAGCACAGTAAGCAAGGCACTAACCTGACTGGCCTTGGCATTCACGTCTCCACAGCCGAAGAGTTCTTCTACAACCTGCATGTCCTTCTCTGCCTCCACGGCAGCGAGCGCTGCCAGCATGATGGGCGTGTACCCGGCCTTGTTCTGGTGGTTGACATTACACACGTCTGCAAGAAAGAAATCTCTTTAGGGAGAGCCATCCAGAACATTAAGTGTTCACTGGAGATGTGATGTTTACAAGAGCCCCACGGAGAAAAAGGGTCCGGGGAAAAAAAAAAAAACCACTAAAAAGGAAACAAATATTTTTATGCCCTAAGCCAGAGAGGGCTGGCAGCAGCAGAAACAGTGAGTGACTCCAGTGTGCCCTGCTTGTGATATGGTGATTATGGTGTCGCAGCTTGGCAGGGTCCCAGGAGGTTCTGAATGCCCCTGCTCCGGAGCATCAACACTAATGAGGGATCTAGACAGGCTCAGTGTCCAGAAAGTCAATCACCTGGCTTCTAAGTCCAGGGCTTGAGGTGTAAGATCTTAAAGTGATGAGTAATCTACCCAGACCCCACAGGCTTGATCGCTTCTGTTCTCTAATTCTCAAGAAGCCTTCCAGGGCTTGAATGACATGCCAGGGTGAAGAATAACAGAAAGTAGCTTTCCTACCGGGCAAGTGTCAAGGTAGACACCGAAGAGGGGACAGTGACTTTGCTTGGCATCCCAGTCTGTTGCATAGTGACAGAAGGACTCATGTGTAAAAAGCAAAGGCTGTGTGGTTGGCAAAGTGGGTACACACATGTACCCAGAGTTACATTTTATGGAGCCAAAATCTACTCAAAATAGTAAGCAATAAAAAAACAACGTAAATAATGTGATTTACTGAAACCATCTAACAATGGAATCAATTCAGTTTGCCAAGATAACCGTCCTAGAGTTCTGAGGCCAGAAAAAAACATCATTCATTTCAAGAGGAATTCTGAAGGTTGGTTCTCAGCTTCCCTGGGCATGATCTCGGAACAATTTTTATCCCTATTTTAACAGTATCTCCAGCTGTTTATAGTCTTGGAGGGAAGGAGGCCTGGGACTCCTGCCCATCATCAGATGGAAGCAGTTATCCCCTAACATGGGCACTGAAATGGAGACCACGCAGTCCTGGGAGGCAGCTTGGTGACAGAGCACTTGTCCAGTATACAGACGGCCGGGCACCAGCACCCACACCCACATCCTCAAGAAAAGAAAGAAAAGGGAATTCAGAAACTCACAAGAGTAACAAATGATAAGTGTGTTTGTTTGTTTGTTTCTCTCTCTCTGTGCTAACAACTTCAAGATGCAGTAATGCTTATCAGGCCATTAGATCAAAAGACAGTGAAGAAAACGGTTAATTTCATTATATAAATCGGGTGTTGACATTACGTTTTCACTAAACTGAATTGCTGTAAATTCTGTGTTAGCCGCATATCAAAAATACCGTTTTTGATGATGAAAGTGGTTTGAGCACATTGCTGAGGATTCCCTTGCTCAAGGCGCCCCTTCTGTACTGCCCTCTCACACCATGTATAATGCGACCCATGGCTGCATTCTGGGATGGCAAGTTCCCACTGCTGTAATTAACAAGGTTTGGTGGTAACAGAAACACTGCTTCCCATTTCTGTGATTCTTCAGGAGTGGTGTAGTTGGACAGGAACAGTGATGACTCTGCAGTGGCTTTTCCAGTCCCTAGCCCTAAGTAACTGCTCACTTCTGCACAGCCGCATAGAGACTGGCATACAAGGGCGAATAGGGTACCCGCAGACACAAACGCTGTGTCTCTGGGCCTGGGAGCCATGTTCATTAGCAAGGGGTAATGTTTGAAGGCAGCTGACCTGCAATGAGAATATCTTCGAGGGCCCCTTTCAGAATAGATCCGGATTCTGTTTCTTTTCTTTTTTTGGTTTTTGAGACAGGGTTTCTTTGTGTAGCCTGAGCTGTCCTGGAACTCACTCTACAGCCCAGGCTGGCCTTGAACTCACAGAGATCCACCTGCCTCTGCCTCGTCCAATATTAGGATAACAGGTGTGTGCCACCTTGCCCGGCTTGGATTCTGTTTCTTTATTGCCCAGGCTTGGTGGACCTCATGCCTCCTGTCCATGACTCAAGAACAGTATTTTAGCCATGTCATGGGAACAAGCAATGAAAGCACTTTAGGATGGTCAATGAACAAAGGCCTAGGCCAACTGGCTTCATGAAGAGAAGTCCCACCCTGAGTGCTCCTAGGGGAGTCACAGGGCAGCCTCCGTACCTGCGTCCAGAAGCAGCTTGACAATCTCGAAGTTGGAGTGAGACACGCTGTAGTGGAGGGCGGTGTTCCCATTGCCGTCGGCCATGTTGATGATGTAGCGGAGCACTTCCGGGGAGACCGCCTCGAATGCGGCGATGTAGTCCCCCACCATGGCTGGCACAGCGGACTTCTGACTGGACACGCGGAACCACTCATGCTGGAGGGTATTCAGGCAGAACCTCTGCCAAAACACCACGTCGCTGTTAGTTCTATTTATAGCTCTCTCCGAGCTCAGCTGAAAGCCCGAGCAAGCAGGCCTTTTATAGGCAAAGTGTGTGCTCTCGGCATCTGCTCTCAAAGGCTTGTGAAACCCAGGGCCTCGAGAGCAGCTTCAAACCACAAACTTGAGCTTCTCCTCTGGCTTGAAATCATACCGTCCATGCTGTGCTCACTCAGGCCATGGCAATGGGCCTCTAGGTTTAGAGCCCCTCAGGTACAATTCCAGATTCTGCTACTTATGTATGAATAATCCTGAGGACCATCCTTATTCTGCATCTTAGTTCCCATGGCTTGTTTTGCTTTGTTTTGTTTGAGACAGGGTTTCTCTGTGTAGCCTTGGCTGTCCTTGACATGCTTTTAGACCAGGCTGCCCTCAAACTCACAGAGATCCGCCTACCTCTGCCTCCCCAAGCGCTGGGGTTAAAGGCGGGCGCCACCATGCCCAGCCCCATGTCTTAACATAAAAAACAAAAAGCAAAACAAATCATTTTTATAGTATCTATAATGAGGTTAGCACTTGGGCCTGGTTCTAATTTTGAGCTGTTTGTGTTTATTGAATTAGCTGGTATTTTTGAGTGATTTTTCCCCCCCATTGGAATCAGGAAGAAATTAGCCCACCTGCAACTGTATTGCCTCCTAACCCAGACCGACTAATTCCAACTCCTTTACTACACTAAGCGGGGACTTGAGAGTGACCGAGGCTACACAGCAAGTTCCAGGCCAGTCTGAGCTCCAGTGTGAGGCCCTGTCTCACAGTGCAACCTGGGGTAATCTAATTCTAGCACCACTAGTCTGACATGGCTGCTACTCTAGAGTACCTAGAATATTTCTTATATTCTTATTATTTATTGTTCGTGTGCAAGTATGTGGGGAGGTCAGAGGACAACTTGCAGATGTTGGTTATCTTCTTCCACAATATGGGTCCTGGGTATCGAGCTCAGGTTGTCGGCAAATGTCTTTACCCACCGAGCCATCTTGCAGGCTTTAGAGACCTATCTCTCAGGGCCTCGGAAACTGGGGTTGGGTTTGGCTAGGGTGGTCTCCTGGGCACATGTTCCTGTGTACTTGTTTGTGTTCAAGCCCGTGATAGCCACTGCCAGCCTGTCACAGAACGTGCCAGGCCCACGGCATTCCAATTATGTTTCTAGGATTAGCTAACTCCTTAGGCCTCGCTTTGTTTTCATAGCTCCATAGTCCCGAGAGCCTTGTAAAGTCATCTGAACAGCAGACACCGAAATCAGATGATTCAGCCTCAAATGAACTAAACCTGCTGACACATAAAGACTCAGATCCAGGTTATTATCAAGCTAATGCAAGAAGCTACATTTTCACAATACACTCAAGATGGAGCTGCCAATCAGAGGCCGGGTCAGGCTGAGCAGCTGCAGATCCAACTGTCAGCCCAGGAGTGAGTCACCTGGCAGTACACTAGGCTAACCGCTGCCATGGCAATACCTGTGGGTCCTGTGCTGTGCTGCTCCTGACCATTAAGAAAATCACAACCTCCACAACACCGCACAGAGTCTCCCCCAGCTGTGAAATGACAGTGCAATTATTTTCCTGTTTAAAAATAGTGGCCGTCTGCATTCCACACCAGAACCTAATATATACCTTCCTAACCAAAAGGAATGCTGACCTCAGCCCGGATAAGTTTCTTTTTTAAAAAAAAAAAAGGTCTGGCATCCAAAGCTCTTTGGATCCAAAGGTTCTGAGGATAGAAGCAGAGCATGGAGGAAGAGGAAGAGCGCCTGCAATTAGCTTTCTCTTTCTTCCTGCCAAGTATGTGCCTCCCACATGGCCCCACCACAGGGAAAGTACAGGGCGGGTAAAGAGAGTAGAAGCTGGGCTCCAGGGAAACGCTATGTTCCCTGAGCTGGGAGTATGATGCTTACCCTGCCAGCTACTCCGGAAATGGATGGCTCAGAGAGAAGCATGCACACGAGAGCTCATGGGCGGCTACTGAGTTCCCAAAGTGCACCTGGGTGATGCTACAGAGTTCCCAAAGTGCACCTGGGTAATACCGCGTAGCCAGGAGATTGCTCCCGCCAGGCAGACTCACCATATCTTTGCTGGTCAAAGCTTTGGGGTCGTTTATGTTTTCTTTCAGTAAGTTGCATGCAGATAATACCTTTTCACTTAATTCATACCTAAAAGGGAAGGAAAGCAAATACAGAAAACTCAGGGATTGGCCACAAAAGTGATTTTTACCTCAGCGCCCACCATTTACTAGGCCAGGGCCATAAGCCAGCCTAGGTAGGTCACGGGTATTGGAGCTGGCCCCAGGCACTGGTGATTGATATCACCACCCAAAGCCAATACCGCTGTGATGACGGTCTCTGCATACGTGTAATTTCCAGCTATATCAGTTTGGCTTTTAGGAGATTACAAAATAACATTTGGAAAATTTTATTCCTTTTATTGTAAGTTCTTAAAAATAGTCTTAGTCTTGGCCAGGTGTGATGACATATGCCTTTGATCTGAGTAACTGGGAGGCAGGTGGATCTCTGTGAGTTTGAGGCCAGCTTGGTCTACACAGTGACGGCCAGTCCAGCCAGGGCGACACAGAGAGACCCTGTTTCCAACATATATAAATGTTATTTATAAATGTTTATATATAACTTTTTAAAAAATTTTGAAACAGCGTTTCTCTGTGTAGCCTTGGCTATCTTGGACTCACTTTGTAGACCAAGCTGGCCTTGAACTCAGAGAGATCCACATTTCTCTGCTTCCCTGAGTGCTGGGATTACAGGCATCTGCCACTGCGTCTGGCTAATATATTACTCTTAAGGAGCTAAAGAGGTCTAAATTACTCTATTTCTATTGTGTTGAACCCATATGTAGTGATTCAAGTGTTTGTGCAACACCTTTGAAAAGCCAAAAATCAAATGACATATCACAGTACAGCTGTTAGGAACTCAGAAGACATCTCAAACCCTCTGAAAACGCTTACCTTGTATTGACAGTAAGCTTCCATTTCACAAATTTAACAGAAAAAAAAAAAAGATCTGCTGAAATGTTTCAATTTATGCTTCTCAGAAAAACCACACTGATGCTTCCATCTTTTCTCATTTTATGAACGACAAGTCTGCACATACTAATGGTATCGCAAACTCACTCCATTTCTCAGGTGTGTGTTTCAGCCACCCGGAGAATGTGAGATTTTACTTCAGTCCCATATCTGCTCTTGTGTTCCTTATCACTCAGCGAGCAACAAAACTGACGCGTGTGCCTGACGTGCGTCACCTTTCCAGGTGATTTTTGGTTGAGGCTAAATTCCTGTTCCTCATACACAATGGTCCTGCAATAGCAATTCTGACATTTGCATCAAAATAAAATCTGTAATCTTAAATAGAGTGCTGGCCATCAGAAATGTCAAATATGCCTTTGTATATAAGGACATTTGTTTAAACAATGGATGTTGTAGTGGACAGCAGTTCCACATACCAAATTGAGCAGCAAAGACTTAAAAGTTTCAGCGACTAGTCTAGTGACTGAGCTATCCTCTTTGCTACACTAAGAGACCTGAAGCACATCATATCCTGCATTTATAGTTACTAGCACCTTGACCTGCTGTGCATACCTCTGAGACACAGATAAGACTAAACACACAGATCCAGTTGTAAACCATCTGAACCAGTTCATTCTGTTGCCCAAGTACACCCTGGGAGGAATCGGGGAGGGGACGGGAGTGTACCACACCTCTCTCTGATTTCCACCTTCTCAGGTTCACATTCTGGAACCTGCATTTCATCTTCCACCCTGGCAGACTTGAAACCTTCAATATTAACTGCGTGGTGCCCTTCCGCCATTCCCTGAGTGTCGTCATCCTCCTCTTCCTCCTCTTCCTCGGGAGGAGACTCAATGGCATCATCGTCATCTGACTCAGAAGAAGAGCTCCCATCTGAGCTGGAATCGTCACTTGAAGTTGTCTCATACCTAGGTGGCAATTGGGGTTTCAGGAGATGCAGAGTGTCCCGTAAAGACCCGGTGTCAGACATTCCTGGGAAGGGGAAGCTGCTGCCTGACTCTAGACACCCTGCCAGTGGTTTAAAGCCTGCACTTAGAAAGGCCTGGTGGGTTCACAGTGGGTTCTGACTTCAAAGAGGTAACTCCCAGTTGACGACTGGTATCATATACCACTTGTTTAAAAGAAAAAAGGCGCTGACACCACTAGCCCAGAATAAACTGAGAGGAAAGTGACTTTATAGAAACCAGATCTGCAGTTGCTCATTTCTGCTCCATTCTGCCCATGTTTCCCCATCCATTCTCCTCCTGTCAAGGGGAACAGATTATACAAGTAAGCAATGGTCCCTCCCCTGCATGTCCTTTGAAATCTGGGCCACATCCTTCAATAAAGCTGAAGATTTGTAAAACATGCACCATCATGTTAAGCCTCTCTTGGTAGCCACCTTGCTATAAATACCCAACGCTGCACTGTTGCTTTCTCATTGAGTAATCAACTAATTGCTTTGATCCAACTGTAGGAGGAGAAACAGGCTCAACCACCAGGGCCACTAGCTACATTTTATGTAGAAAGCAAGGAACCAGAGCTATGGCCAGTTGAAATGCCCCACAGTTTTGCTCACGAACACAGCTAAGTCAAAAGCAATCCATCCCGGAGAAGTGGATGACTGTCATTGGGCCCTAGGCTGCCAGCCTCTTCCTTTTCTCTCCTATATTCTAACATGTATGAGCACGACTGTCCAATAGAAGGCAGCAACCCTGCTGTGCTGTTTTTTTGTTTGTTTTGGCTGAAGATTTTTTTTTCAGGTCAGAGGTGAGGAGATGTCACTTTCCAACCTTCAGTGGGTATCCTTGAAAGAGGGACATATCCTTAAGGATAGCAAGAAGAGAGAAGAGCTGCACCTTTCTGAGGAGAAAATCTTCTTTCATCAAGATGTGGCAGCATCCCAGAATAGGCCCCTTGATAGTGACTTAAGTAGGCAGGAGGCAAAGGAGACAGCAGGTGCCTTTGCTCTCAAACACTACCAATTTGCCTTACCCGCCATTAATGCCAATGAACTGAAGGTTCTTTTTGGCGCCATTCGAATCTTTATTCCCATCGTTCTTCTTCATGATAGACTTCAGTGTATTTTCATTATTTGGACATACTGTTAAAAAAAAAAGTAAATCAAAGCAATGAAAATAAGGTGATTCCTGTAAATCATACAAGTTAAATTGAGTGGGCATTCTTTCCTCATGTCTGTGAATGTAGATCTTAGCATGCTTGTGAGAGACTTCCATGAAACCTAGTGAGAAAGTATGTGCAAACAGAGAAAATAATTCAGTGTTCTATTAATAATGTTCTTTTAAATGGGGGAATCCATCAGTGTGCCCAGACATTACAAACCGGGTGATAAGGAGCATTTGTACCAGGCTGTAATGTTTATACAGTGATGTCATGTCTCATTTCGCCCTAACTTAGGCACCAAAGTAGGGATACTAGTATACTTTTTCTTCAGCTAAGATAATGTAGGGGGTAGAATATGCATGGTGGGATGCAAAAAGAGCGGAAGGCTGTTTGTCTAATGCATACTTTGTAGCCAAGACTGCACAAGACACTCTAGAGCTAGCTGCCAAAAACTAATCATACAACCTTTCTTCCAGGTCGACATGTAAGTCATCAGCGGGAACGCTGGCGGCGCCGCTAAAACCCAATGCCAACCTGTGAGGAGACTTACCATAGAGGCCGGTGGCTATCTGGTCGTCTGTCAGGTTCACCGGGTGCAGAGTATTTCCCTGAGCGGGGAACTGGTCACGGCCCCCAAGGAGCTTCCCTTCTGATACCCCTGCCTCTTGCTCGGGCTGCACTTTTAATAGTCCTCCCGGCTGAAGGCCTCCACACTTACAGGTATGTTCCAAGTAGTTTCCTGTTCAGAGAGAAAAAGAGTGTAGGCGCGTGGTGTTAGGTCCACACAACATAGACTTAAACGTCTATTTTGTTAGAAACAGTTTCCACAGGGCTGCAGAGAGGGCCTGGTTAAAAGCCCTGGCTGCTCTCCCAGAGGGCCTGGGTTCAATTCTCAGCACACACGGAGTGGCTCACAATTGCCTGTAACTTCAGTTCCAGGGCATCCGTTACCCTCCCACAAACATACATGCAGGCAAAACACCAATGCACATAAAACTTTTTTTAAAGGTACATTATTAAAATAAAAGCCACAAACAAACAAACAAAAACCAATTCTCTCAACCCATCCCCTTCTCGGTGACCTCTTATGCTTTCTTTTTGAATAAATCACAATACTTATTCACATCTCCTAGATTCAAACCTAAAAGTCTTCCGAGGATTGCTAAGCTTTGTCGTCGTCACCACAATGCTGATCTGCCAGGGCTTGTCATGTGAGCCACACAGCATGTCTCTCCTGCTGTGGTTCCCTTCTGGCATACTGGTGCAGAGTCCCGTTCCCTCCCATCTCCAACACCATCAAGACTTGAGCTGAAAGACCCTGACACAACCCTTCCACCAGGAGTAGCTATTCCCACCAGAGAAGCTTGGGATATGGAGTCCCCACAGCCTAGAGAACATGCCAGCCATCGTGGCCTGCCACCGACTTGGCTTGCATCTCCATCTCCTTCCTCTTGCGGTCTTTGTGGGAACGGAACTTCAGCCTGGTGGTCCTAAGGCTGGGATCTCTCATTTCCTGATGGCTGTTCCACCTGGAGAGCCCCTCTCTGCACGGCCATGCCCTCTTCCCCTCCCTCCTTAACTGAAAGCAACTTGCTTTCCTTAGTGCAGCCTGCTGCTGCACTTTTGCTGTCTATACTACAGGGACAGAATGAGCTTTAGAAATATTTCCCTGTCAGCTTTTTTCTCATCATGTTTGCTAAATTACTTTTCCACATGTGATGCATTTCATATTTGTTCACTGGCCAAAGCAGACAAATTTGATTAAAATATTTGTAACTTAATGTATCACAGAACTTGCAATATGACTGACACTGAAATTATGTTGATAATACAGGATTAAATTAAAAATTGAATCAATTGCAGTTCATGGATATGTATGTTTGTTTGAGACAAGGTCTCACTATTTAGCCCTGGCTGGCCTGGAACTTGCTACACAGACCAAGATGGCCTCAAACTCAGAGGTCTTGCCTGTCTCTGCATGCCACTATGCCCAGCTGAATACAGCAATATATATAAACATACCTTTATAGAAGATTAATCTATAAAAGTCCACTAAAATGAATAAGGTATGGTGATTAAAATTTTTTATATATTTGCTACTTTTCTATACTAGGTATGAGCTAGCTGTTTCTAAAAATCACTTTGATTTGGTAATCTGATTTCCAAAAATGTTATTCTAAGGATGCATAGAAACACACAGAAGGGTTTTCATTATGCCCATTTTTGAAGCAGAAAGGAGAAGCTGACATTCCAGTCTGCTGTGAGAGACTAGAGGGTGAGCTGCCGTGCAGTCAGAGAAGAGGATTCTGGGCTGCCCTTATGGGTTCCACGAGGTTTCGTGTGGTGTTGTGGTCACAGTCTTCTCTCAGCAGGCTTTTTGCTAGCCTGGCATTTCTGTTTATGGCATTTCCAAGATGTGGCCTAAATCCCCATTTCTTTTAATTCTAGAATATAATTTTTTTTCTAGAATATCATTGCAGAAAGAGCCCTTTTGTAACAATGTGAACAAAACACTTCCCATTCCCAGCTCCTGTGCATCCCCTCCTGGGGGAGGGCAGGCTCCTTGAAGCCCTCCTCATGTGTCTCTCTATTCGGGGGTCCTCTGCCGGGCTTACAACAGTGCCGGATGACGCACTTCCTTTCTGCTAAGTGTCTGTGCAATTCTCCTGGAAGTCGGGGATGCTGTCTGAGGCCAGCAGGTAAGGCAAGGCCACCAGGCAGCAAACTGGTTCTTATTAGTCACGTCAGGGAGAACCGTACTTCTGGAAAATCTGTCCTGGGTGGTGTTCAAACTGGCTGGACTGGAACGGCCTGGCCACGATTCCCTGAGCTTAACAAGGCCCTTCCTGAAGGTATGGGTATTGTACAGAGTAAAAGCTACCCCAGTGTAAAGCTTGGAAAAGGTCTGCCACGTGCGAGAATGGAGGAAAAGTGGGGCCAGACATGTAAAAAACCAGAGTGGCTAACAGAGCCCAGTGAGATGCTTGTAACCCTGGCCATGCTTGCACATCATGTAGAGGAGGAGGTGGAAGTTTTAAAAATACACATACGAGCCTCTATGTGCTGGGGAGCTCAGGAATCATCGACATAATCATCATTATGAGACAGTGTCTCCCTACACAGTCCTGGCTGGCCTAGAACTTGCTAGGTAGACCCAGCTGGCCTTAGAGAGCAGCCTGGCCCCACCTCTTAAATGCTTGTTTTAAAAGCCGTGTGCCACTGTGCCAGATGTGGAATCAGTATTTTTTAACCTTTCCCCAGGATTCTGCTCTGCATCTAGAATTTAGAATTACTAAATTAAGATTAAACACAACGACAACTTGACTGCTGTAAAATAAGAGTACATACTTCCTTGTTCTCAGCTCATCAACTCGGATATATATGGATTCTTAGAAACAACTGGTGGTTTAATTAACAGGTGCAGGCCTGTTAATTAAATAAGTCCATAGCCTGTTTAGGTCCTACCAATGGTAAGACATCTATAGCAAACATTACACGTTACCCAAACAATAGCAAAACACAACTTAGTGATGATGAACCCTCCTTCCCCCATTCTGGTCCTATAGCCCAGATGCGCCACATACCCGGTGGGTGGCAATGGCTCCCGGGGCACAAACAGGGAGATGACTGAAGGGCAGCTGGGAGATGGCTTTTGTCAGCAACTCATTTGAAACGGCCGCAGCCAGCAACTCATTTAAAATGGCCACAGCTCCCCATAAAACGTGAGCCTCATTTTAGGACTTGGCCACGTTACTGGTGACAAAAAGACATCGAGTGACAGAAATCTTAATGTTCTAGAAACTAAAAAGCACCCATTCAAAGCATTAATTCTGATTCTAAAGTGCACACAGGGTTTACTTAATATGTAGACAATCTTAATAGCTAAGGTAAACTACTGAAAAAAAAATAAGGAGCTCAATGCTTTTGAAAATTCTACTGACATGAATTCTGAAAGTAGTTTTGTTCATAGGTATCTATACTATCCTGGCAAAGCAAACCTTTTGTTTGTTTGATTGTTTGCTTGGTTTCTAAACAGAGTTTCTCTGTGTGGTCCGGGCTGTTTGTTCTAGAGCTCACTTTGTAGACCAGGCTGGCCTCGAACTCACATAGATTGACCTGATTCTGCCTCCTGAGTGCTGGGACTAAAGGTATGTGCCACCATTCCAGGGGGCAAATATTCCTGCTTACATTTTCAGCTGCTTTTAGAAAACAGAGCTATTAGCAGTATGGCCAGCAAAGTAGCTGAACTTCGGTATCTTCTTTTTAGCATTCTGATCGGATTTTAAAGACCATTCAGCTTTCCTGTCGAGAATGAGTAGAATCATAATCTCTGACTCACAATGGAGGCCATCCATTCCTTAGGTATTTTCCCAAAGTGTAACTCTTTACGTGCTGGGGAGCTGATGGGCACAAGCAGAGACCCGCCATTTTGGGTTCACGTACTGGCTTGAGCAAGAGCAGTGGAGATTGTTTCTGGCAAACATCTTTTTTGGGGGGAAGGTCTGTGGCTTGGATGGAGGAGCAGGCTCGATCCTCTTGGAATTCTGCTCCAGGTGGAAGCAGGTAGCCAGTAACGAGGAACCCTGGAACCCCATGACAGTTCTGGGCCTCAGTTCAACCATTCCTAACACCTTTGTGATTATTTCCCTGAGCACAGTTCAAATGGCTGCTCAGAACTATCTAAAGAGGGCAGTCACTCAGAAATTACAAAGCTAGAGTGGATTAAGAATCAAATTCTCTTTCACCGCAAACCCCACCCATCTTTAATTATATACCCTCCCATGACTTGACCCAGAAAGCCCAGGTTGACAGGCTGCATTAACTAAAGCTGGGTTAAAATGTGCCCTGGACAGGCTCTTCCCAGAGAAGCTAAGGTCCTTGACCCCTCTCCAGACCTTGGAAGCCTTGCCAAAGCTGAACCCTGAGCACTCTCTACTTGCCTCACATTACCTCCTCGGGTGGTTGGTCACATTTCTGCCATGAATATCTTGGCTTCCCAAACAGAGGGTGGGTTATGCACAGCACATCTGTCTACCTCTTTGCTGCAGCACCACACTTTGTATGAAGTAGACATTTAGCGTACAGCTACTGACCGACATGAATAGATGGGGGCAGTCCAGACTATCAACATTTTTACTGAAATGTAAATGACTCTCTGGCTCAGGGAAAGACACACCAATAGCTTCCTGCATTGTCAGTGGCTACATTCGCTATTCCCCTGAACATCATGAATTCAAGCCATTTGTGATCATTTAAAAAAAAAAATTACCAACTGCCAGCCCTTAGCCTGACATCAGTTATCTGCCTCAGGATTCAGTCAGAAAGCAGGCGTCAAAGTAAGCCAGCATCTTTTTTTCCCCAGAACACTTTTTACAGTTCGATAATAACCATCTAGGAAGATCCGTTCAAGAGAGCAGAATTTTCAAAGTGTCAAGGGAAGGGCTGCCAAAGGAGAGGGCAGAGTTAAATCCTTTAAAGATCTTTCCTTTGTAACTGAATGTCTTTTCCCATTAACAAATGACCAAATGACCCAGGTCTGTAATTTCAATCTTTCAAAGGTCAGTTATCACTTAAAAAAAAAAGTAAGTTCACTTATTTTTATTTTATAAGCATGATTATTCTGCCTCCATGTATTCACGTGTTCCATGTGCATGCCAGGTGTAGAGGTCAGAAAAGGATGCTGGCTCTACTGGAATTGGAGTTACAGATGGGGACATGAGCCATCATGTGGGTGCTAGGAACTGCACTTGGATCCTCTGCAAGAACAGTAAGTACTCTTGGCCACCGAGCCATCTCTCTAGACCTGTTTTGGTATTAAGCTATAGCCTATAAATGTGGAACCATCTCTCCAGCTCAACTACCTCTTAAAAAAGAAAAAGGCAGGATCTCACTGTTTTACTTCTGGCTAGCCTGGAACTCAATATATAAGCCTGGCTATCTTTTTTGTTTGTTTGTTTTTGTTTCTCTGTATAGCCTGGGCTGTCTTGGACTCTCTTCATAGACTAGGCTGGCCTCAAACTCACAGAGACCTGCTTGTTTCTGTAGCCAGGCTATCTTCAAATCAAGAGACTCACTTGTCTCAGGCCCCTGAATGTGGGGGACTAAGGATGTGGGTCCAATAGAACATGCCGAGCAGAAATAATTCCTCTTTTTTTTTCCAAGACAGGGGTATATACACTATTCTAGCCCGCTACTCCTTAGATAGCTGAACTGCTGATCTGATTGGACATCTGCCAAAAATTGAGCCTCTACCTCTGGAGTATTGGGATTATGGGCATGGATGAATCACTACCCATGGTTTAGCTATCACTTTTGAGAATAAGAGAAAAATTACTCACTGTTTTACAGAAAAGGCCAAAGCATGAAAATATCCACAAAGTTGCAAACTGATTCCAGATTATGACCGCTCTGATCACAGGGCTCTTAGATACAAACAACCCTCTGCTTTAAGCCCATTTATTAAAAAATCTGGAGTACTTATTTGGTGGTGGGAGTAGGTAATGGATGGTAGCAGATAATACATGTATAAATATATTCAGAGGCATGTCCGCAGCTGAAATGGATGGGTAGGCTGTTACACACAGCTGCTTCTTTTGAAAAAAATCTGCTGGGAGGGAACCTGGGAGAAAAAGTCTTCTCTTTTGACACAAGACATAGGAGTCAGACTGCAGAGACAAACACAAATGCCCAGGATAGCCAACTCCCAGGCCAGTAGAACTCCCTCCCTTCCCCCAGGCCATTTAAACACAGTAGAATTCCAGGAACAATTGTTTTGGCTTCTTTTGATGTTCATGTAGCATTTTAAAAAGTGTTGCAGAAAGAAAAACAGATACTAAGTGGTACAGTACAAGAAATAAAACGACAGCTAACTAGAAACAGAATTTTGTAACAGTTTCATTTCCCACTGTTGTTTTGGCTAGATTTCCTCCTACAAACTTTCCCAGCTAAGAGGTCTTCAAGTTCATAAACTTTTTAAAGGAACCCAAGAGAGCCAAGAATGCAAACACAGAGGCTGTTTAAGCAGCAGCTCCTTTGAGTGTAAAGATGAATTTTCTGAAAACAACAACCACAACAAAAAAGCATGTGGCAGGCAGTTAAGTTCTATTTGTATTTGCACGGGGATAGTTAGATATTTTTAGGGTATTTGTAACTCTGAGTCACTTGTCTAGAATTTTCTTCCCTTTTCCAGAAAGGGAAGGGAGGAGGAAAGGATGGAAGAAAAAAAAGAAAGAAAAGAGAAGAAAATCCACTCCTTAAATCAATATAATCTCACTGGTATAAAGAAAAAAAAAAACCCTTCTGAAGGCTTTTGTGTGTGTGTGTCAACAACAGGAGTTTCCTTTCTCTTAGCCAGGCACAGCGCATACTTGGAACCTAGACTTGGGAAGGCTGAGCCCAAAGGATGTAGTAAAAGGCCAGTCTAATCCATACAGTGAGGGTTTGTCAAGAGAAGCAGGGAGTGAACTCATTTCCTCTGACCATTTTAAACTGTACCGGAGAAACACAACTACTCATCACCAAGTTCTGCTGTGTCAAAGCTATGACACACTGTCCCTCAAATCCCAGGAGAACGCTCATGGCCACTTATGTAAGAAAATATATGGGGCAAGAGCAGGATTTGGGATTCAAATTTTGTTAGAAAAAGAAAGCATGTTTCTAAGACACAAGGCACATAAAAAATGTTAGCCGGACAGGCATAATAATTGGTGTGTGTGTGTGTGTGTGTGTGTGTGTGTGTGTAAATTCACAAGATACAATTATGAAGATAAAAATTTGAGATTAAGTTGGGTGGCGGTGGGACAAGCCTTTAATTCCAGGAGGCAGAGGCAGGTGGAACTCAAGAGTTCCAAGCCAGTGAGGTCTACCGAGTGAAGTCTAGGACAGCCAGGACTACACAGAGAAACCCTGTCTCAGAAGACTTTTTTTTTTTTTTTGAGATTAAAAGGGGAGGAGGCTAATGAGATGACTCCGAGTCCCCCCCATCCCCAGACAGGGTTTCTCTGTGTAGCCCTTGCTGTCCTGGAACTCACTTTGTAGACCAGACTGTCCTCAAACTCTGCCGCCTGAGTGCTTGGATCAAAGGTGTGTGCCACCACAGCCCAGCAAGATAGTAAACAGCGCTCTTGAGAACCTGGTTCAAGTGCCAGCACCTACTTGGTGGCTCGCAAACATTTACAATTCTAGGCTCAGGGGATGTGATGCTTCTTCTGACCTTTGCAGGAACCAGTGATGTTCAGGCAAATCACACACACAAAACAAAAAAGTAAAAATTAAAAAAAAAAAAAAAAGGAATCAAAGGTTATTCCCATAAGCTTTGCTTGGCAACTTTTCTCACTGAAACCATTTCTGGCACACTCCCTGACTCTTCATTACAACCATGCGAAGGCACAAAGACAACTTCAGTTTGCAGACAGAATCTGGACTCACGACTGCCTGATGACTACTGGTACTCTGAGACCTGTCAGACCCAATTCCTTATTATTATTACTTCTTTTTTTTTTTTTTTTTTTGAGGATAAGCTAGTACGAAATAATGCCTTTCAGCAGTGATATGTGTGATATGTATTCTGCACTGTGTGAGGGTTACTCTGGATTATAAGTCACTGCTGATCCAGTGACTTGTGACATGTCCTTACACATGGCTTGCAGGCTGGGTAGTGGCACACACCTTTAATCCCAGCACTAGGGAGGCAGATGCAGGTGGATCTCTGTGAGGCCAGCCTGGTCCACAGAGTGACTTCCAGGACAGCCAAGGCTACACTGAGAAACCTTGTCACAAAACAAGCAAATAAAAGACTGCTACTACCTTCCTGTATTAAGCTGCCTAAATTTCCAGTCCACATACACAATTGTCCAACATGGAGTAAATTCTTGACCTAATTCCTTTCTTATCAGATCTTGGCTACATATATTATGTGACATGAGTTATAGACAGTCTTTAAGGCGCTCTTGTGTGCTCTGACAGGGGTCGCCACTCTAACTAACCACCTGCTCCTGACAATATTTTCTCCTTTTGTTCCCAGCTGCCATAGATCTCCTGTGTATTTGCTGATTAATTAGGTGTTCATTGCAGGGTCAGAGCTACACACCGATGTGTGGAATCTCAGCATAACTGGACACAGCCCAAAACACACTGTGGCAGTCAAATAAAACATCCCCCAGTCTCTATGCTCAGGAGGCCACAAAAACTGCCTCAGGGATACAGCGCAGTATTCTTGACAAGAATGTGAAATAGTAATTCTAGTTTGGGGAGGAAGGCAGGCAGGCTGGCTGGAAAGAACACGTTTTCATAATCCTGCCAGCCACCTGTGTCTGAGGTGCTGAAGAAGTTTATCCTGACATCATGATTTTTTTGTGTGTTTTAAGGATGAGAAGGCAGACATGTTAGCCCACATATCAGTCTAATCCTGTTTTTTCTAGAATGACTTCTCAGTATATTTGAGTCTCTGAATTCTAAAAGGTAAAACCACATAAACATCAGTTGTCATGTGCATATTTTCCTTTCACAATAAACTCTGTCCTAGTGCACAGATACTGAAAACTAATAATCACCGAGATTTAAAAGCAAAAAACCTAGGAAGATACAGATAGGGTATCTGCTAGTCCCTTCATGGCTATCCTTTCTGGATGTAAAGGGGTACACTGAGACTTCTTTGGGTATCTTACTAAAATCTATACCCCCCCAAACTGCCTTAATGAGCACCCTTCTCCCTAAGCAATACTAGTTCATGAGAACTACAGAACCAGGGAATGGAAGCCTGGGATTGTACCCAGACCATTGGGCACTGCATACTGTCAGAGTTCCAAGGAAAGTCATTTTAGTGAGCCTCTTGGGGAGATGCTACATCCAAAAATATTCCAGGGTGATTGCTCAGTGACTAGCTTCAACTTGAAGAAAAACAGACAAGCAGGAATCTCAATGAATATGAGCAGACATGAGTGTATGTGGTGATCATGATGAGCAAAGGAACAAGACCTCTGTTGTCAGTTCTTGCCTATGGGTCCCCCATCTCAAAGGCGTACCTTCCACTCCAGACACTTCACTCCCTGTCCCCATAACTGGAAGCAGAGTTTAGATAACACGTGCTGCCTCCTGACCTAACACGGCTCTCCTTGCCTATTGTCCATGGCCTGGTGACCCCAACAGGGAGGCACGCTGGTTGAACTCCCTAAACTACCCTCAGAGCCTGTGTCTGTGCTGAGATGAAGCAGTAATTCAAAGGTTATTTGCCAAATTAATAAGTCGATGAAGTGTCTGCCCTCTCATAAAATGTTAACAGAGAACATTTCCCTCTAGAATTTTTAATTGGTCATATACTGACAATTACTTGTATAAACAATACAGGAGTTTTAAAAGCAGTTCTGTATAAAATGAGCAAATGCATAACCAGAAGACAGTCATGAAACATTATGTAATTCCTCAGGACACCTCCAGGGTAGCCAGGCCTCATGAACTTGCTTCCCTGTGTTGTCCTGAAGCCAGAGGCCAAACAGTTATGAGATACTGAGGATCAGCAAGGCTGCTTATCCAGGCTCCTGGTTTGCATTCAACTCATTACCATCCCGAAGCTTTCTCCATGACTCCAAAGAATGGTTCCAGCAGCTAAAACCAAAAAGGGCCTTACTTCCTAGAAAGACATTTTCCCTGTCTTTCTTCTTAAGGTTTGAAAATGTTCCCAACAATTCATGAGGTAGAAAATGTATCCCTCTGCCCTCATGAATGAACTGATGTTGCCATCCTAGGAATGGGTCTAGTCTTGCTCCATCTCACCATATTCTTTGACATATTCTTTGCTACAATAGAGCAAAACAGACCTTGCTGGAAGTTGGTGCCATGCTTTGGACTTCCCAGTCTTCAGGGCCTCGAGCTACACAAACCTCTGTCCTGTATAAGTCTCCCCATGTGCTCATTCTCAGGTCCCACCTACCTGTGATTTTACCAAGACTGGTTTTCTGAAAGTCAGAGTTCCTGAGCTCTTCTGTGCTTGCAGACTTCATGACGGAATTGATGGATGACAGGGTGCTGATGAGCTGCGAATTGAGGGAGCCGATCTGTGAATGAGGCTCCCCAAAAGCCTCTGCCAGCTCACTGTAGTTCTCAGCCAGCAACGTCTGTTGCTCTGCCAGCAGCTTCTGTACGCGCTCGATGTAGTGATCCAAGCCAGTCATCATTCCAGGTGTGACCTGAGGCTGAGGGGGCCCCTCCGGGAGATCCCCTACAGGCTCGTGCCCAACACCCACGCTCCTCCTGCTGCCCATCAGTCCCACGGTCAACTGTGGCGGTCCACATGCTATGGTCCTCATTTTGAGACCAACCAGATAGTTGTCGTGGATATTTATCTGTCCCACACCTGACTCTTTGGTCTTCACAGCAGATGGCTTGTCAAGCTCAGAAGAGCCAGACAGCACTGTCCCAACACCAACAGACCGAGTCTTGGTGGAGGGGTTGATGTCTTTGACCCGGCCTTCTCCTATGGCCACCGTTCGCATCTCCACGGTCTGGGTGCTGGTCTGCTTCTCCAGAGTGCTGAGGAAAGTGTTGGTGCAGGACTCCACCAGGGTGGCCACCTCCGTATTAGTGCACTGGTCCACCTGCTCCAGATTGGTGCTGGTGTGCTGGTTTGTGGTATGAGGCACCGCCATGATAGCGGCTTCCTCCCGGCCTAGAGCCTCTGTGTTCATGCTTCGTGAGGTGCACTCCTTGGGAAAGCAGACGATCACGTCAACGGAGCAATCTCCACAGCCAATGGACCGCACGTCCTTGAGGTTCAAGTTTGTCTGGAGGAGTGTTAGGTCACTCCCAGAAGCCTCTGTGTTGCTGCCTGTTTCACAGACGCTGACTTCCACACCCACGCTCCGGTCACAAGTCTCCACAGACCTCCCTACGCATCGGTCATGCATTCCCACCCTTTCCTTCACTACCCACCAATTCATCGGCAGCTCAGGCCCCACGGTTTGATTCTTGCGGTCAGGATGGCAGGAGATGCCCACACTGCTTGTCTGCACAGAGGTCCCAACACACGAATCCATTGTGTCCACGTGACTGCCGACTATTTGGTCTCTGGTTGGCACCACTGCCTCCACCACCTTGCTGAAGACGAGTGGCTGCACCATCGTGGCCTTGTCAACTTTCTTCCTGGATCCGGCAGCCTGTAGTTCTTGCTTTAGCTTAGTCATCTCCCGGTCATGGGTCGTTTCTTTAAGCTGTACTTCCAGGCGATAAATCTTTTCCTTTAAGGCCTCTATGGTCTGCTGCTGGAGCTCAATCTCTTTGTCAGCCTCAGTAATAACCCCGAGCATGGCTTCTGTCACGCTGATGCCAAAATTCCTCGTCTCGGTGACTGTCCCCACTGCTGTATCCTTGCAGGACCTGAAGTCTCTGCGGTATACGACAATGTCATTCATGTTCTCATCGCTACCCACAGCCACGGACTTGCACTCCCGGGATGGGCACTGCCCGTTCTCCCTGAGCTCCGGAGCGGCCTCACAGCTGCTGTCCTGAATCTTCTGCTCCAGCGCCTGCATGTCAGCCGTGAGCTGCCGGAACTCCTTGATCCTCAGGGTGCTCTGTTCCACGCTCTCCATCTCTTCGTCTTCATAGTCGATGTATAATTCCCCGCCACCTCTTCGGGCTCGGGAGAGCAACTCCAGCTGGGAGGCATTGCCTGCACTGTAGGAGCGCTTCCTCACACCGCACAAGTCGCTCTGGGACGCGGCCCTCTGGTTTTTCAGCTGTGAGGCCAACTGCCTTTTCTCTTCTTGCAAGACGGAGATCTTCACCTGGAGCACGGGGATGGTTCTCACCTGCTCCTCAAGTTCCTTCAGGCGTTTCAGGGCAATGGCCATCTGCTCCCGGATGTGCTGCAGGTGCGTGGGGCTCACGTTGGTCACCGGGGTGGAGATCCCCGAACTCAGTGGGCTGTGCCGGATGGAGCTCCCCATGGAGGACGTGGTAGGAGCTGCTGGGACATAGCTGCTGTAATCCCCATTGCCCTGATACCCATTCTGCAGCTGGTGCATGGCAGGGTTGTGGTTAGCAGAACCCATAAAGGATGGGAGGGAGCTCGTGGAGCCCATGCCCCCAAAACTGGCCAGCCTGGGCCTTCTGAAGTCACCCGGTGCCATCTGCATGGTGAGTCTCTCCTGTTCGAGCCTTCTCCTGGTCTCCATCAACGTCTTGGTGACATGAAGGTTGTGCTTTGGAAGTTGGGGTGAGGGAGGGGGCAGCAGCTGTCGATTTTCTGGGATGGCAAAAGTGGATGAGTTCTCTAGCGGGGCGGGTGGCCGTGGGATCGGGGTTGACGTAACGTGGCTCCTGGCTAGGAGGAAGCTGGGGTACTGCTTGCTGTCATCACTGTTGGAGGACGACAGGGATTCAGTGGAAGTCCACACACCTTGAGGACCAGGTGGGGCCCTGACTTCTGGACATGGTGCCGATGGTTTTCGCCTCTTCTGGATGTTCAGTTTCTTGATCGTATTTCCCTTCTGAATGTCATCCACATATTTGACGAAATCCAAGTCTAGCTGAAAACCATAAGGGGTTTCCACAAAATATGGGTCTTTCTGTTCCTTATTATGGTCTCCATTCAGAATTTCATCTGCTTTTTCTAAGAGAGAGAAGAAAACACGACAATACATACATTACATATTTATATTCACATTACATGTTCATGCTAAAATAAGAACAGCTATTTGTGGAGTGCAGCACAAGCTAGTCTGATTTAAGAGTTGATAGTCCTTTTTCTCTTTCTTTCTTTCTTTCTTTCTTTCTTTCTTTCTTTCTTTCTTTCTTTCTTTCTTTCTTTCTTTCTTTCTTTCTTTCCCAAAACAGGGTTTTTCTGTGTAGCCCTGGCTGTCCTGGATTCAATTTGTAGACCTGGCTGACCTCAAACTCACAGGATCTGCCTGCCTCTGCCTCCCAAGGGCTTAGTCCTATTTTCTGAACCTCAACTCTCTGAATGAAAATGGAGACACTTCATATCACCATGGGACAAGTCTGAGTCCTAGCTACTGGGGAGATTGAGGCAGGAGGAGACTAAGTTCAAGGCCAATTTGGCAACTGAGAGAGATCCTACTTCAGAATAAACAGTAAAGACAGCTGTGGGTGTAGCTCAGTAGTAGAGCAACTGACAGTACTAAGCACCCCCCAGTTAATAAAAGGACAATTTAAGTATTCAACTCATAACATTATGAAACAATAGCCTTGAAAGCCAGACTATATTGCTGCTAAAAGCCTTAAACATGGCTGCACAGATTTCATTTGTCTTCTACAGTTCTTCGAAGGAAAAGAGGTCAGTTACTAAGATTCCTACCTTATGCAGTGTCCACTAAGTCACAAAATGCACTAAGTCAGCAGACTAAGAGAATGGGTCATGGCAGATGCACGGAGCCAGAGATGTCAGTGTGAATGCACGTGCTCGCACATATGTATATGTGTGTGTGTACACATTTTTTTCCTGTAGGTCTGGTAGTCATTCTTTCCAGTGGTCAAGAACCAACCAGTGTCTGACAATCTCTGAATAATTTCATTTTACCCTAACTCCTTCTTGCTTCCGGGCTGGGGAGACACAGAACAGGGCGAGTTCTCCGGTAGCCAGGGTGCCAGAGCATGGTCAGACGACAGACTTTTGCCTACTGCTTAGTTTCTCTCCCTATTTAAAACTGTCTCCCAAATGGAGCCAAGTTTTCTCCACTCTGCCCTGTTTTGCTTCCTGACATAACATTTACTAACTCACAAATACCTGGCTCTGTAGTCATAAGCAATCCAAACAGGTCTGAATGGAAGTAAGAGCACAGACTCCAGCTTCGGGATCATGTGGTATTCAGTAAATGCTACTTCTGGCTAAACCAAACAGAAGAAGAAGAAAAAAAAAAAAAAAAAAAGGGAAAACACAGGAACCTTTCAAAGCACAGGACTTGTTGCTGATCTGGGCCATGCATTTCAAATTTAAAAGCAAGGCCGTTGTTTGTTTAAACTGTAGGATTAGGTCATGTGTTTTCCTATAGCCACACTGAGAAGGCCTGCACTTTCAGGACTATGGAAAGGACCAAAAGCTAGGAGTGAAAATGAGAGCCATCTGTCCCCCTGCCCCGGTTCTGGTTATCCCCCTCTGTCTACACTATTGTCCGGCCCAAAAATCTGAAGCAAACGTAGGCTGCTGCCTGCCCTCCCAGCCCTCAACACTGCTCCATAGTACAGCTGATGGCCAACGACCCCCCTTTGCCTCTACATTTTTCTCTCTTTTGAAACTTTGAAAAGTCTAGAAAGATTGCCAAACAGGAATGAAAATGGGCACATGTTCACACGTTCTTGTCCTGCCCCCCTAGCCCCCACAACCATTTCATATACACACATAACCCCCAAGGCCACTGCCACCACAACAAAGCAGTATTAAAGCTACTTAGAGTAAATGTTAAGGAATTCTGTTTAAAATAAGTGCCCCAGCATAAGCGGACCAGGAGCACCAGAGCCTGGAAATTTGAGCTCATGCTAACAGAATGCGTCTTCCCTTCTCTCTCCAACTCTACAGGACAGTGAGCTAGCTCAAAATATGCAGCCAGACCTGTTTCCAGAACTGTCTGAAATTCCAAAGGAAGGAAAGAGAAGACAGATCCCACCAACTCAGGGTGTCGGCTGGGGCGGGGTAGGGGGGGAACACTCACCCGGGGATCACAGTGCTGGGATGGGGGTGGGGTAGGAGGTTGCCTCAGGGCTTAGCGGAGCCAGCAGCCGGTCGCCCTAACTTCCTAAACACTGGCCCAGGTCCCCTCAGTTCACCCCAGCCCGCAGACCCGCCTTCCCCAGCTCACCTACCGCAGCAGGCCCACAGCAGGACAGCCTCCAGCCGCCGCCGCACCCAAGGCCCAGATTCCGCTCCTCTCCACTTAAGGGAACGCCTGTCAACTCGCGCGCACACCTCCCGGACCCGCAGGGACACCATAGGCCCAGCCTGCACCAATGAGGGCTCCCCGCGTCCCGCCGCCGTCACCGCAAGGCACACTCAGCTGTCCGGCATCCCCCCGGAGTCTTAATGAAAACAGGAAGCCGCCTTCTTCGGAAAACCTGTGCTCCTCGGTGCAGCTCTGCCAGGAGCCCAAATAAAGCCGGCAATGTGAGCTTCTCCACCGAGGGCTCAGTCTGCCCCTGGGGCCAGACACTTCATCAAAGAGTCTGTGTTCTGGAGGCAGGCCCAGCAAACTCAGCCCGGGTCACCTGAGGAAGGACAGGGCCACAATTGGCCACTGTTTCCGAGCACTGAAGGGCACTTCTCAGCCTAGCTCCTGACAGGTGAGCGCTCACCAACTTTCCCTCTAACAGCGGAGCCCTTGCCAGCAATCTTAAAAGAAAATTAACGAAACATGCCCTTTATCCAACGCAGAAGAAGCAGGGCGTATTTGCAGGAGTATCACTGAGACTTTACAAAGGAAAAAAAAAAAAATCAATCATGTGTGAGCCCGTGGCAGCTGGCATGACTCTATGTCTTTCTTAAAGATGATCCCAGGAAAAGTGAGTGGATTCAGTGTCAGGTTTCAGCTCCCCTCCCCCAACACACACACAGCACATTTTTGAGCAAAACTTCAACTGTCCTATATTTAGGTATTTCCCAGGCTCAGCTAGTAGATAACCAAAGGTCTGGGTCAATCTGAATCATCCCCAAGTGGCAGTTTGGACTTGTCCCCCTGGAAATCTGGGACAGTTAGAATTTAACCACAGCAGACTTCCTTCCCAAGCACCGTTGGATCCTAACACTGAAAAGGACCCAGGCGCCCATATTTCTTTCTCTAGCCACAAAACAACAACAAAACCAGACACCCACACAAACAGGCAAATACTCTCAGTGTCGTTTTTACAATTATTCTGGGTCCAAGTATTCTATTACATTGAAACATCCAGTCTCACTTAAATATTTTTATTTTGTCTTTCTGTCTGTCTGTCATCTATCTATCTTTTTCTATCTATTTGGCAGAAGTCTCATTACAAAGTCCTGGCTGCCTTGGAACTAGCTTTGCAGACCAGGCTAGTTTCCACCTCAGAGATCCATCTGCCTCTGCCTCCCAAGTGTTTGGAAAGGAGGTGTGCCCCTCCCCCCCCAGGATATAATATCACTTTCTTTAAATCTCCTTTCACAAGCACTGGACAACATACCTATAGCATTTACAGGGCCCATACTTACTCCTCAGTTTTCTGTACAAGTGTGTCTTACCTTTCTTTCATGCTATAAACATCCTCAGAGCAATAGGTTGAATTAAAAAAAAAAATTTCCTCTCTGGCTCACACCCCGGCTAAGAAGATGTTAGGAAGAAAGCAGATGTTTAAAACTCCTTTAATGGTTATTTTTAGGGTGTGGAGTTAGGGGCGATAACATGGGTACTTTTTCTTTAACTACCACAGAAGTCACTGTTGCTCCAGGAATGTATTGCAGTAAAAAAATCTAAGCACACTCAAGTGAGCAGGGTGTGAGCGTGGTAAGGGAGGACAATTAATATTCCTCTTCCACCACAGATCAACTTATTTCTGCATGCATGAATATAAAGCCAGTATTTTCCCCAATCTCCTTTTACTGTTAGTATGGCCATAAGCAGACAGTTCATGAAACAGCCCCTACCTCTACCCCAATCTGAACCTCCCTCAAGAGACCCAGGAATAATCTTCTGAATTCTTTCCTTAATTCCTTCCTCCAAAGCAGACATGATGGTAGAATCACTGGCTGCTAATTTGGACCTTGGGTTTACACGTGGGGATAGAGGGACCAAGTGCTGGAAGGAATCTGGATTAAGGGGCTTTGTGGGTCAAAGGTAGTATTAAAACTCTTGAAAAGCCAACATCTCTGTGCTTTTTCATGAGAGAAATAAGCTTTACTTAGTGTGACCCTGAATTCTGAGAGATGCAATAGTTTCTATCCATCCTAAGTTCTCTTCTCCTAACCCTAAATTGAGGGTTATATCTAAAAAAGAGGAAGTTAAATAACTAAACCAAGGAGGTATTGCAACAATTAAGCTTTTATTATGAAAATGACCAATGGCTTTTTAGAAAAAAAAAAATCCATAGCTACGTTATAAGAAGACTTCTTAGCCGTCTCAAAACCTTTTTAGACTAACAGAAGTATGTCTGCTTTCACACAGCCAAATCTCCACTGGTTATGTGGAATTCTGAAAGCAACAGCTTCCAACCCTTTTGGAACTGGAGAGCTGCCCAGGGGTTTACGAGAATTTTCTGAATGTTTGGGAATACAGTACCGGAGTCAGACTACCTCTAGCACCCCTCTGTCTTCATTATAGAACTTTTATTGAAAATTTATTGGGTGCAGAAAAATAATCCTATTCTGTTGAAAGAGTAGGGGGAAAATTTCGCTAAGAAATAAAAGGAGGTGTGGGCTAGCTGGGAAAATGAACGCAGCACGGGTTGAAGCTAGTTCCAAAGGTATGTCATCAACAATCCAGAAGCTAATCCGTGAACAAGTGGCCAAAACAGAATGGGATGCCCCCAAATTGAGTTTTGAACACCAGTTTAGTGATGGGAAGAACACCAAAGGAAGTAGGGAGGGGCAGGACTGTGTCTGTGGGGGCAGCTTCGGGAAGGTGAGACAGCAGATGGGTGCAGGCAAGCCCTAGCCCTGGGTCCAAGAGCAGGGCCTCTATCCCCTGTCGTATTTAACCACCAACAAGGGGATAAAGGATAAAAGGCATCAGCAAATATGTCCTTGACACCTATGTGGGGACTAGACTGCCTAGGCAAAGAGAGATTAAATTCAGAGAACCAGATTAAATGATTTAGGGGCTTTCTACCTTTTATTTTCTTTGTTTTCTTTTTAAAGACTCTCTTATTGTGTCTTTCTCTGGCTGACCTGGAACTGATTACATAAGCCAGGCTGCCCTTGAACTCAGAGAGATCTGCCTGCCTTTTTGTCTCCCAAGTGCTGGGTTTAAAGACATGTGCTATTACATGGGACGGTCTTAATAGCCACTGGGAAGTTTGCAGGAAAGATAGCCATTCTTATGTTCAACTTATAATCAATATTGAGACTAAACACTTATTAAAATCTATCATCCATTCATCTTCACCTTTCTGTTGTAGGAGCTGGAACTACAATATAAATGAAAGAAATAAGGTCCCTGCTCTCATGTGGCTCACAGTCTAGTGCAAATGAGGCACAGAGGAAAAAGAATATGAGATGCAGAGCAGGAGATAAGCGTTCTCAGCAGCCTTTACGGCAGCAGGTCTGGGTAATTCGGTGGCTTGTGGACAGTGGGCTGCACAGTTTCTTTGGCCAGCCACCTTCTCTGAGCTGGGCTCA
Organism: Pachyuromys duprasi; assembly: GCA_028658305.1. Taxonomy (NCBI): domain Eukaryota; kingdom Metazoa; phylum Chordata; class Mammalia; order Rodentia; family Muridae; genus Pachyuromys; species Pachyuromys duprasi. The sequence goes on along the minus strand of CM053762.1, from coordinate 39,033,377 downwards.
CGACCAGGAAATCAAAGGTCATAGAGTCCTTTCTTCTTCTCTCCCTACCCAGTCGGTCTGGTCTGCAATTAGGGGTAATGACAAAATAACGTGACAGCCTCAATTAGAGAAAACTCCTCAAGCCAGGACAGACTCCCATGAGTTCAGAGGGAAATCACAATCAGCATACTCCGATAAGGCCATCCTTTGTGTATATTCACCTCCTGCAAATACTGAACCCCAAGAAAAAGGCCCAACGGGGACCTCAAGAACAGTGAGCCTTTTCTTGTGGCTCTTCTCCCTTCACCAGTGAATTTGAGCTACAGATACGTTAAAAGTCATTTCACCTAGGGTCATAACGTGTTATCTATTCAATTTTCATTTTTTATGCAAACTAAACTTTCTGTCAAAATAATACTCGATTTGGGAAGACCTAAAAATGACTCAACTCACCAAGCAGTAGCTTAGATAGCAGTTAGCTACCCTGTGACTATTGACTTGCCAGCAGAGGGTCCCGATGCAGCTTTGTTCTCCATGGAGATACCTGGCAACGTCACAAGGCAGTGAAAAGTGCTAAGACTGTTGAGTGGCTTATTGAGTATAGAGTCCAGAGATGGTGCTGAATGCCTGGTCTGCCCTCTTTCCCAAGATGGCCTTCGGGCCCCAAATGCCAAAGCTGAGAAAGCCTTGCTGAAGACGGCCAGCAGAGCAAAGCATGTTACCTACAGTCACCTCCAGGCTGTACCCTCTTAAGCCCTCCGTTTCTTAAAGGACTCTACTGCTACGTGCCAGGGACCAGGTGATCTTTTTAAGGACAGAGTCTTGCTATATGACCCTAGGGTATGCAGTTTGCTCTCTAGCCCTCATACTTAGTGATTCTCTGGCCTCTGCCCAGTGAATGGTGGTATTATAGATCTGCACGACCAGGCCTGGTTGCCCATCTTTTCAATCAGTGTATAGTCATTGTATAAAACAATGAATGGGCTTTGTGATGACATTCTCACACGTGGCCACACGCACACTCCCCACCCCCAGACTGACTCCTCCTGCCTCTTCCTCCCTCCCTCGTGCTCCCTTTTCTAAAGAGTTCCTATTTTTACTTTCTTTTCTTTCCTTTTTTAAATTTAAAATCTGTATATGACAGAAAACATGCAATATTTATCTTTGTGAGAAAATGGCACTTTTGAGTAAGAAAGACTCATCATTTTTCTAGACTTCTACCATAACGAACTATTCTTTATTACGAGCAAAAAGCAATAGACTTCCAAAGGAATGTGCCTTGGACTTTTAAATGGACAGGGCCCTGATATTATTACTCTATTAGTCAGGACACAATGACTTCTTTGTTCTACTGCATACTCTAAGACCAATTACTGAGGGTGCCACGAAGAATAATTACATCCATGTACCATAACCTCACACATGGTTAATGTGTTTGTACTCATCAGACATTCTCACCGACTGCTGAGGCTAAAGTGTTAATTCCCACCAACATAATTGCCCCCTCTCACAGGAAGCACAGGGACCTGGCCTAAGAGCTGAATCAGCCCAGTGGCCTTACCACAGATTCCCTCAGGGACAAGCAGCCGAGTGTGGTATGCAACTGTTGGAAGCATCACCAAGGACCCTGAACCTATGGCCTAGAGGCAGGAAAGAAAGCCATAGGATGAACGAAAGGGAAGCAAAGCTCAGGAAGTGAATTCTTCAGTGTTTGAAGTTGTCTAAGTTAGCAAGACAACTCCTCCAGGAAGGGACACTGGTATAGCAGGAAGTGGAACTGGATCATGCCCTTCAGAACAGGTCAAGCAGGAAGCACTCCTGCAGACAACTGAGCACTAGGTTTTCATAGCCAAGCAAGCACCTTCCCCCAAATACCAAATCTATATGAGAAACACTGTTATTTCTTAGAAAACTGCAAGAGAGATGCCAGTAACATGAGTATTCTGCATTCTGCTGTAAAAGAATGTGTGGTAGGTAAGGCATTTTCCTGCATTTATCAAAATTGCTTTGCTTTATTGACTTATTTACTTAAGGCAGTCTTGATATGTTGCAACCCAGGATAGCCTCAAACTCCAGATCTGCCTATGCTGCCCATGCACTGGACAGAGTTAGTTACTTGCAAACCTGTTCTTTTGTTCTCCCAGCTAAAACCCATTCATTGATTCAGCCACACAGAGAAGTGCTAGGCTCTGTTTGACGGAAGCTGGACTTCTTTTCCTGTGGAGTGTATACTGCCTATCCTAATCTTGCCAGCGCCTCTCCACAGCTGTTCTAAATAGCTGTCCAAACACTTCATGCGAATAAGACAAGAAAGTGAAAGGCTATTTCAACAGCTTTAAGTACCAGACCCACTGACGCTATGCTATACGTAGCCTAAGAGCAGTTTTACAGTTGGATTTGTTTACGTGGCTGCCAGAGAGCATGGAGCTTCTTTAAATTTTTAGATTTTGAAGGGCTATGGTGGCATACACCTTTAATCCCAGCACCTGGGAGGCAGAGGCAGGTGGATCTCTGTAAGTCTGAGGCCAGCATGGTCTACAGAATGACTTCCAGAACAGCCAGGGCTACACAGAGAAACCCTGTCTCAAAAAAACAAAAACAAAACCAAACCAGCCAACCACTTTAGATTTCACCTCCATGTTTGTAAGCTGTGCCAGGATTTTGGCACACGATCCCTGTACAAGCCTTTATACACTGGCTCCACATTTCCAGTTTTCCTGCTGGGAAAACCCCAGCACTCTATAAGGAGATCCTCATTTTAGGATGAAGACAGACTTAGTTCTTCAGTTAGTAAATATTTATAAGGAAGCCAACAAGTGTGGCGAGCTGTTCCGTGTTGAACAGAACAGCCATGGAGTGAGCCTTCCCTGGGTGGAACTCCCAAACTACAGGAGGCAGACAAGTGTCTGAAAAGATTAGCCTAGGAAATGCTGTGGAGGACGGGCAGGGGTGCGGAGTGATCTTTGGGTGCTGCACCTGAGAAGTTCAGAGGATTGGGCACATGGGGAAGGGGATGAGAAACATGCTAGCAGAGGAGGGGGAGAGAGCAAGACCAGTTTTGGATCCTGACATGCATCTTGAAGCTACTGGGTGCTTTAAACAAGGGAGTGAAAAGGTCCATTTACATTTTAATAAGATTTCTCTGGCTAGTCCCAAGATTATATATTAAAACTGCCTCTACCTCCACTGGGCTGGAGGGCAGACTCCAGGACCAAGGCTGTGTGGCAAGCTCTATCTGCTGCCCCATTCTGCTACTAAAGAGGAAAATAGTTTTCTTTAAGCCAATGAATGACTCATTGCAGAGAAAAATGGTGGGGGAGAGCTTTCCCCTTCTGGAGGTCGTTAAACAACACTAAATGTAATCTGTGAAGGACAGAGGTGGTATGAGTAATGTCAGGAAGCAGGCGGAGGACACTTAGGGAATCTGAGCTCTGATTTAGCACAGGGAGAGGAGGAATGCAGACTTGTCCATTCTTTGAGATTCTGGGAGGGGAACAGCAAGGATTCAAAGCTTCCATCACAAGGCTGAGCTGGCAGCCAGCCCGAATTTTTTGCACTTTTAACCCTTCCTTGGCTTTAATGTCTCCACCCACACCTGACTAGCTGCCTCATGGAGGGAAAACTCAACAAGTGGGGAAGGACTGGGGACCTTCTCCAAAACAAACAAATAAACACCCACATTTGGTCTTGCAAGCTGGGTTTGGAGTTGGCTTGCCTTTTGTCCTGAGTGTTCCTGTCTGCCTAGACCTTTCTTTGCGTGATACTCACTGCATGAAGGAGGCATCTAAAACCCACAGCCTGTCAGCAACTGCTATCAACCTCTAACACATTAGCAATTTCAAACCAGTGTCAGTGGTCTGCTTGGCTCAGACACTCTCCCGGAATCCCACTTCGAGCATCAAAATAATATAATTAATGATAATAACCAACTGATAAGTATCCATGAGTCCATAATACTAGAGTAGAGTGCCAGCTAATGACTGAGGTAAGGATTATGGGAACAGAAAATTACCATATAGCAACCATCATGGCAGCAGCGGACAGAGACAGGAATGGATGCTAGGGCTGGTGGATGGAATATTTCCTAGATGGGGATATTGCTGTGGTCTTGGAAAACCTCACGACAAAACAGACTGCCACTCATGAACAGAAGAGGACATTGCTACAGTGAGAAAGCCAACAGTGACCAAAGCTGGCATCATGCCCCTGTGAAAAGCACTGAGATCCGTGAAGAATCACTTTTGCCAAGTAGGTATGGCCCAAGTCTAGAAACATCGGTGGATCTCACCGGACAGCCTATAGTGCAAAAGGACTCTCTTTTTAAAATTCTCAAAGTCACAAAGAAAGGAAACCAACTGTTTCAGACTGACAGAGACTGAAGAACATAATAATATAAATTTCAATTCCTTCCTCTTTCCCATTTTTAAGGTACATGAATGAAGCCAGCCAGTTGGCATGGAGCCAGGCTAAGGTCCTGACAATGCTTGTTTTGAAACTTTAGCAGTTAGATCTACTCTCTGGTGCATATTTTGAGGACTTTCCCTTTTCTTTGAGGTATTTTTTGAAAGCATATTGCATCACAGTCAGTTCTGCACACTGACCTGTCTGATAGCCCATTTCACCCTTTCTGTGGTGTAAAGCCTTCCACGCTGTAGCCTCAACCCAGCACTTCCCCCATTGTACCCCCTCACCTCGGCATACCAAACAACATTCGCACCTAACTGTGGCTTCTTTCCCCACCTAGCCACATTTCCCAGGATTCTACCAACTGTCAACATCCTAGTGCTCTCCCAAGTCAAATGTCTCATCTTCCTCAAAGCCCCACTTTAGAGCCTTAGCTGTCCTGCTCTGGGCACACTGGCCACCTTGTTCCCAGCATGCTCCCAAAGCCTTTGTGGTGTGCGATGGACCACCATGCTGTGGTCAGCAGGCACGTGGCTCACCCTCTACCTCAACAGTAAATGTTTTAGGGAGGTGGGAACTGAGCAGATTTTTTTAAAAATTAAATCCTTCAGTGCCTAGCTAGCCTGGTGCTTATAGAACATGCTTAGTATATGTTGGCATCAAAGCCTCATGCCTGTGCAGAATCTACGGATGAGGAGGAAGTGCAATAGGGGAGGAGATCATTTATTATTAAATAGGCACCTGCATCACTGCTGTGCGGATGGGGAGGGGTGCTGGGGGGGAGGGGTCTGCGCTGCTGCTGCTGCTGCTGCTACTACTAGATCAATAATGGCCAGATAACCCAGAAATTATGCAGAACTCTGCCTCTAATTCTGTCAGCACCCCATGAAGCTGGGGCCTGAGGTATGTGTGATGCTTGTTCAAAAAAATCAAGGGAATCTGCTAACCTTTATCTCAAGTCCCGGAGAAGGGTATGTGCAAGCACATGAATATGCTGGGGTGAGGGCTGGGGGCTGGAGAGGCAGAGGGGAGACCTGGCCCGGCACCAATTATACACAGGAAGGAAGTTTAACCAAAGCAGACAGAGACCTTCACTTTTAAAAGCATCCTTGGCTAAAATAAAATATATTCTTCCCCCAGGGATGTGCAATATCCGAAATGAGCACTCTGCTGTCTCAGGGGAGGTCCTCAGAGCGGAGCAGGCACCTGAACACTGCAACAAAGAGTGCCCACAAACCACCCAGTGTATGTCCATGGTGGCCATTCGAGCAGAGTCTTTCCAATCTGGGGAAAGGTATAGTTTTCATTTTGTTAAACAAGAACACTAGCTAGAAATGGTTCTTCATTCATGGTCAAGCAATTGGCAACAGGAACCCAGACACACACACACACACACACACACACACACACACACACACAAATGCAGTGATATTTTATTATTATTTTTTCTCCTTTTGGTTTTTTGAGACAGGGTTTCTCTGTGTAGCCTTGGCTGTCCTGGACTCACTTTGTAGGCCAGGCTGGCCTTGAAGTCACAGAGATCCGCCTGCCTCTGCCTCCTTGAGTGCTGGGCTCACAGGCATGCGCCACGGCACCTGGCTGATAATCTAATAATTCAATGTGTAAAGTGAGTCTACTGCTATCCCATAATTTCTACAGTCACTCCTTGACTGAATAGCTGTTGACTACATGTGATACAAAAATTCCCCGGCATGGCATGCTAGTGATCGAGTGAAAGTAGAAATTAATTGCAGACCAGGTGAGCTCCAGCTCTCCAAGGTCCTGTTCACCAGCACCTTTCCAGTTGCTTCCTGACCAGCAAGACTGAGTCACTCCCCAAATACAGCAACTCGCCGGCAGCGTCCTTGGTTCTACCCCAGACACGACCTAAGAGGCCAGAGGTCAGGCAACTGCAGTGAGGAGGGAAGAAAGCAGAAAGGGTCAGCCACTGTTCCTGGGAACAAAACAGCCTATGTCTTGTTTGTGGGTATGCTGAAAGAGAGAGGTGCATGAGTGAGGCAGGCGTCATGTGGCTGGCACAATCGTCCTTTTATCCGGTGTTCGGTGCCAACAACAGGCGTAACCACGTTTTGTCCAGAGTCGGCATCTCACCAGCCTGACCCATTCTGCCTGCTCACTAATATTCACTGTCTAGTTAGAGAATCGGTGCTGAATCCCACACACAGGAGAGCTGCTTCCCAACTCCCCCCACCCCATGTCAGGGCCAGAGAGATGACTCGGTGGTTAAGAGCACTTGCCACTCTTGTAGAGGATCCAGGTTCAATTCCCAGCACCTACTTTGCAGCTCACAGCCGTCTGTAACTCCCGTTCTAGGAATCCTATGCTTTCTTCTGACCTCCTCAGGCACTGGACACATTACATTTTACATAGACATACATGCATGCAAAATACCCATACTTATCCCTGCCCCAAGAAAACACAAAAAGGACTTTGGGCAACTCTAAGCATAAATAGGAAACAGGCCAGGTGAAAAGGACGATCCTGTGAAAAGCAGACAAGTATCCAAGCTCAGATGATAGAGAAGGTACCACGTACACTTTTGGGGATGTGCGGGAGAACTCTTGCATGAACCCCAGTGCATACGGAGCTGATATAGGAAACCAGAAGCAGACTGACTATATCTGGGGCAAACAGGAGTGAAGGCTGAGGAGGTGGCTCACTAGTTAAGAGCACTTGTTGTCTTGCAGAGGACCTGGGTTCATTTCTCAGCATGGACACCAATCGTAACTTTAGTTCCAGAGGATTCGATGCCCTCTGTGGGCACCAGCCCTGTCCATGGTATGCATACACACACAGTTAAAACTCTCATACACATAAAATTAAAAAAAAAACTTAAAAAAAAAAGAAAACCACACAAGGATAAATGTACAAAGAGGGACTGCTTAACAGTGACATAAGGGAAATCCTAGAAATTAGGTAAACCACGAACTCAGAAACTCAAGCCTTAAACATCTATGTGAAATGGTTTATTAGTGCTACAATGGCACCGTTGTGCCAAAGCCACAGGCTAAAGGGAAGAGTTTTCACTGAACACAGAGGCAAGTGCCGAGTTATTTTTTCCAGCCTGTAATGAAGGCCAATATTTTTCATAATACACAGAGCTCTGCTTTGTAGTTCAACAGCCCCCACCCACACGTCACGTTCCCCTGTCTTTTTTTGGGCATTCCTACTTACCCACCCAGGGACACAAAAGCTGTCATTTTCAGCAAGGCAGGAAGCTGAGCCTCAGCAAACTTCCCCCAGTATTAAAGAGACTCCATACACTCACAGGCACGGAGCCCAGGAGCCGCTGCACGGCATTTATTTATACCCATTTGGAATTTCCTGACCAACCACCAGCCACTGCATCTAATTCCATGACACTGAGCTCCGTGAGACAGCAAAATCACCAATGAATGAAACTGTGTGGCACAAATCTTAACCAAAAAGCCAGGCCAAGATGGACCCTTCCCCCTCCCTCCCAACTCTTTAAACAAATCACCCTCCCTCTCCGCAACACTGTACTGGAAATGGACCTTATTACCTCTCGGAAGAGAGAAAGACTGCCAAGGTTCCCTCACTTTTCCCTCTTCCCCAACTCTCTAGTCAGAGGGAGAAAGGTTCCTTGTTAGAATCTGAGCTATAGGGCAGCAGTTGGCTGCTGCGATTTGGTCCGATGCTGTCCCAGTCTGGGCTGGAGACTCCCAAGGATATTCTTCTTTAATGCAACATGGAATCTGAAGGCTAAAAGCATCATGTGTAAACCGCAACTCGCCTCCCACCCTGCCCATAACACACAGCTTAGATGACATGACTTTCAAAGGCTGAGAATTCATTCCAGGACATGTATGTTTGGTTTGGTGCATTGGCATCAATGGATATGCTTTTGCTTCTGCTTTTAAAATGAGTAACTTGTGTCCCTTTCATGATTTTCATCACTACAAGGAAGGAGGAGGAGGAAGATGAAAAGAAAGGAAGGAAGGGAGGGAGGAAGGAAGGAAGGAAGGCAGGAAGGCAGCATTGGTCTCAGTCAAAGTATATAAGGCAGATGTGGCCCTGTGGAAGATTTGCTGAATCACATCGGAGCTAAAACAGAAGAAGCTAGTCCCAAACAATACTGATGAAGATCGGCAGTGATTTGGGCTCTGAATATAGCCATAGCCTGCCTTATATGACCCAAACTAGGGGCAGCTGCAAGGGAAGAGGTGAGGGATCAGAGCTCCACAGGCCCTGTTCAGTTTCATCTCAGCCCCCACGCCTGCCCATGCCCATGTCCTGCCCTCAGGCATTTGTCTTTCCATCTACCCTCCTGCTAGCCTGGACCAGGGCTCTGTGTTTGCTCATCTTCCCAGCAGAGATTTTTCTGTGAGAAGCTAAACTTATTACAACCAAAGTCATGGAATTCATTTGGGCATAAAAAAAACGAAATAAAAATGAACCAACTGATTCAAAGAGAAAAATAATGAGGGCAAAATTCCAATGTTGCAGATTTTGAAATATCAAGCCCCTGTAACACTAAGTTACTTTACTCAACAACACCTCCATTAGGTAAAAGAGAAGCCTCTTCACCACCCTCCATCTCCTGGTTTTGGACTAAAAAATGAAAAATAAAAACTGACCTATGATTTATACACTGTGAAGTGAGCCATGATAAATGTGAAGTTTGAGTTTAAACGTGAAGTTTGAAGTTTGAGTTAGGTATCCATCATCACAGCCTAGGTTTTAAAAGATGCCCACTGTCCTAAATGCTTTAACACTTGGCATAGAGAAATTGACTCCAACTTTTTGAATAATGAAATTCTGTATTATCATCACATTACTTAGTCAAAGCTGAGTATTAATGTCACAAGGCTTGTTATTAAGAATTAAACTGAGGGGCCGAGAAGGCGGGCTGTACTCTTAAGGTTTGGTTCCCAGCACTAACACCATGGCTCACAACAGTCTGTGACTCCAGTTCCCAGGAGATCTGATGCCATCTTCTGGCATCTTTGGGTATTTCACCCACATAGATGCACATACATGCAGGCAAACTACCTATAGACACAAAATAAAATAAACTAAGTAAAGTATAGGAATATAGTGTTTCTTTATCCTATAAGAACATTTTGCTACATTTTGATACATAAACATTGTGTTCCAGTAAGAATATGATTTAGTGTAAAAAGCAATGGGTGTTAATTATTTGGCTTCTGTGCCCTGTATCTGATGCTTTGAAGAGTCTCCTGTCTGAGTCTACGAAGGTGAGTTCTGGCAGGACAATAGTTATTGTATGCAAATAAATGTCTAGTCTTTGGTCAGAAGAAGACAGACAGTAGGAAGGGGAAAACCTGAAAAGATGACTTCCACCTGCCTGGAAACCATCCACCACAAAGTTTCCCACCCAGACAGAATGAAAGGCCCATTTTTCTTCACCCTCTTCAGAGAGAGGAGGCAAGAGGGCAAAGAGCTGAGGAAGGTAAGGATTCTCTGAGGCTGTTTCACAGGTGCGCTGAGGTGGGGAGTAGCCAGAAAGAGTGGCTCCTAGGGAGGAGGAGGCTGCCTGCAGTCTCCAGGCTGCTGTTGTGGCACTTGCCTTTACACCAGGCAGGAGCTTCAGAGAACACTACATGTAAACACCCGTGGCCCATCAACTTTGCCATTCGATGGTGTTAGCATAGCAAGATGGTCTCCTGGCATTCTACCCTTCATCAAGAGAGAAGAACAAAGCTGAGTGCTAATATGGACCCCATGGTGGTCACCTCAGGATGCCTGTCCCTCAGGATGCTATTGCCTGCCTCCCTTATTCTAGTCCCCTTCTTGCTTATGTATTTCACAGACCCCTCCCAGGCTCACCCCGCAGCAGGAACAAACACGCTAGTCATTCTTGCAACAGCCTGCCCACATGCTTCCCACCTGTCCCCACTGCCCACCCTCTGTCACGCTGCCATTATTCACCCATAGATGAAGCACCTTGCCGAGTGCTTTCTCCATCAATGACCTCATTCATCACCACAGCAACCCTGCAAAGCAGGTGTGACCACCTCTGCATTTCACAGATGAGCTTATGTCACGCACACGCACAGCACCCTTCTACTGCTGCCTTGACAGTATATAGCATTGCACAATCAGGAACATTCTATTCTGCAGCTTTTACAAAGGCGAAGGGTCTGGGTAAGAGAGCTGGCGTTTCCGAAGCATGGGGAAGATTAAGTACAGGCAGCTTTTGGTAAAGAATTTTTCTTCCAATTTCAGAAAAAAAAAATCCAACTGACTACAGTCACATTACTATATTAAAAACAAATATTAATCTCCCCCCACCCAAAAAACCTTGTTCTTAAGAGTTAAGCTGAGGAAAAGCATCTCAATGTAGTGTCTTGGTTCTGTAAAAACCTATTGCTAAATTTCACTTGTCAATATTGTGTTTTAGTAATGATATTTTAGGGACTTGCGTTTACTGTTTCTTCTCTGAGGGAGGTTCATAGCTTATTTTTTTCTCTGGAAAACCTCTTCTCATTTCCAAGGGCCAGTCAAAACATCAACTCTGGGAGCTGGAATTATAGCCTAGTGGTAGAGGTCTTGCCTAGAATGCTCAAAGCTCTGGGTTCAATCCCTAGCACTGAAATAAACACAACTCTCTTCCTCTCTTACGGCTAGCTTTTATGTCAACTTGACATAGGCAAGTATCATCAGAGAGGATGCAACCTCAATGGAGAAAATGCCTCCATAAGATCAGCTGTAGGTGAGCTTGTAGGGCATTTTGATTAGTGATTGATTGGGAAAGTCTTGGTCCATTGTGGGTAGGGCCACCCCTAATCTAGTGGCCCTGGGTTCTATATGAAAGCAGGCTGAGCAAGCCATGGGGAGCAAGCCAGTAAGCAGCACCCATCCATGGCCTCTCCATCAGCTCCTGCCTCCAGGTTCCTGCCCTGACTTCCCTCAGTAATGGAGGAAGTGTAAGTGAAATATACCCATTCTCTCCAAGCTGCTCTTAGTCACAGTGTTTCATCACAGCAACAGAAATCTAACCAAAATACTTCCTCGCCATCTCCCAGTGCCCTCTGAGGCTGCTCTTCATCCCCCTTACCCAGTTCTCCCACCATGGCCCTCAGAACAGCTTAGCTCTGCCCCTATCTGAATGGACCCTTTAGATACCCTGTCTACAAAACCACAGAGAGCTCTGTCCTTTCCAGCTTAGACAGCACTACGTCTGAGGGCCTCGGGTGTCCAGGACATGTTCAGTTCCAGCCCTCCTAAGGGAGCAAGAGTATTTGTTTCCTTTCAGAGTGTCTGTGGACGTGCCAAGCGCGCAGCCCATGCCCTCATTTCACAGCCAGGCAGGATACTGGGCACAGAGAAGTGCCAGGAACTGACTTCTGCTCTGTCATTCAAGGAGCTGGCACCAAGCTTGGAACCTCCCAGAAGCTCTCATCCCCTGGACACCAACAAGCCTCCTCAGGCTGTTGTTGGATGCCGATCTCCACACCCACCATGAATCAGACCTCCTGGGGCCTGGCCCAATTTGGGCATCAGCATTGTCAGAGTGCCCCAGATGACTCTGTCCTGCAGCCAGGAACAAGAACCATGCAAAGGTCTTTCTGGAGTCTGAATTAGAGTTAAGATACCCCATAAACAACTCAAGTACTCTCAGGGATCTAGGTCAGTTCAGGTACCTTCCGGGTCAAATGTCTGAACTGAAAGGAAAAGGGTGTTAAGGAAACTGGGGGACAGGGAGTGCCTGTTCCTTTCTCTGATGACTGGGTCTTTTGGGACATCCATGTTCAGTGTTGCCATATCCCCTGATACTTTTTTTTTTTTGGTCCCTAAAGAAGCTAAAGCAATTGGTATCTATATACAAAATGAAGCAATTTAAAATACCCTGGAAATGAACTAAAATTAAAACGATGGGTTGGAGAAACAGAACATTACTCCTACCCCAATATGTCCCAGGGAAGGACACCTAATACTTTTCTCTCTTCCAATTTCAGTCCTGTCTGGATCACTTTCCTTTTCTTATCTTTGTCATTCCGTCAGGTTTCACAAGCTTAGGCTGTCCTCATATGTAGCTAAAGATGACCTTGAACTTCTGACCTTGTTTATGGGCACAGCACCAAGTCTGGTGCTGCTGGGCTTTGTATATGATAGGCAAGCAGTCTACCAACTCATCTACATCCCCGAGGCCTCCCTTCTTATTTACAGTGATTTTCACCTCGCAAACCCATTGAAGGAAAAAAAAATATGACTCAAAATTAAAAAGATTTAACTTACTGCATATCAATTTGATCACCTTTCACATTTAAATTTTAGCTACTTAGCTAAAGAGATCAATGAGCCAGGCCTGTAACCCCAACACTCAGGAGGCAGAGGCAGGCAGATCTCTTTAAGTTCGAGGCCAGCCTGGTTTACAAAGCAAGTCTAGGACAGCCAAGGCTACACAGAAAAACCCTGTCTCAAAAAACCAGAAATCAACAAAAACAAAAAGCCCAAGATCAATGACAATGATAACAATGAAAACAACACCATCACGCCCTTACCGCTCTTTCTCTTGGTTTTCTTGCAGACCCACTCCACTGACCAGTGTTCATCCTTAAAGAGACAGGTTGGGAGAACTCGCTGCGTTCCTTCTCCTAGGGCCGAGGCTGTTTCTGCTGCACTGGGGATTCCCTCCTAACCCTTAAGCACTTAAATCCCTTACTGTACTTTTGCCCTTCCTCTACCCTCAGGCTGGTGATGGGGTGTAGGGATCTCTGGGTGTCTCTAGAGGAAAACTGTGGGTACAGCTCCTTCTCATGGCACCAACGCTCCTCTACCTACTTTTCTCACCATCCAAGGGTGACAGGGTGACAGGACTCGCTAAGGATTAGAGGCGCTGCACTCTTGTTCCTTCTGTCGGGTGTGTGTCTGGCTCCACCCTGGGTGTTGGAAGAGGGCTCTTCTACGAGCCTGGATTAGCAAGACCTGTTCGTGAGACTTAATGTAAGGGCAGACTTTCCCAGGAGAGGCCACCCAGCATGCAACAGGAGAAGGGTGTGTCCTGGCAGCAGAGGGGTGTGGTTCTTCTCAGGAGAGTGATGGAGGAAGGGGACCCTGTGTGTATCCTATCTTAAAGGACAGAGAGAGAGAGAGAGAGAGAAGGAAGCCCGTTTTGTTATCACCTTTCCCTGAGCAGAGGATTCAGCTGGAGTCTCACTGGGTTCATGAGTCCTGCTGTCCCTCTCTCCATTATTGTCCTCACCAGATTAAAGGAAGAGATATTTGGGTATGTCTAGCTAATATTTAAAAATCATTGTTTTAGTTGCAGTTTACTTTTTACTTTTGGCAGCACCAGGGATTGAACCTGGGACATTACAAGCAAACACTCTACCTCCGCACCATGGCTCCAGCTCTCTGTTTATGTCTTATTTTGAGACAGGGTCTCCTAAGTTGTCCAGGGCCATCCTCAATTGGTAGCCTAGACAGCCCCGCAATTTGCAATCTTCCAGGCCCAGCCTCCCCAGTGCCTGGAATTACAGCCTGTGCCACCAGGCCTGGCTAAAATCAACATTTTGAAAAAAAGCCAAATGGCAAAAATCATCTGCGGGCCACAGAAACGAATAAGGAAATTAAGACCTTAAGTGTTCACAAGGACTTCCTTAAAGCCTGTGAGTGAGCAATAATAAGGGCTACATATTTTCTCAAATCTTAAAAAGATGTATAGGCTATCAGTGTAGGGCAGACCATATACCCACAATCCCCAGCCCAGGTCCCACCTGTGTAAGGAGTTCACCAAACCAGATTAAATAAGCTTGACCAAAGGAGTCGGTTTGTCCTGTGCCTCCTCCCTCTGGCTGGGTTCTTAACAAGCGGTGAAAAGAGCCAAGGAAAGAAGCCATGGGAGCTGGAAAGAACTTTCCAAGTAGTCGCTGGACACCCTTCCAAGAACAGCCACATTCACTGAACTCTCACACACCACTCCGTCCCTCTCTTGCACCCAGAGTTTCACTGATGATGTCACTAAAGCCGGCCATTGAGCAAAGGATGGAGTGAAAGCGGTTACTGCAACCTGTGCATCAAGAGGTACAATGGGAGTTAGCGTGTGTGACACAGTGAAAACCATCTGTTCAGGTCAGGGACTCACCCAGAACACGTGTAAGCTCAAGGGACTCGGGAGAACAGGCTGGTGGAGAACACTCTAGGGCTGGAACTGTGTCGCACTGCCAGGCGGCAGGGCCCATTTCAGCCCCCCACTCCTGCTTTTTGCTTTGAAGCCCAGTGTTAGCAGAAGGATGCTCTGAAGGCGCTCTGAAGGCGTGACTGGACAGGGGGTCTGCTGGTCCACAGAGCATGGGAGACCACATAGACTCTATAACCTGACTCTTGTCTCTTTCTGTTCAGTGAAAGCAGGTGTTGGTGATCATTGGATAGGCGTGCAAAACACTCTTGGAATTAAGAAAAAGGAGAGAAAGGAAGAAAGAGAGAGAGAAAGAAGGAAGGAGGGAAAGAGGGAGGGAGGAAGGAAGGAAGAGAGAGAGACAGAAAGAGAGAAAGAAAGAGAAGAAGAAAGAAAGGAAAAAAGAAAGAGGGAGGAAGGGCTGGAGATGGCTTAGTGGTGAGGAGCTTTTGCTGCTCTTCCAAAGCACTGGAGTTTGGTCACCAGCACGCACATCCGGCATCTCACAACCACTTGTAACTCCAGCTACAGGGCATCCAACACCCTCTTCTCGATTCTTAGGGCACCTGCCTGCACTCATATCCACACACCCAGAGACATACATAATCAAGCCAAGACAAAACAAAACCAAAACACAAGGAAAAAGATGTTGAAAAATGATTTTGAAAAGGAAAGATGAACTCTACAGGTTCTACCAATGAATGTTGCTGGTGAAGCAGAGAGTCTCAGGATTTGAGGGATATAAAGGGCCTGTAATCAACAGACACAGGAAAGGCTCTGAGACCCGGAGAACAGTGCTCTGTGCAAAGCCTCAGGCTGGGGAACAGCACTGGAATGGAGCAGACAGCCCTTCCCTCTTGCACAGTTATCTGGCTTCTCACTACCTCAAGGCCCAGAAAACCCGTAATAGTTTCCTCAGGCAAATGACAGTTTATGTCAAAATTGGCCCTGAACAAAGGGTCAGAGTTAAGAAAATAGTTCTAAAGTTAATGGGGGGAAAAGTACTTGAGGAGACAGAAAAACAAAGAATCTTGCCCAATCATCCCTAACAAAACAAAACCACAACCTAATGAGAAAAGAAAAGAGGGGAGATGTTTTTTTCCAGGGGCCCTGAGCTGACTCAGCACACAAAACAGGGAGCCAGCTGTGCCCCTGCCAAATGCAGCTCCGAGCGGGTATTTTGAAGTGAGCCACTGAATGGACCTTCTAAATTCAAGTGTTTCTGCAGAGTTTCCCATCACTCTGCCTATAAGTCCCTAAACTACAACTTTAATTCAAAACTACTGGCAAGATTTTCTTTCTTGATGTCACGGTGTCCAGGGAATACCAAAGAATAATTTCCCAGAGGAAAAGCCCCTGGGCCTGATATCCCATTAACCTCCTAGAAGATGCCTATTTTGGGCTTCTTTAGCTCACGTCATAACTCTGAGGCATTGTGGGCTCCAGCCTCTGGCGTCCAGAAAAAGTCCTAGCACTGTGTTCAGAGGACAGACAGTTACAGCTGCTTCTGTGTCTGCTGAGTGCTATTATTTTTTTAAAATGATGCACACAACAGATTATATGAAAGAGGTGTACTGGATGGAGATGGAGAGAGAGGGAAGGACAGAGGACAGGAAGCAGCAAGAGCAAGAGAGCCAGGTAAGAGTCAGAAGTCCATTTATAGCTCTGGCACAGCTGAACCTGTCTGCCAGGTGCCTCTTCTCCACACCTGGTGGGCGACACATGATGACATTATAGGTTACTAGGCAACCGAGAAGCAGGCTGCCTAATCGCTATCACTGAGAGTCTGGGAGGAGAAGCATGGGCTCACCGTGGCCCCTTTGGGACCAACACAGGTGACCAGCCCTACAGTTCACGAACACTGGGGCCACCCACCTCACGCTCTCCGGGGCAGATTTGGAAGCTACACAGAGCCTGGTGCTACTGGAAAAAATCTGGTGGCACGGGGCTTTGTGTTTTGCAACTTTTTCCTGTAAGCTACATTGTTGGAATTGTTTCACAGGCAGGCAAACCTTCCCTCCTCCCCCACTGGCCCACAGACTTCCAGGTCTCCACCCTGCGGTGTTGTAAACGCCAATGTATCATCAGGCTGATTCACCACCCGAGGGCCGGGCACTGGAGAGGGTAACATGCTACATACACCCAGCAGGCACTTCGGCATCCTCTGCCAGGGCATGGGATGACAAACCCGCCTTTGTCTTCACAGTTGGAGGGGAGCAGGAAAACAGGCTACACCCCCCAAAGTTGTCCTGGTGTATCCCCAGGTAGAATGCAGCACCCCAGCCTTATCAAAAATACTGAAGGACAGAGTGTCAGGCTCCACCTTGCTGGGGTCTCTGGACTTAGAGGAGGCTGGCTCAGAACAGAGGAAGAAAGTAAGAGCTGACACACACCAGCAGTGTTACAATGATATTAAACACTAGGTTTGTGAGCCACTGGAAATGTCCAGCCTTTCTCCCGGCCACCTCCACCCCTCTCTCTCCCCCAGTTTCTAGCTTGAAGTATTTGTCCCTTCCTTGCAGGAGACTCTAACACACACCCGTGGCAGAGAAACAACAGACCTTGGACTTGGCAGTTGACAGGAGAGGAAGGGACTCGGAAGAGGTGGGTATGGGAAAAGTGGACAGGGTTTGCCCAATCAATGTTTTCACAAAGTTATTTGCAAAGCTGATGGGGTTTATCAACTCTACCAAATGTTATGTGAACAAATCCAGCAGCCACGGAATTCTCTTTTGGTCCTAACAAAGAATGTTTTGATTTCTTAAAATCCTTTTTTCATATGCACACACACATGACTCTGTGTGTACCGGTGGGAAGCCACAGATCAGGCAGGTGTATTACTCTATCATTCTCCACTATATTATTTTTTTGTTGTTTGTTTGAAACAGGATCTCACTACGTAGCCCTGACTGTTCTAGAACTTACTATGTAGACCAGGCTAGCCTTGAACTCACAGATTCCCCTGCCTCTCCTCCCAAGTGCCAGGATTAAAGGGTACACCACCATGCCTGGCTGAGACAGGGACTCTTTCTGAACTCACTGATTGGCTATACTGGCCGGCCAGCACACTTCAGAGGCCCACCCGCCTCTGTCCCACCCAGCAATGCTAGAGTCACAGATATCTGCAACCCCACCTGGCTTTTCTGTGGGTGCTAGGGATTTGAATTCAGGACCTCATGTTTGTTCAGCAGGCAGTTTAACCACTGAGACAATTCTCCAACCCCAGGAAGCATATTCAAAACGCAAAAGATCTTTTGGAGAGAAAAACCATCCTCACTTAGATGAAGTCACAGGAAAAGAACGCAAGTGAACACAGTACTTGTGACTTTTAACAGCAAATTGCTTCTCTGAACGCTTACCTGATTCCTTAAAGAAAGGTTTACATGGTGAAGATGTAACAAAGTCTACAGCTTCTGATCCAGGTGAAGGAACTGTCAAGGGATCAATCAAATCTGGCTTGCCATAAAATGAGGCTGAGCTGGGACTTCGGAAGTTTAAATTTCCAGCTAGGTTAAATCCTGCAAACCCAACATCTAGTCTCCTGGCACAGCTTTTCTGTCTATTGTGACACGATCTATGGATGAAAAAAAATGACTGAAGAATACTGCTTAGTCTGAATTCCAGCTGTCACTAATTCTAAGAAGAGCGCGGATGAGGAATCTGGTCACTGTATTTTTAAAAATCCTCAAAATAGAAACAGAATTTTAAAGTGGGGCGACCGCTTGTCTGTACAAAACTTCCTTCTGAGATAGGCCACTAGCGCTTAGATACAAATGGGCAACATATTTTTAAAGTTCTGGTTTTAGTCTTTCTAATGAACTGTATAGCCCCAAAGCTGAGCCCAATTTATCTCCTAAACACCATCATATTTTTCCCTTGCGAATATGAAACCGAATGTGCCAGTAAACAGCCCACTCAGAATACATTTCACACAGCAGCCAGAGAAAAAAGAGAATCCCACCTTGTTTGGCCCGAGAATGTCTATAGCAGTTTGAATTGATACTATAATATCTGATTTTCAGGTCCTCAATCAAATTTTTATTAATGAAGTCTACTCATGGCAATTTTAATAAAAATTTCCAGAAAAGAGTAAAAATGTATCGCTTCTATGAATGTAGAACTATGCTAATATTCTTTATGCCAGATCAACTCAAGCAGTTTTTTACAGGAAAAAGCCCCAAAGCAGAGACTAGGAGCACTTTCAAGTCCTTCTCATCCCAGCCCATAGAAACCTCTTAAGAGACTGCGTAAAGGAGATGGACTGAACTTCTCCGAGGCACAGGGAGAAGGCAGCCCCTAGGAAAGCTGAATTATCCGTGGGCAGATGCTTCTGGCCTGCTGGAGCCAGTTAAGAGTGGAAGTACAGATCGTAAACAAATGGCAATACTCACAATGGGAAGTCCTAGAGCCCCGAATTTCCAAAGCCGGGTGGTAAGGGCTCTGCTGGCTTCCCAGGTCCTTAGAGTCACTGTGGTAGAAATCTGCAGCCCAGGGTTTCTTTGCCCTGCCCCAGGAACAGGGCTCCTCTTCTCTCCTTCCTACGCCCAAAGAGGCTGGTACTCACTGGCAGGAATCACCAGTCCCAGCTTAGCTTCAGCCCTAATCGCCTGCTTGAAATCTGATGCTTAACCCATTATGACTGGGCAAGCCTTGGAGAAAGAATGTTTGGGAGGTGAGGCTGGTTCCAGGTGAAGACCAAGCCTCCAGAGCTAGCGCAACAGGCAAGCCCTGGGCAGGGAGGATATTTCACAGCCTCTCTAGGGGTGAGGATCAACTCTGGGGCTCAGCTTAGCCACACAGGCCAGACTCCAACAACAACAACTGGTGTTGGCATTTTAACAGTTATGAAACTCAAAACTACTTGCCTTAAAAAAACAAGCAAACAAACAAGCAAAAACCACAACAGCCTTGTCAAAGATCATAGCTATAAGAAAAAGTATTTTATTTATCACTGGTGTGGAATTAGCCTTCAATAAATTAATATCTAACTTTTATTAAAAGCTGAGAAGCACAATCTAATTAAATCCAATAAACAAACACAGCTAATTCTAGGAAGGAAGTACACGGTACAATAAAGAAATATAAGGCATTAAAGAGGTTAATTAATTTAACTAAATGAAACAATGCACATTAATGTGTATTAAAAAAGCAAACTATCAATACAACCTTTATCATGCACATTAAGAAACTAACACACATTAAAGAAAAAAACTATTACCATAATCCCGATCTTTTTTTTTTTTTTTTTTTTTGAGATAGGATTTCTCTGTTTAACAGACCCCTGGCTATCCTGAAACTTGCTTTGTAGACAAGGCTGGCCTCAAACTTACTAGAGATCTGCCTGCCTCTGCCTCCTTGAGTGCTGGGATTATAGGCGTGCGCCACCTCACCTGGTTGATAATCCGTATCTTAAAGGACATTCCACTTTTCAGGTGTAAATTTGCTGAAATACACACACACACACCTCTCTTGGTCTGTTTTCTCACACCATCTTATCAGATATGAAATACACTGTCAATGTCATCAAGCAGCCTCGCCTTAGCCACTGACTGACTGACTCACTGTGTCAGCTTCACATCCAAAGAGCGGAGAGGCCAGATAGTTGCAAGAAGAGACCTCCTCACAACCGAAATAACAGACACCTCTAGCTCCTTCCCACCTGTACTTTTAAGTTAAGAAACTCGCTTTTACCCTTGGCCTTTTCTGACTGATGACACTACTTATGGGGAAATACAAGGCCCAATACACATCTGACAGAATCAAGAGACCCTGGGAAGTGGCGGAGCGTAGCAGTTTTCTAAGGAGTTCGAGCCCTGCCCGTGGGGACAGAGTAACCGACAGCAGGGCTGGCACTCACCTCCATGAACACGCTGCGGCGGGGCTGTGTCCTCTCTAAAGATGGTCTCAGAAAACCCACGGCGACTCCAGGCAGGCTAGTCAGTGTGGAGTAGCGTTTAAACTGGAAATTCTAGCTGCTAGGCCACCTTCAGTGGGCTCAGAGTTCTGTTTGAGAAATGCGCCTGCCCAGAAAAAATATTTACACAACCCAGAGTGGGCTGTGGGTGCTGCAGCTAGCCCTGCCTGCTCTACAGGAGTCTTGGGCTCAGTCTGCTTGACCCGGCCTTATCAATGCCCTTTGTACCTCATTTGAGATCAGCATAGAGACAAAATCCACAGCCAAATCACTGAGCGGGCTAAGCAGATTCAAGCCCTCTTGACATTTACTGAAGCCACTAAAAAGCTGTACTCTTTTGCTCCCTCTCCCATTTCTCTGAAATTATTCTCAGGATATCATGGAAGAGGAGAAAAAAGGGCAGGGCAAGAAGAAGTTTTTTTGCATCAGTATCTTTACCGAGGGAAGGTACAGCAACATTTATTCCAAACACCTCAACAAGAAAGGAAGAGTAAGCAAGCTGCTAGAACCCAAGCTGCTAGAAAGATGGCAAAGAAGTTGTCACAAAGGCTAAGCTGAAAGCTGTTTTCCATGAAGACTGGGCAGAATGAAGAAAGGGTTAAAGCCAAGGGCTACGAACTAAAATGTATGAAAACTTACCGAAACCCTAAGTTTGTCTGCCAGGGAAGGAACAATGCTAAAAAAACAAGGCCTATTATAGGAGAGCTGGGAGGTAGTGGTACACACCTTTAATCCCAACACTTGGGAGGCAGACTCGGGCGGATCTCTGTGAGTTTGGGGCCAGCCTGCTCTACAGATCAAGTTCCAGGACAGCCAAGGCTATACAGAGAAACCCTGCCTCAAAATCAAAAAGACCTATTATGAACTTGTAGGTATGCCCTCTTCTATTTTCCCACCAAAGTTATGAACGCTATCGAATTGATTTTTAAAAATTGAATACAAAATTATTTTCATTTCATGTGTAGAACTATTTGCTGGCACGGATACAGTGTACCACTTATGTGCCTGGTGCCCAAAAAGGCCAGAAGAGGGCATGCATCAGGGCCCCTGGAGCTGGAGTTACAGCCAATTGTGAGCTGTCATCTGAGTCCTGGGAACCCAAGTCCTCTGCAAGAGCAGAGGATGTTCTTCAACTTCTGAACCTCTCTCCAGCCCCAACAATTTTTACTGTTTCATACAGTCAGTAAATAAGAGAGCAGATATCGTAAGTGAGTAGACATCTCAAGAAAGATTATACTCACCTACAAGAGGGGGAAGCCATAAAGGAGGGAAGGCCACTCTCAGCAAACTGGAAGATGTTAAGTGACCAGAAAAGTCAGTTACCCACCGTCATCCATTCATCCCATTTAACTGTTAGAGAAAGGAGAACAAGCCTGCTCCGACGTCTCAGGACCTGCCTGGGTTCCACATGAGGGCACCAGAGCAGGGGCTCACAGCAGGGACAACAACTGGCCTGTCCCCTGATGTCTGATGCACACTTTGTGTCTTAGAAAGTGTTCTTCCGTACCGGGTGTAAACGCATGCCTAAATCCCAGCACTGAGTTCAAGGCCAGCCCAGAGACCCCATCTCGAAAGCACCACAGACCAGCGCACAACAACGTTCACACCTGTCTTGTGAGGAAGAGAAGACTGGTGTTATTATCTTCATCTGACAAATCGGCCACTTGTTATTTGGCTTCTGAAGGAATTCTAAGCCCTAATTAAGGTTTCACAACATTAATTAGTGTTTAGAGAGGTATCAATCAGTGTAGCTAGTTTACAACACGACTTGGGAATTCGGGCGAAGAACAGGCTGTCCCCATTTTGAGACCCTGAAGAGATCCAGTCACCGTTTCTCACCAGCGATCCCTGTTTACTGCCTGGCTGGTTACAGAAGAGTTGAGAGAATCTATGATGAACCAAGCTCATGAGAGCAGAGTCTGCAGTCACGAGCAGTGTTTCGAATGAATGAGTATGAACTGTACCAACTGAGGCTCGAGTGAGTGACAAGGAAGGCGCTGCAAGCGGAGGGGCGCAGGCGGGGCAGGTTTGCCCAGCGAAGCAAGCAGAAGCAACCGATTAAATGTGAACTGCAGACACACAATACTTCTGCGGCATAAACACATGTTCTATTTTAGCATCCCTGCCCACAGGAGATCCTGGCTTCCACTGTATATAATCGCAGAGGGCAGAAATTCACGCCTGTTTTGTTCATTATTGCTACATTCTCAGTTTCATACAAAAAAACAGTGTCCGGCGCATAGTAGGTCCTCAGTACTTGCTGTGTTCTGTGTTTGGTTGTTTATTTCTTAAGCTGCGTAGTGCAGGTAAACTTGGGTACTCCTCACACAATCTTGATCTCTGTCAGAACCGTATCCTAAAAACGATTTACAAATTACAGCACCGACTTGCTCTCATTTTAAAATCAGCACCCTTTGCCCATTCTATCTCAAGAACTCGGTGGAGAAGCTGGAGTGCGGAAGGACACAGGACCACCCCTTCCCCAGGGAGAACCCTAAGAGGTGTCAGTCAGTGTGTGGTCAGTGTTTGTGATGGCAGCCGAGGGACAGTGTTATCTGCTCTTGTTCTATGAGCCGCCTCTCCTTGAGTCGGAAGAACATGAAAAGCACTGCCTATGGGTGTTCTATGAACCGCAGACAGTTATCTTTAGGGGGAGCGTTGGGAAACCACATTTAAGGGAAGTATAATGATAAAATAATAATAAAATCAAACACATGACTTTATTTTTTTGGGGGGGGACAACAACTGACAAGCATATAGTTTACATCTGAAGCTTCTACTAAATGACCCAAATTAAGCTCCTTTTTCCCCCTCAGAGTACAGACTGGCAACTAGCTCCCGCTAGCTGCCCCGCCCCCATACATATTGACCAAAAGGATGAAAGGACTTATTTATTAGCTAACACGTCCACATCACAGTCCATCCTTGTACGAAGTCAGGGAAGAAATCCAAGCATAAGCCTAGAGGCAGGAACTGAAGGGGCCTAAAGGATGCTGCTTATTGGTTCTGGCTCTTCTCCTTCCCCCCATTTACTTAGTTTCCTTTCTTATGTACCTGAGAGTACCTGCCCAGGAGTGGTATCACTCACCATGAGCTGGGCCTTCCCACATCAACTATTCATCAAGAAAATGCCCACACACTTGCCTAAAGCCAAGTTTAGGGAGGCATTTTCTCGATTAAGGTTCTCTCTTCTCAAATGAGTCTTGCTTGTCAAGGTGACCCCCCCCCACAAAGACCTAATCAACACACAAAAAAATAATTTCTAAAAATATTTTAATTTTTAAAATAATGATTATGTGTGTGTGGGAGGGGGTATGTATATGTGAGTTCAGGTCCCTATGAAGAACAGAAAAGGGAGTTGACTGATTTGCTTAAAGCAGTGGTTCTCAACCTGTGGGTCATGACCCCCTTGGAGGTCAAATTACCCTTTCACAGGAGTTGCCTAAGACTATCAGAAAACACAGGCATTTACATTAGGATCTGTAACAGTAGCAAAATCCTAGTTATGAACAGTGAAAATTTTGTGGTTGGGGGTCACCACAACATAAGGGACTAACTGTATTAAAGGGGCACAGAGTCAGGAAGCTTGATAGTCCTGGCTTACAGGCTCACTTGTACTCGTATAAGCAAAGACTCCTCCTTCCCTTTTCTGGACCGACAGACACCGGCTTGCAGTAACCATTCATACTTACACACCCTGCAAAACATGAATCTGAGGAATTTCCATTACTTTCACATTTGATGCCCGGACCTACTAGGCAGGAGACCAAGTGGGGGAAAAGTTACTGTTGCTCTCAGATCTCAGGAGAAGGGAAGGGCAGACCAAGGCAAGGTCAGCAAGCAGGCAGGCGGGAGGTAGAACAGGTCTCCACCATAGGAGCAGAGCAGAGCAGAGCTCAAAAGCTGACCAAAGTCTCCTGGCTCTAAGTCTCTATTCCTCTTGAGTACAATGCCTGCACATGAGGGTGCTCAGAGTCAGCGAAGCTGGAACTCTGGGGTCAGGCCCTGGAGAAGAAAGCTCTCTGCTGTCAATCATGCATTTAATGAGCAAGAAACTCTTCAAGAGAAGACTCAATAGCCAGTATGCTGTTACATACACAGGCTTTCATCTGTTATGTACTATCTCTTAGGATAGCTCTACTACCATGTATTCTACAAATTTCTCTCAAATGTTACAAAAGCAAACAGGTATTCAAATTATGCAAGTCTCTAATATAACTATAGTAAAACTCAGAACACAGGTCTTCATGATTCAAAAATATAGGTTGTTACATAATCCACTGAGGAATTACTTTATACCAGAAAGTAAGTCTCTTCCTTATGGAGACCAAGCTATGTTCTACTCTGAGTAACTCCATATTGTATGAAACAGCTTTCAGGCTGTGCCTTGTCCAGAGTGACTCCATTTTATCAAGCAACAGGTGGCTCCACTTTAATCAAATGCTGAGTCAGGATGAGTCTCCATCTCAGAAACCACTATTAGTCCATCCACTGTGAACCAGCAGACACATAGTTGCTTGAGGACACAGAAAAGCGAGGCCCAAGAACTTACTGAACAAACTAGATGGATGAGGGGTGACCTCCTCACCTGGGTACCATAAAAGGAGGGAGAGCTAGCATGGACACAGTGTCACCTTTCATCTAAACACCTGGTACAAGCAGCACAGGATAAGATCGATAAGCACCGGACTTCAGACTGTGCCCGGGTTACAGCTTGGTGCTACTCATCAGAACCTGGTTGAGCAGCTCATCCTGCCCTGGTCGTGAATCTCACTCAACCATCTGCACTGCCTCCGCCTTCAGTACGGCCTCTTTAACCTGTCTATGCAGTCATTCCGTAACCTACGTATCACTGTGACGTGTGTAATGTGGGCACGAAGAATTAACCCCTAAGGTGGGAATAAAAGAACCTTAGCCTGCCAACTGCCACAGCATCAAGTAAAGACAAGATCACTCAGTGGTGGGGCTGGAGAGATGGCTCAGCAGTGAAGAGGTTAGGAGCTGCTTTTCCAGAAGAACCAGGTTCAATTCCCAGCATCCACGTGGCAGCTCTCAACTATCTATAACTCCAGGTCTGACACCCTCACACAGACATACATGCAGACAAAATACCAAATGCATATAAAATAAACTGGCAGCGGAGAAACAAACAAATGCGTCTGGGCTCTGTTCAATACACCCCCCTTTCCCCACAGCTAGTCCCATCAAACAAAACTCCTAGAAATTGGTTTTCAGCATCTAAACTGGTTGCTGGTTGCCCTTCACCCAATCACTCAGAGAGAGAGAGAGAGGTCTAAGTTAAATGAGCGCTCGCTCAGCATTCAAGGTTTTCATATCTCTGTCTCAAGGCATCAACAGAACTCTGAGGTAAGAATTGTCTTTATTAAAGAGAAGGGAAAAAAGGTCTGGCCTGATGGCTTGGTGGGGTAAAGGCACTTCTAACCATCTGAGCTCACTACCTGCAACCAACACAATGGAAGGTGAGCACTGACACCCACAAAGATGTCCTCTGATACCCACTCCCACTAAATAAATGTATGTGTGAAAGGCAAGTTTTCTAAGAGATTAAAGAAGAAACAACTTCAACTGATAAAAGTTGCTGTCAAATTCTATTTCTCTAGGCCACTTTCCATTATTAAAACAGAAATAAAAAAGCAGTTTGAGCAAAGACATACATCCTCCCACCTCCTCCTCCCTCTGGCACCAGCGCCCACTTACCTGCAGCACAACCATTGACTTTTGTACTATAAGCCATACTGGCTCAAATCCAAGGATGGACACAACGAAGAATGAGGATTCGTGTAAATTTCATACAGCAAGTTCCCAAAGGCTTTCAACCTGAAACAATAACAGAAGCCCGATCAGACAGGTTGAACAATAAACCTCGGTTTCTGTGGACAAAGATGACGACTAATGGAGAAAGCAAATTAGAATGGAGAGGGACAGACTGGGTGGCTTCCTGAGGGAGGTCTGGTCCCAAAAGTATCCAGAGAAATGACATGCCCACATGCGAAAGGCCAGCTCTTGAAACAATACAGTCAGGGGAGAGAGAACTGGCTCCCGAGACACTGACTACTCTCTCATTTTAAAATTATATTTAATTATTTTACACACACACACACACACACACACACACACATACACATAAGTTTTGAAGCTCATTTGCTTTTCTAAAAACTGGTTCAATAATTTTACTCATCCAACAGCGATTTCAAAGCAGTTCTTGTATCAGATGCTCCATCCCTTAAAGGTAAAATTTGTACAAATTTCTTTTGAACATCAAGTCTTTTTCCAAGTCCCACTTTTCTTCTATGCAGTCACTTTGCTAAGATACTAATACAGTGCGATCAATCTTCTCTTGAAACAAAAGGACGTGAACCTTCGGTATCTTGCATTGCTCTGTTGGGCAAACTTCAAATAAGAGCATGGCATGCAGTTGGTGACACTGGACTCCACACTGTACAATACAATTCTGCTTTTAAAGTGACTTTCTGTCACCTCAGGTTACGGCACAGAGGCATGTAACAGTTACAAATTTTGAAACAAGCATGAAATAAGCTAGGAAAAAAAATACTGCTCTTACCACTGCTTTTAAGAGACACCTCTAAAAACACACTGTCAAAGAAAGTAAATAATTATATCCAGAAACACTACCAATCCATCCTAACTCCAGACCTAGGAAGACAGAAGGAACACACCTCACTGGAAACCGGTGTCAGGAGAGAAGCCAAATGACTTCTCAGAAACAAGAACGCAAAATAAAAAGCAAAAACCTACGCCTCCTAGCATGGCCGTTGTAATCATGCAGACTTGTTAAGAATATGGTAAAATACTCAGTAAAGGTGAGGTCATTTAGAAAGTAAAAAGACCCACTTGCTACGGAGAGCCTGAGTTCAACCCCAGGAACCCACAACATATGCCAGATGTGGTAGCTCAAAGTATAAACTAGGAACTCCTTCTGTGAGATAGGAGGTAAAGATAAGAGAATGGGTAGAAGTTTATGGGCCAGGCAGTCCGGAGGACACATGCCAGCAGCAGAAACAAGAGACCCTGTTTCCATAATGTGGAAGGAGGAAATTGACCCCTGGAAGAGAATTGAACTCCATATGCACTCATGACACATACATGTTCACACACGAAACACACACACATAAACAAAAACTTAGCAATAAATGTTGTGTGTGTATGCACACCTTCACAGCAACGCCACACAAATCAATGTAATATTAATACTTTAATGCCAGGAAGAGCCAACATTCATTAATCTCTAACTGCTATTAAAATCTAAACTGTCACATGTTTCAGTACACTGTGATTTTTAAGTAATACTGAGTTTTAAAAAGATACTGCCAATCAAATCCTAAACCTGAATTTGTTTTTTTTTTTTTTTAAGTGTTTGTGTATTTAATTAAAAAAAACAGAAGTAAATGAATCAGGATGTCCACTGTGATTGGCCCTGGCTGATGAAGTAATAGCTGATGCTGGCTCCTTCATTATTTCAATAATAATAATAATAATAATAATAAGTGTCTGGACTCATCTTTTGGGCTTTCTTTGCTTTGAAAGGGGAGACGCAAGAACATGAATCCCATGTAACAGGCTACCTTCCAAACACACAGGATGTTAGTAATACTTGTAAGAAAGAATGAAGGGAAAGATGGTC
Source organism: Pachyuromys duprasi (assembly GCA_028658305.1). Taxonomy (NCBI): domain Eukaryota; kingdom Metazoa; phylum Chordata; class Mammalia; order Rodentia; family Muridae; genus Pachyuromys; species Pachyuromys duprasi. The sequence goes on along the minus strand of CM053762.1, from coordinate 39,005,291 downwards.
ATTGACTGTGATCACGTAGGGTGAGAACCTTGCTCCTTAGCTAGTGAAATTGTCCTCACTGTTCATAGCTGCAAACTCAAAAGGACTTTTTGTTGTTAAAGGCTGCTTGAGGGGCATGGCCTCTTGCATGCTCTTCCAGCTAGAGCAGGGAGGTGTGCTGAGAGCCCGGGTCCTGCGCCCTCCACTTGCAGGACGGTGCTAATCTCTCTCACCTGACACTCTCTGGGAAATGGGCACTGGACCTTGCAGGGCTGTGCACAGCGGGAGCTGGCTGTGTTAAAAGGCGGACTGTAGGGGCAGAAAGAACACAAGTGACTATCAATGTCTGCCAGGTATGGTGGTATAAAAAAAGAATGGGGAACCTAGAAAGACTAGAGGGGGGGAGTAGAGGCGGGGGTGATGGTGGTGGAGGAGAGGTCAAGGAGGAAGCCAAGCTTCTGGAGTCCATCAACTAATGACACTTCTAAAAGCCACAGCAACCAAAATCTCAGCCCAAACCCTGTTTTCTGGCCCCTCGGTGGCCTCTCAGGTTTGTACTCTTGTGTCAATTCAGAGTGGCTTGTAAATACCACCACTTAACCTGTTGTGGGCAAGCAGAAGACAAGAAGAGACAAGCCGAGGGTGTTAGGGGTGAATGAAGTATGTGTCAAGGTATTTGGATGGAGAGGAGCCCAGAATCTACCTAGCCAAGCTTCATAAACCTTGGCCCAACACATCTACACACACACTCCCTCTCTGAAACTCTCTCACCTGGCAGGAGATCTTTATCTCAGATCCAAATTGGTTTCTCCCACCCTCTCCTAAAACAGAGCAATACAATAAAGAAGGAAGCCTAAAATCAGGAGCTACAAGCATGCTGTGGGTAAAATGGCCGGCAGTGGGTAAAATGGCCAGCTGTGGGTAAAATGGCCAGCAGTGTCTGTGCTGAAACGCATTTGAGAGCAGCTATAACCTAAGGAGCGGAGGCTCCACGGATTATCCCACCGACAGGTGGCTTTCCGATTGGAAGGACCCACTCTTCCTAATGAAGTGTAGTCCCCTGAAAAAAGCAGAGAACATGGTCATGGTCCATTCTGGTGTTTCAGATCAATAAAGCATTTCTTTCCTCCCTTGGAGGAAAGTGCCAACTACTAACTCTTCCATGGTGCAAGAGTTCTGCTACCTACAAAATAATAAAAAGAAGCACTTCTTTTGATCTGGGGAAATGCTTCAATGGAGAAAATTAAGAATGCACCTTCTTTCTTTTATTTCCAGAGACTGGATGGCACTGAAGATCATCCCCAGTGTCCCAAGGGTAGTTCGGTAAACAAGAGGATGATGCTGGCTTGACCCCACGAATACTTTATTTACATCAGCTGATATGAGACACATTAAGAAAAGCAACACAATAGAATTCTGTGAAGAGCACGTCAATGAAGACAGCACACACACTCTCAGCATGTTGATGGATGGCAATTATGTAGCTGACAGGATTTCATCCCTTGCTGGGATTTCTTAAAGCTGAAGGCAGAGACATCACCAAGAAGTGCTGCTGATCTGAAACCACACTTTACTAATTAAATGATGATTAAAGGATAACCAGGGCAGGAGAGATGGCTCCCAGTCATCTAGAACTCCAGTCCTAGAGGATTCAACAGCCTCTTCTGTCCTCTGTGGGCACAGCATGCTCATGGTGCACAGACACGTGCAGGCAAAATATCCACACAATATAAAATAGAGATTTGAAAAATAAAAATAAAATGCTTACTACACTGACACTGATGTTGCTAACAGTTGGTGGTCCAACAGCGTTTAACGTGTGTAAAGACCTGAGTTTGATTTTCAGCACCATAAAAATTTTTTTTTGTTAAAAGAGGAGGAAGAATAAGAAGAAATACATTCGTTCTGAGACGTAGCTTTGTTTTGAGTGTAAAAATCTAAAAGAAATTGATACATTCTGGACAGTTTTTATTCAAATACATTTATCACTTTATTTACCCCTCCCAAGAACCTGTGAAACATTAAAATCCATTCCTTCAATTTACAAGTAGCAAAAGCTTGGAGCGTACCCAGGTCACATAGCTACATGACTGAGTGGATACAACTGAGCTTGCTGCGCTTATGTGATTAGCAGCAAGAGCACAAGGCTTTCTCACAAGAGAATGTTACATGCACCAACACGTGATGGTCCTTTCAAACCTTGCGAGGGGATGCACAGCCTCAGTGTAGGGACGCTTTGACTCAATCTGCTTTTAGACAGAAAGGAGTGTGAGTGAAGCAAGATAGCAAGATGGCCTAAGGACACTCAAAGAGGAAGTAGACGCTACCAAAAGTGACTGGACACACACCACGCACAAATGCCTTTGCTCTAACTTTAAAAACTGTACAGCTCAACTACTTGTTTAAGTTAGTCTTTCAACCAAGCCTCCAAAAACCTGTCTTACCTACTACATGCATTTCACCACATACGACTGACTGTCCACACATTCCTGTAGACATTGCAAAGGCTGTCAACAACCTAATTAACAGCAATGGTACGTCAGAGTGTGGCCACAGTTCAGGATCAGAGTCTCTCCCAGTGGTTTCCTGTGCTCACCCCCATCTAGGAGTAGGGGAAATGTAAACCAGCTCTTCCTTGTTTTGCAGTTATGCTACCTAGTACGATCTAACCTCATTTGACCCCTTCATCTACAGCAGATAAATTTCTTTCTGTGGAAGAGGGATGGAGGGAGGTGATGAGGGGGAACGAAAAGAGGGAAAGAGAAGTAGGAGGAAGAGGAGGGGGAAGAAGGAGAGAGAATCTTACCTAGATATTGGCTTTCGTATCTAATGTAGGAAGAAGGCTAGGGTTTACCTATGGGATATTTTATGCTATGTTTGTCGACACAACTGTATTTGCAACTTCAGGTATTGGGGTAATCCCAGATGAAAGGCTGAAGTAGGTACTTTTTAATCACAGAAACCAATTAAACACAGACATGAAGGAGAAACAAAATAAGCACCAGTGAATAAGTTCGTCCATCTGCCCATCCATCCAACCATCCACCCCTCATTCCGTGTTGGACTATCAGAAGCCCATCTGATTTTGGACCTCGGAGTGCAGCACTGAGCAAAGGAGACGCACATCCGTGCTCTTCTCTGAAATAAGCTAGCTGGGGATCCGTGCTTCGGAAACAGAGAAAACGTAGGTTCCTGGTATGCTCAGTGATCAACTGCACCAAAAGGTCATCTTTCTGTCTTGACAAGTTTCCAAGATAATGCCTGCCTCCTTGAGTACTTCATCCCAGAGTGGGTGTGGGTGAGCCATGCCCGTTCACAGACCCCTATTGTTCACCCACAGCCACTCAACAATCACAAAGGACACCCGCATCTTTCCCAGAGTGTGCAGGAGCCGTGGGCAGGCCGACGCCACCTGGAAGCCTCCAGATGTTTTCAGAGTCTCACCCTGGCCCCACTCTAGCTGGGTTGTTGGGACAGACATGGCTTCCTGTACATGTAGTAAGAATTAATGCTTGTGAAGTTCCTTTCCAGGAAACTTTCCGGAGTGAAAGTTCTCCCGACAGTGATTGATACTGACTGCTCTCCTGCCCCCATAAGAAACAGACTATGGAGGGCAGCCAGACGGAAGTCAGAAGACCCGGTCCCTCTCCTCCTCCTTCTATGAATACTTCTCTACTTCTTGTTGACTTTGGAGGAAAACATCCTTAAGACTCAGCGGAAGCATGGTGAGGTAGCCTGTTTTGACGTGCTTTGGTCCCTCTGCAGTTGTCTTGGGGAAAACAATCCTAACGGAAACTAAGCTTTGGTTTTATAGGTATGGCCAGATTACTAATGGCTTGCTCCTGCTGAGAAAGAATTCTGTCTGGTGGTGGGTGGTTCATGAGTTAAAATTTCAGTACTGTGTTCTATTCAGAGTCAAGAACAAGGCTAACAGCCCAGGTATAAGAGAATCCAGGCTGTGTACTTGGAAAGGCTTTGTGTGTGTATATGTGTTCTGCTTAAATGATGTCAAATGTTCTCATTTATTACCCTAGGAGAAAAGTTTCCCTTTACTTCCTCTGGGATTATATTCTCCAATGAGCCTCCCTAAAATCACCCTTCAGCTGATCCATACTATCCCTTAGTAAACTAGGAGCCAGTTACAAACCCTCAGATTCTCAACTTTAGAATGGTATCTCCTGGGGGCTGGAAAGATGGCTCAATTCCAAGCACCGGCTGCTCTTCCAGAGGACCCGAATCCAATCCCCGGCACCCACAAGGCATCTCACAACTGTCTGTAACTCCTGTTCTAGGGGCTCTGGCACCCCCATACAGACATATGTATACACTCAAAACACCAATGACCATAAATAAATATAAAAATAAAATAAAATTTTCTAAGATGGTATTCCTTAGCGTGGTGCTCCCAGAACAGCAGCAGTGGCACCTCCCAGAATTTTGTAAAAGATGTTGCAGTTTAGTGTTTTCATGGGATTCCTGAGTTTGCAAATGAGTGGGTCTCTGATTCTTGTGCCTTCTCTTGAGCTCTTTTCCTTCTGTATGTTTTGCCTTTGCCCAACTCTGGTGTGATAGTTTTTGTTTTATCTTGTTATATTGTATTTCATCATACTTTGATATTCCTATTCGATACCTCTTCTTTTCTAATGAGACACAGAAAGGGAATGGATTCAGATGGGTGGGGTGTGGGGAGGAACTGGAAGGAGGGAAAACCATAACTGGGTATATTATGAGAAAAGTATCTACTTTCAGTTAAGGTGGTGGTGGGGTAAGAAATGGAAATCCTCAGATCTTTTCAGACATGGGGGCCAAGCCCAGCAGTCTGCGCTTTAACGAGTTTCCTGGAGACCCTGCTGTACAGCAGAGGTTCTTAACATCGCAGCTTGGCGGGAAGACTTACCGGGATGAAATTAAGACTCCAGGAGCTGAGAAGGGAACAGGATTTTAACCCAATGTTACTCGATGATTTAGAAGCCATCCCCACAAAGCCTGGCTTTTAGTGGTTTGTCTAAACTAATATTAAACCTCAGCATGTACCAGATACTACAGGGTAAACAAAACAGGCTCAGGCCTGTGTTTTTGAGGCTTACAGGCCTTACAGTGATACATCATGAGGGGAAAGGGCACTGCATCTTCAGATCTCACTCCAAGAATTTCACCTAAAAGCTATCACCAGCTTCTGGGTTCAGAAAGGCTTGGTTAGGCTAAATAGAAATCTCCTGTGTGTGTGTGTGTGTGTGTGTGTGTGTATGTGTGTGTGTGTGTCTGTGTACATGTGCATGTTTGTGTGTACATATATATATATGTACACAGGCATGTGTATATAGGCGCATGTATGTGCATACAGGTATGTGTACATGTACAGGTAATGGGTGTGTGTATGTGTGTGTGTATGTTCCAAGAACATACAAATTTCTGCTTACTCAGGGTACACTTTAAAGAGGCAAAGTGCCTAAGAGCACTTTATAACAAGCTATATGACAAAAGTTCTCAGCATGAAACGGCCAGCACAGTTGTCAAGCAAGGCAGAACTAGAATCACAAGGAGGCATCACCTCACCGCCTCCCCCATCAAACTCCAAAGTAACAAGTGCCACTGTTGGCGGAGCAGTGGGCAGAGCTCGCTGTAAAGTAACAGGTGATAGATAGTAATGCAGAGAAACAGGACTGCTTGGGCCCTACTTACAGAATTTTAAAATGGTGCACTGCAATGAAAGGCTGTGTGGAGGTTCTCCCCAAGCCAGAAACAGAATCACTGTCTGGCTCCCCGACCCGCTTCTGGATACTTTGCAAAAAAACTGAAACAGGAATTCAATAAGAAATTTGTGTCCCAATGTTCTTCACAAAATTAGTGACAGTACCCAGCATGTGGGGACCCAGAAGTCCATTGACAGGTGAGTGCACACAGGGTCTCCACATAGTGCAGAGAGTGGCCAGGCTTTAACAAGGGCAATCCTGTCAAACGCCGGGTAAACAACCGCCAAGCACCTCACAAGGTAGAGAAACCTTGAAAGCACTCCCGTAGTGTAGTTCCGAAGTTCTTTCCTGTGCTCCTGTGTACATGTGTTTATTTCACAAATGTTATTTTGTAATTTATAACCCTGTAGCTGGGCATGGTGGTGCAAGTCTTTAATCCCAGCTCTTGGGAGGCAGAGGCAGGCACAGGAGGATCTGAGTTCAAGGCCAGCCTGGTTTACAGAGCAAGTTTCAGGACAACTAGGGCTACACAGAGATACCTTGTCTTAAAAGACCAAACACACACACACACACACACACGTGCACACGCACACCAATGTAATACAAGCAATCTAAGACAGTAACTATTTCTCTTATTAATGGCTCCATAGTATTCTTTCATATCTGTTCCATATTTTGTTTGGCTTTCCTTAATTACTAAATATTTAGAATATTTTTCACATTGCAACATTTTGACAGATTGCTTTGCGTACTTTCCCAGTAATTCCCTGCAAAGTAAATTCTAAGAGGTGAGAGAGCAAGAAAAAGGGGCCGGGGAGGGGGGCGCTGTTTATATCCTACACATATGGATAGCATGGTGTCGTTCTCCAGAAACCAAAAAACGGGAGAGGGCAACGTAACTGAGCCCATTCCCAACTTTTTGCATTACACACGATGAACACACACTGAGCAACACACCACACATCTCCTTGTGTACAGCACGTATGCTCTCGGCAGGTTTGGGTTCGATATCACGTTCGAACCATTCAACACCAGATTCTGTGTCTCCTCTTCGCTCTCGGCCCCACGCAGCTTCTATCTCTGCACTCTGTCAACGCACACACCAAACACCGGGGTGAAGTGACAGAGAGCGTTTTCAATCTCTCCTCCTGGGTTAGGCAGGGCGCTCACTGCCATAGCCCAAGTTTGTCAGGCACCAATCGGGCAGACCTAAGCATTCGGCAGGAGGACACTTTCAGTCAAGAAACATAGTTGGCCTCAAGGAACCTTCCAGAAAACCTCCAAACACATGTCAGCAAGCCGCAAGTGAAGCTCTAGCAGTGCTGTGATGCAATGTCAGAATCTCAGATCAGTGTCGGGGGACACAGAGGTCAACACAGCCAGCCACGGGTGACATACAGCTAAGAAAAATCTTAAAAGTCTGCAGCCGCACAATTAAGGACTCCCTTTTCTTTTTTAAATGAAAAAGGAAAGGACGAGGAATGTGGGGGAAATTATCGTATATCAGCATACATACTTATCTCGGAGGTGGCCTTACAGACACACAAAGGCATCCCTGAAGCACACGCATGAGCTGCAGATGCAATGCTGAAGGAGCAGAAACCTCTCCTGGGTCACTGATGCGGCTCGGAGTACAGCGAGCATCCAGATTTCCGCCTATGTACTTGAGGACACTTGGCGAAGTGAAAACGGTCTCACAGAGCTAGTTGGGAGCGTCCCTTGGTTTTATTCGGATGAGTAAAGGGGACAGTGGTTCATGATCCTGTTCCACCTCTAGGATGGAGGCAGGAGGGAAAGGGGCCTTATCTCACTTCCTCTCTCTCCTGTCCCTCTGGCCCAAATTCCTGTCCTCACAGTCCTGAGGAGCTGCTTCTGGGAATTCCACACCCAACTCTTTGCATGAGCAGGTATGTTAAGGCCCTAGTTTCTCTCTCTCTCTCCAGCATGTCCAGATATCCACAGCCATCCTCAAAGCGGGGACCACCTCTGGACTGTGAGTCACGTGAGTACATAGCCCGCGGAGTCAGGACTAGACCGAGCACCCACTTCATGCTGTGTCACACAGGCTTGGGGTCTGATGGCACCTGTGTCCCTCGGGGCTGATTGGAAACCACTGTTTTGGGTGGGGCTCAACCCCAGGGCTAATGAACCCCAGAACTTGTGGTTCAGTGAGAGCCCCACATCAAAGCGTAAGAATGGTTTTTAACAGGCCTTCACCGAACTTTTCCCTCACTAGAGAATAAAGTGGGGACAGCACTAAGAAAGTCCCATTCCACTGATTTTTTTTTCTTTAAGCACATTTTTGGCGGGCTCATGAGCACAGAGAACAACCCTAAATTCTAGTAGAGCTGTCAAGAGAGAAAAGAATAGCTGTGCACTTGATGTTACCCAGGCCAAGACCAGCAAGGAACTCTTCTGGAACTGCCTCGGAATGAAAATGCCGGGAATGCATTCAATTACACAGCAAAACATCACTTTAGCCTTTTTATAAATGCCACAGTAATGCCAGGAGCAAGGGACAGCTTCATCCCATTAGACCAGGTATTGCAAGCAGTCATAGTTAGTGACACCCATCCCCTTGTTATAAAAAGAACAGAACTGTCAGAACTTCCTCTTCACCCTTTTGGGTCTTTGGTCCTAGTTTCTCTTTCTAAATGGAGGGACCATCAGCGAAGACAGCGTAATCCAGACTAGCCCACTACCTTGCATCCCCTTCTATGGCCTTGGCCACACACACTAGAAGAGCTATGTAGGCGGAGAGTCATAAGAAAGAAATGGAAAGGTAGAAAAGTGAAAAAGAAAAAGACAAGGAATGTAGGAAAAGCCATTATATATTGACGTACATACTTAGCTCAGAGGTGGCCTTATAGACACACAAATGCATTTTTGAAGCATAGACACGGGTATCGATGAAATGCTGAGTGAGCAGAAAGCTCTCCTGGGTCACTGAAGGGACTCAGAGAACAGCGAACATCCAAATTCTTACCCCCTTAGGTAGCTGACATGGTGAACGATGGTTCAGAATGGGACCAATACCATCTTAATGCAAGTGTTCACACCAAATGAAACCCGCCACAGGCTTTCAGAGGGAATCATTCTTGAAACTCCAACCAGCCACGGTGTCAAAGCTTTTTTTTCCCCCCACGCTAGGAAGATCGCTCACGTGCTCTCATTCTTAGCGGCTCATTAGATAATCTACTGAATTGGCAGCCAGAATCGGGAACCGCCGACCTAAACCTGTAAGATGCTTCCAGGGCGTTCCTGGACCAAATCTCTGTAAGTCAACTCAGTGGCTAAGTTTAGTTCCTCCAGACCTTTAGACCTCACACAATTCTCCCTATGCCTCGAGAAAGAGAGAGACCAGAATGCTCAAGGTTTAAGAGAGAAACTTTGGAGAGTATCAAAGTGAGAAATAAACGGGTTGTTAAGGACAATAGACACAGCCTAGAGCTAGGTAAACTGAGGCATATAATTTTCCTATCTTTAAATAATGGGGGAGGGGATGTGGTGCCAGTGACTAGAAATACTGAGAAGCCATGACAAGGACACTTTGGGAAGTAACTGTAAGACGGGCATCTTTATGCCCTTCTATACCACAAGACCCGACCCACTTCATTACTGAGATATAGAAAAAGAGTGGTGTTCTTCTAAGACAGGCTGCCAGTGTTGTTAGCAACCAGAACCATGCTACTTAATATTTATGTCCACAAAATGCTTCCTGCCCTCGGCCCTCCACTGTGAGGAGCTCTGTGGCCCTCACCCATCACTGGTTTTAGCTATATACGTGTCAGACATGAGGTCTCCCAGCTTCTATTCTAAACCACACAAGACAAGAGGCATGCCGTCAGTTTTACGACTCTACAATTCAAAAGATCAGAGCAGTGAACCTCTTGGCATGTCTAGGCTCCTGTCATGCAAAGCACTGCCATTTCTGACTGGGCTGTGAGCTTGGAGTGCAGTGACTACATCATTTTTCAGTGTCTGGTACCTCACACTCACAGCCCAGCTGGTGTTCAACAGTATTTCCCGTTAATCTGAATGACTGGCTATATTCCACGAGAAAGCGACTTGATACCTCTCCATTTCTTTGTCTACATTTTGAGTTTTGAATGAGAAGGCAACATGAAATATACATTTAATATGCAACATGAAATATACATTTAAAGATAAGTACTAATGGAGAGCAGGCCAGCCTCTAACTTACTATGTAGCAGACGGTGTCCTAGGCACATACCACCATGCTTGGTTTATAGTGTAGGACTGAGCTCAGGGCTCCATGCTCGTACTAGGCAAGTAACCTATCACTGGTCTACATCCTCAGTCCTGTATACACATTTTAAAAAAATGTATCAGGATGATCTATATAATCCAAAGTAGAAAAGATGAAGAAACTACTATCATGCAGTTAAAGACACAAAAGAAAAAGGACACCCAAGTGAGTGGTCTTGCACCTTCCATTGGTTGTGCGTAATCTGAAAGCAGAAGGTGTTGTGTTCTGTGTCAAGCAGAGCCTTTGTTCTTTTCAGTGATGTCCTCAGGTTATGATGGCACCTCCGTGAAAATCATTCCCCATATTACCAACTGGGGGAACCATGGATGGGGAGCTAGTGCTTCTCATCTCCGCTATGTGACCTGTGGGCCAGAGGAAGATCAGAGCTGTTCAGTTCAGAGTATTTTCTGCTCTGAGTAAACAAACTCACAGCACTTAGCTCCAGCATTGAGCTTCAGCATTCAGACGACACCGCCATCTCTAGACCATTCCCCTCAAGACCCCTCCATGGGGCAAACTGCAATTTGTGGTAGTTTTGTTTAGAAGGAATTAAGGCTGTATTTTCAAAATGAAAATGGATGGACACTAACCAAAAGAGCTAGGTTGTTTTTACAGTGTTTAACTAGTTTGAGACCTGAATGGTGCCTAAGATAAGAAGAGCAGCTTGATCTTCTTAAGCAAAGAAAGAAACCAAAGATGCATAAAGTGTCAGCATTTTTAAGCTTAAATTTCTGTTTATTGTTGATTCCCCATCTTGTTACCTCAAAATAGAGTATACTATGTATGTTAGGAAATGTAGTTATGTGATGACAACATATCTTACCCAGGACTCAGCTTGACTGTCACAATATTCGGAAGCCTAATGTGAATAGTCAGATTAAAAGCATCCTGGTCCCAGTCCTGATGAGACCTGATAGGCTAGGATCAGATGGAAGGGGAGAAGGACTTCCCCTATCAATGGACTGGGGGAGGGGCATAGCAGGAGAAAAGGGAGGAAGTGTGGGGTTGGGAGGGGACCAGGGAGGGGCTAGAGCTGGAACACAGAGTGAATAAACTGTAATTAAAGAAAAAAAAAAAGCATCTTGGTCATTATCCTATTTCTGGATAAGAGACACCATGACCAAGACAATGCTTGAAACATTTACTTGAAAAAGTAAAAACAAAAAAGAAAAAGAAAAAACAAAAACAGTTACTTGAGGCCTTGCTTATGGTTTTAGGGGGTTAGTCCATGATCATCATGGCAGGAAGCAAGATGGCAGTCAGACAGGAATAGGGTTAAGAGCTCTACAACCTGACTGGCTAGCCCAAGGCAGAAAGACAGATACTTAGCCTGGCATGGACTTTTGAAATCTTAAAACCCATCCCCAGTGACACACTGCCTTCACAAGCCCACACCTCCCAATCCTTCTCAAACAGTTCCCCTAACAGGGGACCAAGCATTCAAACACATGAGCCTCTTGGGGCCATTCTCATTCAAACTTCCACAAAAAGAGAAAATACTTGTCCATTTAGTTTACAAAGAAGACCTAACGCCACTGCTGACACAGACAAGGCTCTGCCAACAATGCCATCTTCCCTCTCCCCACCTACCACCTTGGTCAGCTTACATGATGAGGACTGCTTTGGCGGGACATGGTAACTCAAAGGCAGATCAAATAGCAAGCGTAGTGATTTCAAAAGTGATGCTGGAAAGGAATTGTTGGGGAAACAGTCTCTAGGTCCTTGTCATTACAGCACAATAGGATAGTTATTACTGGGGATAATGAACCTCGCTCAATAAAGATTAATTGTGTTCAATAGACTGCCTAAGAAAGTCTACAATTACAAAAATTAAATTTCAGAAGCTTTCAAAATTTTTCATAGTGATATGAAAAGGGGGTTAAAAAAAGGTAAGTTAGAGGGGCAAAGCCTGTGCTTTGTGGAAGGCGGAGTCACCCAGAATAACTTATTCTAGTGGAGAAACAGAAACAGTTATGTTTTACAATAATTTATTTTAAAATATTCTTTCTTTATATTTGCTTTTGTGTTTAGTGATATCCACATTTCCTCAGGGTCCGAATGATTCTCAATTATCTCACTTTTAAGATGTATTTTTTGTCTGTGCATCTCTCTGCGTCTCTATCTCTCTCTCTCAGAGAGAAAGACAGAGCGTGCATACTGAGGGGTCCTCTAGTGCTGGGAACTGAACTTTGGTCCTCCATAAGAGCAGAATGAGCCCTTAACTGCCTAGCCATCTCTCCAATTCCTCAATTCAGTATCTTAAACTTACAAAAACATCAGGAAAGTAAAACAAGGTGTGATTTGGTAACTTCCTTTTCAGGCTGACCTCTGTGGGTCAGCTGCCGTTCCTTAAGCTTCCTGCCATTCCTGTATATAACCTGGACTACTGCTTCACACACAATAAACATTCAACAAGCATTTATTGAGACGGGTCTCTGAGTTTTATAGCTAAGTCATATGCAAGTTATGAATGTTTTACCTTATTTTTGCTATATAGACTAAGCATATATATGAATTTCCCCCAATTAAAATTTTTTTTTACGTGTATGGGTGCTTTGCTTGCATGAGGGCCCACCAAAGCCAGAGCACTTTGCATGTTCAGTTGTGAGCTGCCATGTGGGTGCTGGGAATTAAACCCAGGTCCTCTGGAAAAGGAGCTAGTGCTCTTAACCACTGAGCCATCTCTCCAGCTTTGGCATTAATTTTAACCATCAGGGGTTTCATTTCTTTAAAATGTGACTGTCAGTCTGGCTCTCTTAAAGATCTCTGTGTGTGTGTGTTTATGTACATATACAGACATATATATACAGATGAGTATTTACTTGCATGTATATCTATGCACCATGTGTGTGCCTCATTCTCTGCAGAGGCCAGAAGAGGGCATCAGGTCGCTGGAACCAGAGTTACAGACGGTTGTGCGCTGCCATGCGGAGGCGGAGGAATGAACCCTGCCAAGAGTCCTACTTACTTTTCAAGTTGCTACCTAGGCAGCAGCCAGGGACGTCAAGGCTACACCAGGGTTGTCTTCTCCTCCAGTTAAGTGGAACCTCTTCCTCCTTTTCCACCATAATGGACCTGACCACCCCCATTGAGGAATAAAGTGCTGCACCTAGACAAATGACCTACCGTGTCAGGAACCTAACAAGAACAACTTCCGGAAGTGTTAATTCGTATTTTAAGAGAGAACTGAGCAAAGACAGGTAGAGGAGACACCTTGCTATGGAAGGCACACCAAGATGGTCCAACTCATGCATCTCCAAAGTCATTAAGGTCAGAGCAAACGCTCACTCTTCTGTTATCTATCTCTGGTGTAAGAATACAGAAAAACTCTATCATCATGACTCTATAGTACAGTACAGTATAGTCTATTTGCTTTGGTTTTGATTTTGGTTTGGTTTCTGGTTTGAGATTATATAACCACAGCTGACCTTGAACTCACATGTTAAACCCAGACAGGCCCTGAATTTGGGATTCCCCCCACCCCCAATGTGAGCCTCTCAAATGCTAGGATCACAGATGTTCGACACCACACACGGCTGAAGGGCCTAATTTTAAAATTCAAGTGTTGCAGAATAAAACGCATATCCTTTTTTATTCCAGATTAACAGGAACAGATGCTTTTCACAAAAGGATCGGGGCTTTGTCACAAACCACAGTCCTGGGGTTCAGTCACCACGCAGGCTCCAAAACTGGCGTTTGGCTTAACCATTTCCCCAGGAGACAACACAGCTTACCTTCAGGCCCTACAAGGCCAGAGTGTCTTCTGCTCCACTCCCCTATTACAGAGGCTGAAGGGTAGAGACTCACCCTCGGGAATAACCAGGACGATGGTGGAAAGAGATACATTCTACATGGTGATTAGCACGACCCACACTACCATCTACCTGTTCTCATAGGCAGCCAATCAAACATAAGCTAGTACATCGATGCTACAAAAACATTCTCTGTGGCTAGACAGATGGCTGAGAAGCTGGGAGTACCGGATACTCTTCCCGAAGACCTGAGATGCAGTCCCAGCATCCACAAAGTGGCTCACAATGGTCTGACCTACTTAGGCACCTCCTTCGATGTGCAGTGCGCAGACAGACACACAGATAAAAACATCCCCCTCCACACAAAAATAAAAGTAATAACAACTAAAAAATAACTTGCTTTCACTCAAATTGTAAAGGAAGACTCTTAAAGTTTGGACCAATATTTTGGGAGGATAATCAAACAAACGAGACCATACACTTAAAGGAAAACAAACAAGGAAAACCCAATCTTCTACAGAAGCAGCATAGAGTTAACACAGAAAGTTATAGTATAGGAAGAGAGAAACGACAAATCATCAAAATGACATTTGAAAGCAGTATCTGAAGGCTATATATAATATAAACCTTAATTTTATAAGCTACAATGTAAACCTTATCAGAAAGTGCATGTATATGTAGACATATAAATATATGGATGGATGTGTGTATATATACACATATATATTACATATATCATACATCACACACATAAATGCCCCCCCCAGACCATCTGAATGTGATTTTTTTAAAGATGGAAGAGACAGAAAAGTGCCACTCCTCGCCCAACTCCCCAACACATTCTTGGATCAAAATTTTCATCTTGAAATAAACTTTCATTAATCAACACATAATAAAATTTTTTTTTCCCCTTTCAAGCTGTAAGATCTTTTCAAATCATGACCTAACCAGGCACTTGGAAAGAACATTCCCTGTGGTATCTGTATGTTTCCAAACTTTCTTCTTATAAAAAAAAATTTTATTTTGTTTGTTACAAAAATGTTGATACATGAACTACATAAAGCTACAAATTAGGTGAAAAAAAGACCGAGTTGGTCATAAACACTCATTGACAGAACACTTCCAGGCTTTTCGAAGATACCCACCTGGCTACCTTGTCATAAATTTTGCGGACAGGAGAAGGTACAGGTTGGCATAGAACTGAAGCTCCCAAAATACCGAAAGGAGGCACCAACTTTTTTCCATCTATAGAAGCTCAAAGATATGGGCAAGAGAGGGGCTGGGTTACCTGTTTGCTGTGAAGAACCCAGAGGGCGGTATCTTGCCTCTAGGAATTCAAAGATCTCAAAAATACCTGCTACAAGGCCTTACCTAGCTTGTACTATTGGGCGTCAATGATAATGAATTTTGTCAGTTAATTTAGAGAAATGCCAACCGTCCTTTAGCGCTAGCGGCCAGGTTCAACCAGGAACCAGGAGTTTTGGATCCACAAAGGTAAGTTCATCTTGCTACGAGGACCAGAAAAATCAACAACTGGCTCAAAACCGTACCTCCAAGTAGATTCCAATCTCTGTTTCCCAGCTCTTATTTGCTCAAGTGTAAATCAATTTAGAGAATCCGCTGCATACAGATTTCTAAGCTGAGGGAGGGGAAGAGGAGGGGGAAGGGAACATTCAGAATGCTATTCCCTCTCAGTGACTTGGCAAAATATGCAGTGATATCACCATGAAGTTTTCTGAGGACTGATTTATTCCAGGGCCCTTCCTGCTCTCAGGCTACAGAAGCCAAGAGTCAGGAGACACTGAGGCTGAGAAGCAAGAAGCCAAGGGCTGGTGCATCAGAACACTCCAGTAACACTTGCTGAGAGAGAGAGATCCGAGCCAGCAGCCGTCAGAGTTCAACCCCCTTGCCCCGTCACTGGGAATCAAATCCCCAAGAAAAAAGCAAAGCAGACTCCGATAGAAAGCAGATGAATGCTTCCTAGATCTGGAGAGTGCTGGCAAGGCTGCAAGGAAACAGCTCTTGACTGCCTAACAGCATTCAAATACTGCTTTTGGTGATCGCTGTGTGGTGACATATATCATGTATTTGCACATGTTACTAAATGGGTAGACTTCCTATGTGGTGAGTTACACTTCAATTAAACTTCAATAATATTATCAAAATTTAAATGGAAGGCGTGAGAGATGGCTCAGTGGAGGAAAGCATGGGCAAGCGTGAAGACTTGAGTTCCAATGCCCAGAGCCCACCTAAGGCCAGGAGCAGTCATACCCTTGTGTGAAGACAGTGTCTCATCATTCCTGTGGTGAGATGGGAGGGGGACAGGAGAACCTGGGTGGCAGCTAGCCTGAGATGTTTGCAGCACTGAACAACAAAGCCGGCACCATGAGGGAGGGGCAACAGCCGAGGCCCTCCTCCACATGACAT
Source organism: Pachyuromys duprasi (assembly GCA_028658305.1). Lineage (NCBI taxonomy): Eukaryota > Metazoa > Chordata > Mammalia > Rodentia > Muridae > Pachyuromys > Pachyuromys duprasi. The sequence goes on along the minus strand of CM053762.1, from coordinate 38,989,170 downwards.
ACAATTGCTGTGTGTGTGTGCCCACATTCACACACACACACAGGGATTTAAAACACGACAAAGTGAACAACAGATCTGTAAGATCAGAGAGCTGGTAGGCAAAGCTAAGATTCCATGAGAGGGTATGAAAAGTGACTCACTCTGAATCACCTCCCTAAGCAAGCCCAGGTTCAGCCTCCCTCAGTTCTGCCTGCTGCTTCACCTGTGCGCTGGCCACAGTGACTGTGCGCTGGCCACAGTGACGGAAAGGGTCTTGTTAACCATGGCACAAAGGCTACAGACAACCCTGAGAGAGAGCAAGATGTCCCCCTTACTTCTAAGGACCCATCTGATAAGGATTACCACACAGGAAACAATTACACAAAAGACTTTCATTTGTTTATCTGATAAAGACAGAGCGTGCACACACGCGCGCGCACACACACACACACATGCTCAGACGGCTTTTGGAGATGTTGTGTGCAGCTGCGGGCATCTCCTGGCAGTAATTAGCACTTCCATAGGGATCCTGGTTTTCCTCAGCTGAAATTTTCACCATGGCTGAAGCTAATTTTTCAGGCTGCAAGTATCACTCGCTGGTGGTAAAAGGAAACTGGTTTGGGCTCTTGGCAACATCTGCTAGAACCTGACAACAAAATTTGGCACTCCTTCTTACAAACTCATTAACACTCAGACGGAAACGAAGTGTCCTTTCAGATGGAGAGTCGGGAGCCCTCAACTTCACATAGCATAGGGTTGGGGAGGGAGGCTTTTGAGTGCCTCATCCAGAGATGGGTTTTATCCTAAAGGGGAACCAGGCACACTGAGACTGGAAGGCCGCTGGCTCTGAACACCTTGTCTACCCCACCCCAAACTCAAATAATGAAACTTAACTCCCAAAACAATGGTCTTAAGGGTAGGGCTTGGGCTGGGAAGATGGCTCAGTGGGTAAGAGCACTCGCTTGGGGTGGGGGTGGATTCGAGTTCAGATCCCCAGCATCCACATAAAGCGTCAGGTATGCACCTGTAACCTGGGAAGGAAAGAGACAAGCAAATTGGTGAGGCTGGCAGGCCAGACAGCCTAGCTGAAAACTGGCAAGCTCCAGGCTCATTAACAGAGCCTCCCTCAAGAGACTGAAGCTCCAGCAAGGGGCATGGTGGCATATCCTTTAATGCCAGTACTTGAGAGGCAAAGGCAGGCGTGGGTTCAAGGCCAGCCTGGTCTACTGATGTCTCTGTGGGTTCCAGGACAGCCAGCGTTCTGTTACACAGAGGAAACTGTCTCATTAAAAAACCCCTTACACAAATGAGAGAGAGACAGAGACACAGAGAACACTGGCTTCTGCATACAAATGCACGCGCACAGGCACACGCTTTTGAGTTTCAGGGCTGTGTGCTATCAATAGGAGCAGAAAGAAAAAGGCTTGAGGGTACAGCTGGCCCTGTATGTTCTTCCAACATGTGAGGATACAGATAACCCCATGAGGAACTGAACTTCTGGCACCTTGATCTTGGATGCCCATGCCTCCAGAAAGCTCAGGTGCTTTCAATGACCCCACCCACAGCGTTCTGTTACAGCATCCCCGCTAAAATAGATGCCTCACATGGAGCCCGAGGCACTTACAGGAAGCACAGGGCTGCTGGTCTGTTTAGGAAATCATCCAACATCAAATCTCTAAGTGGAAGAAAGTGGGCTCTTGACACCGATTACTGCCAGTGATATGGAGAAGAACTTCAAGGGATGTTTAAGTGAAACAGGGTGGGGTACAGTCCCAGCCAAAGTGAAATAGCAGCTTTGAAGAACCACTGAACAAAGCAAAATATTTAGCATCCAAATTGTGGGGGGAAAAGTATGCTTTAGAAGTGTTTTTAATGGGGCTGATATAGGAATGAAAGACCTACGTGAAATCTGCTCCCCATGTATAATGTGAAATCATTCCAAGCCATTAGCTTTTTAAAAAGCGACTGTCTGAAATGCATGAAGATAAATATGCTGAAATGAATCTGTTTGTTCAGGCTGCAGTTAAAAGGTGTGAACTGCTCCCAAGCAGTGAGCACTACTGAGTAGCCCCTCTGGGAGAGTCAGAAGAGGCAGTTTCAATACTCGATACTGATTTCAGGACCAGAGGAATTGACAGAAGAGAATTAGGAAGAACGAAGATGCTTCTTCAACAGAAGTCAAATTTAACAAGATTATGAAAGAAAACGTCAAAGGCAAGGTAATCTGGCGCTGGCCCAGACCCTGGAAATAAAGAACCACCACAGTCCTTGCCAAGTATCCAGCAGCCTCTTGACAGACAGGACACACGGGGACGCCTCACACAGCTGGTGCCAAAATGCAATTTTAGCCTCAATGCCCAGGAGGAAACAGATTTATCAGAAGTTTTCTTCATACGCTTCCCTTAAACAAAACTAGACTTAACCCTAACTCTAGCCCTAACCATACCCACAGTCCTAACCTCAGCCCTAATCCTAGCCTTCCCTGTAGCCGAGTTAGCTTGAACTCTTGCCTCAGTTCTCCAGCTGGGCCTAGTCCTGTACCAACAAGTCTGGGTAACATTAACCTAAAGACTCATCCCTGCACTGCTTCCTGACAGAGCTTCTCAAGTGTGGTCCCCAGATTAAACTATACTTTCGTGACCAGAGGAGGTACTAACACCACTTCCCAGGCCTCACCCCAGAGTCGGTGACTCAGAAATCCTTGGGTGTAGGGACCAGCAACCTGTTTGAATAAAGACATTGGTGGTTTTGATGCATGCTGAAATTTAAGAACCCCTGCTGCTTAAGACAGCAGCTGCCACTCATCATTAGTCACAACCAAATAAATGTTGAACCATGCAAAATGGGCTGTGTAAGTGGCACCCCACCCTCCAGCCCCTAAGCAAAGCATTGTCACAGATGAAAGGCCAGGGAAAGAATGAATATCTAACATGTGCCTGCACAAAAGCTTTCCCATAGCATTCTACACCCTGAGTGCAGAATGAGGTTATCAGGGAGTGTCTGAAGGAGGAAGAAAACCTGGAAACAGTGAGCCTGAGAAAAGATAAAGATGTTTTCCTGACACGGCTGATGTTAGGGAACTGATGGAAAAATGAAACAAAGTAGGAATTGTCAAAAGTGTGTGTGTGTGTGTGTGTGTGTGTGTGTGTGTGTGTGTAGACTCCTGTATAACCAGATGAAATTAAAACACGAAATGAAACAAAGTATTCCTGGGATGATGAGAGACGAAAATGGAGATGTGAACAAATGTGTCTCCTGATACTGAGAATTTTAAAGAGGAAGTAAACAGTAACAATACACTCCCACAAGGCACGAAGGCCCAAAAAGAGGACCAGAGAAGGGCTGAGCAGTGTGGGAATACAGTTGTGCGTGAGAGGGCTAGGGACGGCTCAGCGGTTAAGAATGCGTACTGCTCTTTCAGAGGACGAAAGCTTGGATCTCAGACCCACCCTTAGATGGTTTACAGCTGCCTATAACTTCAGCTAGAGGAGAATTGACACCTCTGGCCTCAACAAGCAACACACACACACATATACACACTCACACCACACCTATACCTACTCATTCACACACATTCTCACACAACACACACACTCTCTCTCACTCAAGCAGAGAGCCTTGGCAATGTGTCCTCAGCAGATGGGAAGTGAGCCTCCCAGACTGCAGAAATATTGTCGTGGATTTTGTGGGAAGCAGAGAAATGAGATGTTTACCTTGTAGGCGCAGGGAAAAGGTAGATATTTAGCCATCAAAGGTTCCACAATCAGGCATGCTTACCTAAAACAGCTTGAGCACAGATCTTGGAAATTTTGAAATTAATTACTCTGACAATTCTGTAGAAGAAAGGCTTGCATACGGAGCCCTAAGCAGCATCGTCAGAACTCACACCTATTATTCTTAGGGAACAGACTGGATCCTTCCCCAGACCACCTGACAGCTACTTTCCAAACGGGTTAGCATGTCTTTCAATTGTTAGCTAGCTAGTGCACAGTAATTCTGATGCACACCCATGTGTCCAAAGAAACCAGCTAAACAAGGGGCCTAAGTACCCCATGCCCCTCCCCCACCCAAGTCAATGCCTGGGGTCAGTAATTAAAGTAGTCCAAGCATAATGACTATTTTAGATCCCAGAGCCCACATAAAAGGCTGGGTAGGCATGGTGACCTGCCTGTAATTCCTGTCTCAGAAGGCAAAGACGGGATCCCCAGAGCAAGCTGGCTAACAAGACTAGCCATATGCATGAGCTCTGGGTTAGATTAAGAGAATGAATAACGTAGAAAATTGATGGAGAATTATTCCTGGCAGCAACCTTGGACCTCCATGACCACGTGCACACATGTGTGCTTATATACATACACACACATGTACAAAGCATATACATATATATGGAAAAAGGGGAAAAAGTATTAGATTATGAGTACTGTATCTACTTTTTCCTTGTTCGCTAATGAAGAATTCTTAGTGCTTTAATAATGGAAAGGGCCCACAAGCATCCTATTTTAAGGACTAGTCTAGTGTCCAAGGGGCCATGACTGGGATGTATGAACATTTCCTTCTTGGGGTTACACTAGTCTTAACATTTCAGAGAAGAGGTCTGCACAAATAAATCAACGTTTGTGGTTCTCTGGAAAGTACGCAAGAGAACAGAAAGATTTATAGGTAAGTCCTGAAGGACTGTAAAGTGTCGCTGGAGAGGTTGAAAAGATGGCTCGGTGGTTTTCCAGAGGACCCAGGTTCAGTTCCCAGGACCCGCCATGGTAGCTCACAACTGTATCTCCAGGTCCAGGGGATCCCCTGCACTCTTCTGGCCTCTGTGGGCACCAGGCACACACGTGGTGCACAGACATACACTACGGCAAAACACCCAAACATGCAAAATTTAAAAAGTACAAATAACAAAGTAAAAGAAAATGTCAAGCGGTGGCTAGACTGGAATAGGCCCCAGAGCCCTCGCTTCGTGGGTGGTGCGTCACCACAATATGAGGAACTGTATTAAAGGGGTGAAGCATCTGGAAGGTTGAGAACAGCTGCCAGAACAGCATTCTCTTTGCCCGTGATTGGTTTACGAAAGGACACGTGACTCGGTTCTAGCCAACGAGATGCTCCCTGGGGCGCTTCTGTGGGGGACTTTTCTCAGTTCTGAAGGGGGACACGCGATGTCATGACCAGAACCCCTGCAGCCACCCTGTTTCTGTGCAGCCCGAGGGTGTTCTGTCCTGAGGAGGGTGGGAGAATGCGGCGGCTGTGCCAACACGGGCTGCTGATGGCAGCGCTGTGCCAATATGCCAATGAACTTCACAGCCGCTCTTCTTGGATTGAAGTTACGAAACAGACCATTGAAGACAAGATTTTTCTTGGACTTCTGTTTGCACCTAGAACACATACGAACAATACGACTAAGAAGATGAGTCAGAACGAATCGGGGAAGGCCTGCACTGCCAGGCTCTGTATGGGATGGCTTGCTGCGGGGAGAGACTTCATTATTGGGGACTCTTACAGCGGCGAGCGGCATTGTTGGCAGAAATCCAAATGGGGTGAAGAAGGGCTATTCAGAGTTCACGAAATGTTGTATTCCATAACCCTCTTACAGGGTTCTAGAAGTGTTCCAACAGATGGGGACGCAGAGCAGAATATCCCAAGATGGGGAGAAGACTGCAGCCTCTGCCTTTGGCTCTGTTTAAAACATACTTGCATCTGCTACGCCCTGCAATGAGTGAGGTGCTCTGCGGTGAGGCCCAGTTATCCTCATTCGCAGACAGGCAGTCAAAAGGCAGCTACGGAATTCATTTCCAAGGCCCATCCCAGAGGAAGGCTTTGCCCTGTGCCTGAGGCTGCTAAACCCACGCAAGGAAGAAGCTCTGAAAGAAAACCTAGAAGCTGCTGTATTCTGCATAGAGCATCCACCTGCACCAGTTACGGCAAATGAAATAAGTAATTATCCCCTCCATGCTCCCGGTAATTACCTTCTCCAGCCAGTTTTTTAAAATAGTTCCTATTTAACTTTCCTTTTAAGAAGAACAATAGCACCACTAAATCATCCATTCCTTTAACCTCATCTCTTAGAGCCCCAAGGTAAAGGCTAATTATCCAGACAAATAATTACATGCCCGGCGCATCATCCCAAAGACCAAAATCTCAGAGCATGGAAGTTCAGTAATACCTGTGCATGAGAAAACCTGAAAAAGCTGATAGCCACTGACGCTAAAACACAAAACCTGCCAGGCATTCACTGCTGCTGCCCACAGCGGTGGTCCTCAACCTTCCTAATGCTGCGACCCTTTAATACAGTTCCTCATGTTGTGGTGAGCCCCAACCATAACACTATTTTCATTACTAAGTCATAACGGTAATTTCGCTACTCTTGGTGAATTGTAATATGAATATCTGATATGTCCAATGGTCTCAAGAGACCCCTGTGAATGGGTCGTTTGATTGCCAAGGGGGTCATGACCCACAGGTTGAGAGCTGCTGGTCTACAGCTTGACCAATACATCCCTATACACTAAGGGTCAAAGGTCACCTCCATCATTCAAGCTTGTATTAAGTGGTTATGCAGGCTAGACAGAGCGTTCATCCTAGAGAAGGCTTTAATAGCACAAGCTTGACACTCGTGGAGGGAAGAGCGCTGGAAGTCATTGCGACACGGCTGTATTGTACTTCTCCCACTAGTGAGTCCAGAGCTACAGAGATGCTGAAACACAGGGAATAACCCAAATAAGGATGTAGACAGAAGTAGAGAAGAAGATACCGGGCCTTCGGGGAGCCTTAAAGATAAGTAAATTGGCCCTGGAGGGGAGGAAGCAGGCTCTTCCAGGAGGGGAGGGGCAGAGTCCACAGGATGGGCGTGTGTATGAAGGAGTTGTGAGAAATCAGATAAGCGTGGATGACTAAGGCTGTGTGTGCCAAACTAAGGAATTCGCCTTGCATTTTGAAGGCAATTGTGTGTGTGTGTGTGGGGGGGGTGTCACTGGCAGGCACCTGAGCTCAGAGTTGGCTGAATGGGACTGGATTAGTTTTCTGGGATTGCTGTTCTGGCTGAAAGAAAAGAAATGGCTTGACCAAAGGGAGAGGAAGCAAGGAATCCCTCAGTTCTGCCACTGGGAGGAATGCGGAGTCAAAGTAGAAGGATAGTCGGGGCTGGAGAAGTGGGGGTAACTGGACGCTGGTCCTCAAGAAAGGACAGCAGCATCCCAGGGAGAGCATAAAACCTACCCAGAACTGAAGCCTCCCAAAAGCTGGGGCGCTGGATCCACAAAGCATCCATTTCTCTGTGAGCTCCAGAACTTGCACAGGAAATTCTGTTTGATGGGCACATCCTGGACTCTATGTTTAATCCATTACCAACCTGCGAATTCTTGGTCTTTATCTCAAAGGCAAAGGAATAGAGAGAAACTGGGGATGAATCTGAAGGAGGGCAGGGCAGCACCAGGAGCACACGCCCCTCCAAATGCTTATCTGGGAACACTTCCCCCACCAGCTAGCAATGTCCTCACCGCGCCCTTTGCTAACCTTCAAGCAAGCAAAGCCCCATGAAGCTTTCTACAGACCCTCTCACCTGGGACCTGACTGATCCATGCTTTTGACTGCTACCTTTTATTCTTATTAGTCTCTCTGTCCTTAAAGGAACAGCCAGGTTCCATAGCGGATGAGCTAATTACATGCAAAGAGCCTAGGGTAGGCTATACAGAGGCCCTCAGCAACTCTTTCTCCATCCTCAGCCACTCACTGGGAATTCCACTTAGACGTTTCTTTTCAGGCACGTCTCTGACACGTTTGTACTGCAGACTATATCCTAGAGCATGGTCTCCAGGGGTTAGGGGAATCGGGGATCATTTGTTATTTATATTTGCTTTTGCGACCCACACCTTTCCCTCAGGATGCGTGTTCGGATATTTATAATCTGTTTGTACAGGAGGCGCAAGACTAGTTAAGTTACTGAATCAGAAAATGTCGCAGCTCTCCTGCAAGTCAGCTGAGCAGATGGCAAATGACTATTTTTACGGCTTGTTTCTCCATTACATGTAGAAATATTTATTAACACTGTATTTCTTTTGCGTGTGTGTAACCAGCGGGAAGGCAAGGCAGGCAGCTGCTGCGGGGTGGGGGTGGGGTGGCGGAAGGGCGCAGGCGGGGATGGGGGGGGGGAGGGAGCAGGCTGGTGTTCATCTCAGCAGGCAAGCCAGCCAGGCCTCAGCTCATGGGAGGGGAGCCCCGGGTATTTGCTTATGCCTGTGACAAAAAGAAAGGGCTCTGTCAGGAACACTCATCAGCAGGGGTTAGGATCAGACGTCCTAACCTGGCTGACACCTTGCAGATCCTAAAATACACATATTATGTGTTAGTGAGAAAGGGGAAACATTCAAGACAGGGAATTGAATAAGGAAACTCTCAACTGGGCCACCAAGGTCCATCCAAAAAAAAAAAAAAATCAAGTGTCCACAGAAGCAGGATGACAAGGAGCTTTATTTCAACGGGAAACTGGAAACTGGGCAAGTCCAGGGCACCCTCTCTGAGGAGCTGTGCCATTTGTGGGCACAGGCCCCTAAGGCAGGGAATCTAAACTTTGGCTCTGGTTTCTCAGCACTCTGAATAACCAGCGTCGGCAAAGTATGCAAAGACAGGTCTGTGACAAGTGTACAAACATGCATCGAGGAACAGAAGTACACACTGGCAGTCACACGCAGCCCTCTGCAAGGCCCGTCTTGAGAGCTAAGAACAAGATCAGGAAGAGGTCGACACAGAAACCAAGGTTCAACACCAAATGGACTCTCACAGGCGACCCACGGGAGGGAACGGAGCTGACCACTCTGCAGACAGACCTGCTGCCTGCCCTCTCCTCTCATTTCCTAGCTTCGAGCCAGCAGACATGTGCTCTCTGCTTTAGCTCCTTCCTAGTAACACAGAAAAACAGCAGCAACAACAACCCAAAAGTTCTTTAGGTTCAGGGAGGAAATGAAACAAGCAACTGTATTAAAATGTTTTGCCCGTTTGTGTCGGGAAAACTCTCCTGGCTATAATTGATGTAAGAGGTCTGAATGCTCCTTACAGATTTTGTGTTTCCTTATTTTTATTTAGCTTAGGGCTGTAAACAAACAAAGAAACCCTTATTAAGTAGCCAAATACATCCTGTTAAAAGGGGCCCCAACCCAATTTGGATACAAATTCCTCAGAAGATTCAGTTTATTATTCATTGTTAAAAATAGAAAGAGGGGAAAAATAAATTCACCCCAATTCTCTCAATCTAGGACAGGATGTATGTGCTTAAACAAGTATTCAGTCCCCGCCCTTCTACTCCTGGCCACACCAACAACACCGAACTACAAGTGATGGCTCCCCCCCCCTCCCCCCCCCCATCAGCCCGACTCTGGCAGATGATCCACAGTGGGAGCCAACAGGATGGAAGACAGACCACTCCAACCCAGGACCATTCCATACTGGGAAAGACCCTCAGCAGCTGCATGTGTGCTTGCTCTCTGAGACCGCAGCACCATCCGGGTCTCCTAGAATGCTGGGGTATCTGCCAGGCCAGCTTATTACTAAGGAGAGAAAGAAGGTTCCACCTTAGAGTAGGAGGGGAGAGAGGCATGCAGTTTAGGAGAAAAAAACTTCGGGACATGGATCTAAGGTCCATGAAGGATCTACCCAGAGATCCTTGACCATGACATTAAGAGCAGACAGGAGTGATTAAGGAATAGTCTTTTTTTTTTTGTATAGGTGTTCCATGCTGCTCACTCTCTGCTGTCTTACCACCCTGTGGGGCTGGAAAGAAGGGATGTTAGAAACCGAGAAACTAATTTAAATAAAAGAATGAATAAAGACAGAAGCAGATGAAGGAGAAGTTGGAAAGTGAAGAAGTTGGGAAAGCGCTGTATCTACTCAGAAGATAGGAAATTTAAAGGGACGAGGGTTAGGGGAGGGCCCGGTGGGGCAGACCGGTGATGCTAGCATTCCGAAGGCTGGGGTAGAGGATGGGAGGGCAGGGCCAGCCTGGTAAAGAAAGGCAGAGAGAGCGAATGTGTGCTGAGACCAGATGATGGCCTAGTCTAACTTACTTCAGATTATATAAAGATTCTGTCTCTGAATGTGTGTGTCTACCTGTTTATACATAAGGGTGTCTGCCTGCCCGCTTCTCTATTCCTAAGGGTGTCCAATGAGGCAAGGCAGTGTCAGATCCCTTGGAGCTGAACTTAGAGGCAGTGGTGAGCAGCTCTGTGGGTGCTGGGACTGAACTCTCATCCAAGAAGAGCAAGAGTCTCCAGCCCCTACGGATTGTATAAAACAGTGGTCCATCAGGCCGCACCTTGTCCCCAGAGACTCAGCCTTGGAAGAGATATTTGGCTCCATTTTCATGTAAATACAGGCTAACTGTGTACCTTGGTGGACACATAAACAGCTCCGTCTGGCACCATCCACAAGGGCCAGAGGAACTGAGAATTACTTCCAAAAGTAAACAGGGGAAAAAAAAAAATGTTCTCTACATTTAGCCCAGAAAGTTAGGATTATATCAGGAAAACCAGATCTGGGACTGTACTGAAGGTACCTGGGCAAGGAAAGAGTTCAACAGCCTCACCTGGAGGACGCATGCGTGCGTGCCTACGTGCCTGTCTGCCTGGTCATCTGTCTGGACCTGCTGCCCATCCATTCATGTGACCCAGCCCTGCCTTTCCCCTCTGCTGTCCCACACCTCATTTCTGCAGCCCAGCTCTGACCTGGTGATCCAACTTTACAGCAGCTGCATCTGCAGACAACTTCTAGCAGGTTTCTTGGCCTCACAGTCTTTTTGCAGTAGGCTCTAATGCAATGGCTCTCAACCTTCCTGATGCTGCGACTCTTTGATGCAGCGAGATAGCTCCTCCAGCTACGGTGCCCCCCCACAACCAATGAAATTACTTTTGTGGCTACTTTATAACTGTATTTTTACCTCTGTTATGAATCATAATGTAAATATCTGATAGGCATGGTATCTGATATGATATGTAAGGGTCATATGACCCAAAAGGGGTTGCAAACCCACAAGTTCAGAACTACCACTCTAATGGATCATTTTAGCCTTTTAAAAAAATACATTTATTTTTACATGTATGAGTGTTTGCTTGTACATGTTTATTGCGCGATGTGCATGCAGTAGAATTCCTGGAACTGGAGTTACAAAAAAGCTGCTAAGTTAACTATGTGGGTGCTGGGATTCAAGCCCAGGTTCTCTGGGTTACATTAAGCCAGTGCTCTTAACCACTGGGCCACCTCTCCAGCTCATTTTGAAACCAAAGAAGCTTGAAGCTTCTTTCTGTTCATTTTATTCTAAACCTCTGCCTGAGTGACTGCTTCTGTGGAGAGACAGCTTGGTGAGCAAGGCAGTACATTGGAGAAAACACCAACTTGAGGAGGGATTTGGGGGATAAGACCTAGAGGCCCTGGGGACTTTCCGAACATCCCCTTGCACAAGAAGGAGGGCAGAAATAGAAAACCTTCAACAATGGGTCACTATCAGAAGACCCAACCCATGGGCTTCCGGTAGATGCAAAGGAAGAACAGAAAAACAAAAGCACGGAGTCCAGGTCGGTTCAGATCCACGCAGATTTCTGGGAAGCCAGGAAACAAGGTTTGCTTCACCCTAAAAGGGCTGACAGCCAGCGTTTTTGTTGGACTTGAGTTCTTAAAGATGTAATGTTTCCTATTCCCAGCCCTTGGCTTCCAGCTCAATTAGCGGTCCCTATCAGGGGCCTGCTTGATAAGGACTTAGGAAATGCACAGAAAGCAAAGGTTCAACAAACCTTTCCAGCAATTTTTTTCCCCTCCATGCAGAAGTATGGGCGTTGGGGCTGATCTGCAGGGATAGGCTTCCAAGGGAGCTCATGGGGGCTGGCAGGGTGGGAAGTATTTGCTTTACAGAGTCCTCGAGATATGGGATGGTATTTGTCTTTCTGGGTCTGGCTTGGGTCACATGCTACAGCAATCTCCACATTCAACCATATTGTCCCAGACGATAGGATTTCCTTCATCTTTATGGCTGAATAATGTGCATGTGTGTGTGGGGGGGGGAGGATTTGATGGATCCCTGGATACCTTGATCCAATATCTTAGCTATTAGGAGTATTTTATCTACTGATCACAGGGGCACAAATATGTCTTCAATCTTCAGATATACAAGTGAAAGGAGAATTGCTGCACCCTGTGGTACGAATTTGGGAGAAACAGTCACACTGTCGTTATAGTGACTGCATTAATTTTCACATCCGCTAACCGTATGCAAAAGTTCTCTTTTTTCCTACACCTTTACTGACACATTTTCTGTTTTGTTTTTTAAGTCATCAGAATGGGTGAGATTTCAAGGTAGGTTTGATTTGCATTTCCCTGAAGCCAGTGTTGCTGAACATGTTTTCATACACCCATCACTCTCTTTGGCTCGCCTTTTACGGGATGTTAATAAGTCTTTCATCCAATGTACTTGGTGCAAGACAGGTAGGTGACAGTGGATAGTTCTGTGTCAACCCGACACAAGCTAAAGTCACCTGAGAGGAAGGAACCTCAGTTGGCACACATCTTTAATCCCAATACTGGGAGGCAGAGGCAGGCAGATCTCTATGAGCTCAAGGGCAACCTGGTCTACAGAGTGAGTTTCAGGACAGCCAAGGGCTACACAGAGAGCCCCTGACTCAGAAACAAACGAACAAAGCCTCCTTAAGATAAGGCTGCAGGCAAGTCTGTAGGACATTCTCTTGATTGATTAGTGGTTGATGGGGGAGGGCCCAGCCCATTGTGGGTGGTACTATCTCTGGGCTGGTGGACTTGACTTCCATAGGAAAGCAGGCTAAATAAGCCTGGAGAACAAGCTGCTAAGTAGTACACCTCCATGGCTTCTGCATCAGCTCCTGCTTCCTGCCTTGTTTTGAGTTCCCATCCTGACTTCTTCCAGTGATGGACTACAAGGTCCATGTAAGTAAACCCTTTCCTCCCCAGCTTGCTTTTTGGTCATGGTGTTTCGTCACAGCAAGAAAAACCCTAACTTAGACAATAGGTCCAATTTTTCTCTCTTGCCATGTCTTCTCGGCACTACTGGCTGAAAAGCTCTCCTTTCACCACTTTGAGTCCTTGGCATCCTTGCCAGAAGTTTCTTTGTAGCTTCCCAGGACCACATAAGAGTCACTTGACATTTGAGGAATTACTTACACATTCATCACTCCTGTCAACTTTTGGCTTCTTTCAGGGTTGGTGGGGGGCCGCATCTCTCACCCAGAATAGAATCCCATCACAGAGCCCAAGGAGAGCAGGGAACCATGGGACACATGTCACTGGCTTCTTAGTACTCCAAGGGACACTGTCTTGGAGACAAAAAATTCTAGTCATTGGTTCTAGATAAATTTAAGGAGGATTCAGGTATATTCCTTGGCTGATCCGAACAGTTCCTTATCTTCTCTCCATCACTTCTAAATTCCCATGACACAAAGGAACAAAAAAAGATTTAAAAGAAGGTCATAACACAGAGAAGATCCTCACTCATCACGTATGCTTTAAAAAGGTTGGAAAAAATTAATATTTTTTTTCCCTGACCCCCACCATATATGCTTTAAAGAGGCATTAGTCATACTTGAGATGCCCAGGACAAAGCAAAGCCACTTACAGAGGATCTGGACCTCTTTGTGTCCCCAGTTAGGGCTACCCCTCTCCCGCTGGGGCATCCATCAGCAAGATGCCACAGTCAGCAGGGTGATTACTGAGGAGCAAGCAAGCGCACAGCAGGGCTGATACTATGGCAGCTTTGCTCAAGTCCGCAAGGGCAGCCCATGTCAGATTCAAGCAAAGAGGAGCTGACTCTAGCTGGCAAGGAAAGGATTATCAGGGAGTTTCAGGCTTGTTTTTCCACTAATTCTGAGAATTTTTGTTCCTTGAGGATTCAAGAATAGTCAAGCGACTGCATTCTAAGGACTAGACATTACACGTTTCCCTGGTAACCAGCCACTTGTCATAACCCCTGTGTGGACAGGGACTCATCTGTAGCAATGATGGACTTGAGAATGTTTACAGTTACCATGTTCCTGTGACCCTGAATTTGGATGTGACACCCAGAGGGCACCCAGAGGCATGACTCACACTCATTTCACTATATAATCAATAATGCTTCCTTCATAAAGTCCATGTTCACTTCTGACATATAACACAAACAACTCGGAGCATTAATCTCTCTTTGACTGTAGTCAGCCACTGAGATGCTAACATTATGTTCTAACTGTGAGATGCTGTTACCTGTGTAAGGTGAGGCCCCAAAGGAAAAGTTTTCACTAAATAGGACAGGCTGCCCCAATGGGCAGGTAGATTTGAGGCAAGGAATCTGAAGATGGAAAGTGAGTACTTTTGACTTCTGAAACACGTTTGGTAGCCTGGCCCTTAAATGCAGCTGTCCAGATGAGAGATGATAAGCTAGGAAACTTAATTCAGACACCACCTTCTGGATGATCAAAGGTTGACGGACTAACTTCTAGACAAACAGGGTGCTCCTTCACAGTAAAGTGCTAACTAGGTCTGGTGGTATACACCTGTAATCCCAGCACTTAGAAAGCTGAGGCAGGAGGATCATGAGAGTCTGAAGTTTGTCTGAGTTACACAAGATGGAAAAGGTATTATTTCTTATCTCCTTATGCCTTATATTTCCCAATTGTCCTCTACCTAGTATTTAACGTCAAAAAGTTATTACCAATGGCCTGGGTATGTAGCTCAGTAGCCATGCTCATAATTATACAGCACATATGGAAACTGTTATTTTGCTTTTCTCCCAAAAAATAAAATCATGTGCTGAACACATCCACTCATAAAAATCAGGTTTTGAACGATCGGCAGTTTATGAATTGATGTCCCATTCTAGGCTATGGTAGGAACTCAACAGGTGTTGTTAGTGACACTGGGTAATAGAAATGTAAGGCCATCTTAGATATCAGTGTGCCTCAAAGTGTGCCTCAAAGTGTGCCTCAAAGTTGCCTGGCTGGCCTGGACCTGAACTAGCCAACTGCTAAAACAACAAAAGATCTTAAGCCATCAAAATATGGCTGAGATTTAAAAAAAAAAAAAAAGCAAACAAACAACAATAAAAACAACCCCCCCACACACAACCACACCCATGGTCTCAAGCATATGAGAAAGTGGTTGTTTGCTCCCAGCTGTTGGTGAGATTCTGTGGAGGTTTAGAAGGTAAAGCTTTGTTGGAGCAAAGTATGTCAGAGGGAGCAAAATTTGAGATTAAAAGCCTCTTGCAAACTTGACATGTTTGCTTATGGTTCAAGACATGAGCTCTCAGCTTCCAACTTCAGCTGCCATGCCCACTCCTTCCTGCCATGCTCACTGACATAATGAACCTATCACTCAGGAACCATAAACCCAAATAAACTGTCTGTACGTTGCTCGGACATGACTAGTTATGTTTTGTCACAACAGTAACTTCTATACCACCCAACGAAGAACCCATCTTATGTATCTTAAAATTATATAAAATTTTCAATATTCTGATGTTTCAACATTTTAATATAGGAATATACTTTACTTGAAGCCTATAAAAATGATAGCAAAGCTGGCAAGAGACATCTGCCCATGCACGCGCAAATTGAAGTTAACATTACTTACGGTGTGCTTTTTACCCCTTGCTGAATGCTGGAAAGCTACCAGGATTATCTAGTGGCTGATTTCATTCTAAAAGAATGAAAGATTCTGAACTGACGTCAGCTCTTTGTATAAACATCTAAACAGTCTCAAAATGTAAAGCAATCTTCACTTAAACATAACTGTCCTGATAAATATTTTGACTGGGAGGCAACAGATCTGGAACAGAGAACACAGTTTTTCTTTTTTTTTTCTCAATGAATGCAGCTTTACACTGCCTGGAATCTAAACCGTGCATTCTATTCTTG
The DNA here is from genome assembly GCA_028658305.1 of Pachyuromys duprasi. Lineage (NCBI taxonomy): Eukaryota > Metazoa > Chordata > Mammalia > Rodentia > Muridae > Pachyuromys > Pachyuromys duprasi. The sequence goes on along the minus strand of CM053762.1, from coordinate 38,973,298 downwards.
GGAATGGGGTTGTTTGTCCACAGGAAGTGGCATTCTGTGGGCAGTATTGGAAGATACCTCTGTGCAGGGTGGGTTACATCAGGAGTAGGTGGGCCACACTTACCTCTCTGACAACTGCCTACAATCAGCTCAGCCTCCAGGGTGGGTCCCTAAATATGTTGGCTGACAACAGCCAGAACTCATTTCATCCTTCACTCTGCCCACACACCCCTTCTGTAAGATGTTCCACTCAATAAACACGTGTTTTCATCTTTGTGAGAGCGGCAACTCTACGTGGAGCCTGCTCCTGAGAGAGACACCAACAGGAGAGAGGACAGCAGAAGGATGTTTCCAAATGAGACTGGGTACCTGCTAGGACCCAGCCTGCTGATCTGAGCCCGTGCCAAGGACGATAGGCACGGGCGGCTGCCTCTCTGCCTTAACTTACGGTGGGAAAAAAAACAGAAGCTCCATGATTAGGTTTTCCTACCAGACCATTTTTGCATGTTCCCTACCCCCATAGCCAGATGAAACAAAGGTGGCTGGCTCCTTATTGCCACCTGGCTACTCTGCCTGCCAGGCTGGCTTCCAGGATAAACAAAGCTCAGCTTCAGGGTCCTCTACAACTTTGGACAGAAAGAAAAGATAATTATTTCTCAGATAAAGCAGATAAGGCCACATGAATAAGAGGGACATTTTTAAGGGAAACAAAACAAAAACAAAAACAACTAGAACACTAAATGCTGCCCATGCCTTGTTTTTTTCTTCCTAGCTTCTGGGTTCTACTTATCATTTGGGGACAAAAGAAATGTCTGGACTGGAACACCAGATGCCAAGTGTTAGCTGTAGAATATCTAAACTTGGTATGGGAATGGGCATAGTCCTCAATGATGGCTTAAGTATATCCTAAGTTCTTCACTATGGAGCGTTAGGAGCACCACATGCCAACTCCAGGAGGAAGGATTAGGGCCGAGCATGGAACCCACCTTGCTCTTTTGCTGCTTGCCAGAACTAGAGGCAAAGAGATGTAAATCAAAAATGCCCTGCAACAGACTGAGGCCCTGGAGCAGTGGAACGCAGACTTCCGGCAATGCAGCAAAAGCTGCTGTTTCCTACTCAGAGGCACTGATTTTATGTTTCATGCAGTATAATTACTATCTCAATTCATATTGGATGTTTCCACCAGGGAGCCTAATAAACTGGGATGGATGGATGGATGGACAGATGGATGGGAGGTAGGCAGGTAAATGGGTAGACAGACATTCAAAACTTCCCATAGTAAAATCTGGTATCAAGAAGCTAGAATATTCCTTTACAGAACATGAAACTAAATGGCGTTTAGATCAAAAGCCAGCTTTGAGAAGTGACAAAGGTTTTGTAAATTAAAAGATCTGAGTTATACAGCCTGATAGTAACTTGCGTTTAAATGACTGGTTTTAATAATAAGCACATCGTGCTTAATTCAAGTTGCTCCAGAAATGAGCTAACATTAACAGCATTCAAAGAAATCTCTGACTGACCATCAAACCTGCCTGGTTCTACCTGAGTCCTTGTGGATTTACCTTAAAACGAAGGTGTTCTAGGAACCAGGTGAAAATTACAAGTCTAGTATCCATGGCCGGACATGTTGGCTCCTGCCTATAACCCCAATACTCAGGGTGTGTAGGCATGAGGCTTAGGGGGTTAGTCCAGCCTTGGCTACGTACTGAGGCTGAGCCAATCTGAGCCGCACAAGACCCTGGCTCAAAGGGGGAAAAGTGTTATTAGTCCAAACCAGTTCTAAATTTACCGATACCTGAAAAGTCCGCCTAATTGCCCAATCCATGCTGGCATCAGACCACATTTCTGTGCATGCCGGTCAGGGTGTGGTGCTGTGCTGTTGCTGGGTGGGGAGGTAACTCTAGAATCGGGCCTGCAAAGGAGGTTTTGCTGGTCTCCGACACGAGCCTCTCGCTGGGCTGCTCTGCCTGACGAGGCTTGTTTAGGCAGCCAATGGCATCCACTCAGGTAGGGAGCCTGTGTGTTAGTGGCCCCCCTTCTGATCTTGGCTTACCCAGGAATAGCAGTAGGCCAACGTTTCCCGGAACCTGGGCTGAGCTCCTGATTTTCTCTTCCCTTCCTGTGTGTGTTTAGTCAGTCACGTGCCAGATGGTGTGTCCTCTGCCACTCTTTTCTGTCTTTAGGCATCAAAGGGAATAGGTAAAATATGTTCCCAGCGTCATAGGCCTAATGTGGTATGCTGACCTAACCTGAATCCAGAGGCTGATGTTAAAACTGCACCAATGTAGAGACCAGCCAGAAAAAGACAGAGACTAACAACAAAATTAACCAACCGCTTACCCAGAGTGAGGCTTCTTAAACCTTCTTCCTCCAGCAACATTTGCCTGAGAAATGTTTACATGACCCTAAGGATATAAAAATATCAAACAGGCCGAGTGTGGTGTTGCACGCCTGTGATCTCAGCACTTAGGGAGGCAGAGGCAGGCAGATCTCTGTGAGTTCAAGGCTAGCCTGCTCTACAGAGCCAGTCCAGGACAGCCAGGGCTACACAGAGAAACCCTGTCTCGAAAAACAAAACAAAACAAAAAATATCAAACAGGTGTGAACATCATTACTACTAATAAATCAGAAAGAAATTAATTTGTAAAATAATCCTTGGGTATACATGAGCACTCATTATTTATTAAAGACAAAGGCAAATTTGTACACTAATAAGGTAGATGTGTTTGCTGTTACATGAAGAATTAGATCTTGGCTGAGAGTATTTGATACTGCCCACCATGAGAGCAAATGGGGATCCTAAAGTCAAGTCCTTGAGCTCAGGAGCCTCTTAAGACTAGTCATTGCGACAAAACAGTGAGTGTCATACCTGAAGTCTAAAATGATGCCACAGGCCCCGGACCTGAAAGCTGGACCCCAGCATGAAGCACTATGGGAGGCTGTGGAACCTGTTGCAGTCAGGGCTTGGCTGGAGAAAGCAAGCAGGAGTGACCTTTGACAGCTATGACTGGGGCCCAACGCTAGTGTGCTCAGCCACCTCACAATCTCACCACCGTGGATGGAGCCGCTATCACTTGCCGTTCCTGCCATAACAGGCCCAACACTCTCTAAAGCCATGAGGAAAATAAACCTTTTCCATTTGTAAATTTTTTTTCCCCTTCAAGTATTTTGTCACAACGGGAAAAGGCAATTACCACAGTATGAGAAGAAATAAAATGTGCCTCTCTTCAATAACACAATTAAAGAAAGGAATAGCTATTCCAGACACAGTGGTGAATGCCTATAATCTCTGCACTGGGGAAGCTAAGGCAGGGGGACTTCAAGGCCATAAGTTCAAGGCCAGCCTGGGCAATGTAATGAGACCCTGTTTCAAAGAAAACAAAAACAAAACCAAGAAATGAATGGCATTTGAGTCATGAAAACCACCTCAGCACCTCAGGCAAGGTGTCTCCCACCAGATGAAACTTGGGAGATGAAGAGAAATCCTAAAAAGGGGGGTCTATGGTGCCAGTTGGACTGATGGCAAAGGTTACCACTCCACCCAGGTCTGTCTGGAACAATCTCAACAAGAACGTAAAATGTCTCTCTACATATTCCAGGGAGATGGTGCTAAGTTCATATAAAGCAAAATAATGGACCTCACTATCAAAAGGCTACTTAATCAATGAGGGGCAGCAGGGAGGAGACGAGTCCACCGTGACATGAGGCGGCAGCTCAAAAGACAGCAGCGGAGCAAGAGAGGGTGTGATTCACCATGAAATCAGGTACAGCTTTACACCAAGTGAGACCGAGATTCACACACAACCATGAAATCAGGTGCAGCCTCACACCAAGTGAGACCGAAATTCACACACAACCAGAAGGTAGGGACTTTCAAGACATACAAAGTCGACAGTTCATTTCTCTCTCTCTCTCTTTCTGCATGCATGTGTGTGTGTGTGTGTGTGTGTGTGTGTATGTCTGTGTGTGTGTCCATACTCTCTCTCATGCAGAGCTCAATACTTTCTCTCCTTCCACTGTGTGGGCTCTAGAGTTTGAACTCAGACCAACAGGCTTGGCACCAAGTGTCTTCACCTACTGAGTCATCTCACCAGCCCTGAATATATATATTTCTTTAGAAGACTATGTCCACTGTATTACACACACACACACACACACACACACACACACACACACACACACACACACTAGAGAAAGGTACCCCCTTTCCTGAGAGGTCTAAAAAGTGTCTTATTGATGCACCATTAATTATAATACCATTAGCATTTTTTCTAAATGACTGTCAATCACTCCTGCCCTGGTCTAAAAGTTCGAACACAAAGCAGCAAGGGACATGCCTGGGAAAGGGGTAGCCTTAGCCCTGAGCTAACAGAACACACTGCAGACAGCTGCTCCTAGTAAAAGTATCCCAACGCCCCTCATGCCATCTGGAGGTGCCCACAGCTGCCCCCAACAGCAGCTCGCCCTCCCTGCCTGGGCTTCTGTGAAAGGAAGGGGGAAGCTCAGCAGCACTCTTTCCAGCACAGCGTTTCAAGTGGCTTCCTGCTTTAGGAATGAAAAAGTATTTCAGAGTCATGATACAACCCAACTCCCCAAAAGGCTGCTTATACTGCCATCTAGTGACCAAGGCTGGATGCGCTAGAAAGTCCCAGCCTCAAAAAGCATCTCTAAAGCAGCAACCAGAAGCTAAGCTCCCTCTTCTTAATCTCCTCTGAGGCATTATTACCTGCAGCACCAGGAGGAGAGGGAACAATGTATCAGTTGCTATTCCTTGTTTCCCTTGGCTGTGAAGGGATCAGCCACCAGAGCAGTGGCCTCAAGTCCCTAAGCCTTCACACAAAGCATGCTGTCCTTCCTTCTCTCACTTTCTCATCCTGCTGTCCGAGCATCTTCATCTACTGATTTTACAGTTTATGCTCTTCTAAGTCACAGCAGAATTTTCTCAAGCCAAGATTGGTATGTATAGATAAAAGCCATCAGGAACGCTTGCTGTATACATCGTGTTCTCATTGGGGGTCCTGACTGTGCAAACGCAAGCACATCCTGACAAACATCAGACAGTGGGGACCTTCGGGGTCTCTTCCAACTCATTTAGGAGACCTAACGATATATAAACTGGACGTTGTCCTCAAAGAAATGCCCTTCCTTCTACTCACTACAGAATGGCTTCCTGGCTCGTCTGTTTTCAAGTCCTGCAGCTTCCTCAACTGACAGCGCTGTCTTTCCCCATCGCCCTAACAAACCCAGTCTTAACTTATCCAGCTCTTTGTCCCATTCCTCGACAGGTACCCACGTATTCCCCAGTGCCAAGTACGGATATGAAAGCCTTTCTGCTTTACTCCAAAGGCTCACAAGAAGGCAGAGCAGAAATGATTACAGCCCCAAGCATGAAGATGATGTCATTGAAGCCCCCAAGATACACCTTCAAAACACCCACACTGGCACCGGATGGCTTATTACCACCTCCAAGTGTACACCCACCGAGCTGCCTGCAACCTGTGTTTAGATAATGATTGATAACCAGGGGGAGTTTATTTGGGTTGAAAAAGTCCTTAGTGTTACTAATGAGATATTAGAAGCTAGACAGGTCACAAAAATAACCTTCTTAAACCCTACACCTGAGAGCTATAATACTTGGCTCTGTTTGTTTTCTTCAAAACCATCCAAAACACAAAACAGCTGAAGGTTTCCTATAAGCAAACGATGGCACAGAAGGTGTGGGTGGGTCAAGAATGGAGGTATTTAGGGAAGCAGGTATGTTCCTTACGCAAATGGAACATTTTATTTTTATAAGTTTAGGTATGTGCACACTGAAGAGTCACATGATTTGGGTGCTGAAGAGAACTAAAACATTACTAAGAAGATAAAAGATTAAAAAAAAAAAAAGGCCTGGGAAAGTGAGAACAGTGGCATCCCAAGGCCTGGGCATCAGCCTGCAAGCTTCTGATGCAGTCCCATACAAGGCAGGCTGTCTGGGATTAGCCTCCATGCAGGGAACACAAATCAAGATACTGGTGTTTGGTGAGGACATATCAGAAAGCGTGGCAGAAGGTCTCGTGGCCTTTATTCCAAAGTATACTTGAGGCCTCTACTTCTTTCCACCTATGTTCTAGATGGAATCCCAGAGTCCAGCCATGCAATTTTAGAAATTAGAATATTCAGAGTGAGTGACGAATTTGGCCCAGAGAGCTGGACAATGTCTGTGACCCAGTGAAAGATTCCTTAGTCTGCTGTTTTTAGTAGAAAGTTGTGCTAGACCTATGCCAGCAAATAGAACTTTGAGGGCCAATAATGACATCTTCAAAGGCCAAAAACCTAGTATTCATGCCAGGTCTCCAGACCAGCTGGCTCTCAAAGTGACTCCAAGTGTACCTAGTGACAGCCTGAGTAGCCAGGAAGTGAACGCAGGGACACAGAATTTGAAACAATCCGTCCAATAAGACAATGAAATTTGAGAACATCATTGCTGCCTTCCTCAGGCTCCTAAAAGACACTGTTAGCTCTGTGAACAGCAGCAGTACATACGGGTCTCTTGCTCACTGTAATTCCCAGATAAACAGTAAGACCACACACTGTATTTCTACCAGTGGATTTGGACCATGAAGACAAATCTCAGATGGCCAGTTCACAGATGTAAAAACAGAAGGCTGTCTCAACCCACCCTCCCCTTTGCAGTGAGTCATCCATCCCTCCAGGGCCCCAGACAGACCATCCTTCACTGATCCCCAAGGAGTCTTTAGTGATGTTTGGCCCAGGAAAAGCTCTGGCTGCTGATTCCAGGCACAGCTCAAGGGGCAAGGACACCACAGAGGAGCCAGGCCTTCACCACCTCAAGAGCAGACACCTCAATAGCTTCCTGGGAGACAGAACTTACATCTATTAAAGAGAACACCACTCAGCTAGTCCCGGGCTTTGCTTTACTTTTTGATTACACAGTGCATTATCGTCACTTCTATCGGACCCAAGGAAATGAATGACTATGACATGAAGACTTCACTCAATGATTTCCAATGTGGCAAAAAGCACAGTCTACATATTTAGCATGAAAACAGTATATATTACGGTAGGCTGATACAACTGAATGTTAGTTACCATAACTGTCAAGACTCCACAAATGATCAGAAAACCCGACACCTCAGGAAAAATGCCATGTTCCAAATAAAAAATATACTGCATCAAAATGTATACCAAATATGCGAACAAAGACATATTATATTAGAATGGCAAAATTTATAGGTCATTTGAAAACATTTTGCTTTCTTTAACAAATTAACGTAAACTACCTGCGAGCCAGTGGTCTGTGAAAAATTAATTTTGCTGCAGTTCCAAACTAAGTTATTGATCTGGCTAACTCACCTTTAATTCATGGTTGGCTCTGCCAGAATTTACAGGCTCAAGTTGTAATGAAAATCCACTAAAGGAAATGAGAGAGGTACCACGGATTAAGAGGCAAAATGTACACGAGCAGATAGATCAATGACTGCCGGATGTGTTTACAATGGTTCTGTGGTAGCTGCCAATTTAAGAATCCCCAAAGAACTCACAAACAAATCTATTTAACTTCGAAGCAATAAACTTGCAGATGCCCTCTCAGCTAAAATGTTATGATACCATCATAAAACCGATGACACAATTACGGGTTTAATAATAAGGTAAACTTTACTGGTTGAAGGAAACTGACACTCTCTTTCTCTCTCCCTCTCTGTCTTTCCAAAGGGTCGGGAGTCAAGTTTTCTTCCCTTTGGTTCTTGGTACATGAGGCTTTTCGATGTTCTAACAAGAGCTCCAGTCCCAATGGGCAGCCAGGAGAGAGAGAGAGAGAGAGAGAGAGAGAGAGAGAGTGAGTAGGAGGCCAGCAGTGACCCGAGCGCTGACAAGAGGCGTGAGTACATGCCTATGTGTTATTTCCCATGCTTCCATCCAAGAACAGGCTGTACGGAGGCATGTGGATGAATACATCTATTATGCCTATCTCCCTTGCCCTATCCCACTCAAGGGCTGACACTGGCGTAGGTCACCTCCCTTGGATACAATCTGTACCATCAACTGGGGTGGAG
>CM053762.1:38905856-38964762 GCA_028658305.1 Pachyuromys duprasi | reverse complement strand
CTCTTGTTCTTCCTTTGTATCCCAGGCTAGTGTAGGATGGCCTTGAATTCACAATTCTTCTTCCTCTCTTCAAACGCTGGAAAAGCAGCTACGAGGCACCATATCCAACTCCAGGAGAGTATTTTTTTAATCTTCTAGGTATTTAAAAACACACACACACACACACACACGGGCTTAAGAAAATTAATTGGTGGGGCTGAAGAAACGGCCCAGTGGTTAGGTGCACTGGCTGCTTTTCTAGAGGACCTGGGTTCGATTCCCAGCACCCACATGGCAGCTCACAACGGTCCGGAGATCCACTTCCAGGGGATCCATGGCACCAGGCTTGCAGGCAAAATACCCACACATATAAAATAAAACAAATCTTTAAAAGTATAGCTGGTTTTTCATCAAAGACATCACATAAAGTTTCTGTGTGTGTGCAGTATAAACCCGTGTGTGTGTGTGCATAGGTTGGGGTGGGTCTGCCAGTGTGGGGGTATAGAAGCCAGAGGAAGATGCTGGGTGCCTTTCATTATTGTCGTCCACCTCATCTTTTCAGACAGCACCTCTCATACTCAACTTATAATTTGTGGATTGCCTAGACCAGCTGCCCGTGAGTTCCAGAGATTTTCTTATCTCTAATGCCACCCTGCCCAAATATGTGCAACCATGCCTGTTTTGTTGTTGTTGTTTTTAACATCGGGTTATAAATCGGAACTCAGGTCTCTGTGCTTGCACAGCAGGCAATTTGCCAACTCCGCAGCTTCACATTATGTCAAACTTGTCAGAACTTTGAAAGTCTTACCCCCTCCTTCTGAGAGTCCACAGCACTAGATAAAAGACACAGAGAAATGCAAAACCTCCAGTGTCGTGCTTTAGACAGGAGGGTTTTGTTTTTCTTCTTTTTTTTTTTCCTAGGATGTTTCTAGATTAGTGTTTCTCCACCTGTGGGTCATGACCCCTCTGGAGATTGAGCAACCCTTTCACAGGTGTCGCATATCAGATATCCTGCACACCCAATATTTAATCACAATTCTTAAAGTAGCAAAATTATGGTCGTGAAATAGCAACAGTGAGACTTCTATGGCTGGGGGTCACCACACCATGAGGAACTGTATTAAGGGGGTCACAGTGTTGGGAAGGTTGAGGACCACTGCTCCAAACCCACCTGGCCTCATGCAGCCGTTTTGCCCTCTCCTACTGTCTTTGCCTTTGCCCTGTAACCTCTCCTCCATCACAGTAACTTCGGGTCTCCGAGATCTGAGAGAAATGTTTCTAGAACTCCACCTCTGGGCTGGGTGAGCTGACAGTCTGGCTCTCCTGGCCTGGGGCAAAGCACATGTCGAGCACACATATGTAGCCGATGCTAGGTCAGTGTGGAAAGCAACATGCTGTTGAAGAGGCCACAAGCCCAGGACAGGAGAGCACCAGCTGAGCCCCCTGTGAAAGCACAGCCACCTGCTCAGAAGTGGCTGACGACAAAGCTAATCTCAAGGCCACCAGAAGCCACCCAACAGTGTGGAAAAAAACCAGCGGAGGTGGGGTGGGAAGGGAGGTAGAAGGAGTTGCCGCTCATAAAATCAGAAGTCAAATTGCCAGCCAAAGTTTTCCCTGAGCATAAAACACTTAAAAGATCTGGGCGAGACAACCAACTTCAGGTCTCCTCCTAGTTTTATACCAACTCTGTAGCTAGCCTCATCTGCAGAACACAATCTCCCTGTTGGCATTCTCTCTCCCTCTTTCGCTCACTTTCTTCCCTCCTCCCCCTTTGTCTGCTCTCTCCACAGCAGAACAGCATCAGGCACCCAGTGGGGCTTTAACACATCTCTGTCGAGTAGATGAACAAGCATTAAGGAGGTTGCTAATTTGGCTCTCATTAGCTACAGTTGTTACATAAGGGAACCAGCTTATAACTTTAAAATTTATATCTTCAAAGTTCTTGTATATTATATATTTAAGTTCGACCGTGCCCACATGAATTCTATACAGTTAGCTGAAAGGTAAAATGAGAACAGATTCTAGCCATTCTCTACTCATAGGACTCAGAATGGAGGACCATGTGTCAGCATGAACCTAAGAGTTCCCCTCTGCCATGGTGCATGACCAGTCAGCTGCCCCAAGCCCCTCCTATGCTTGTCACTGTCCATCCCAAAGAGAACCATTCTCAGACAAATGCCCCCTTACAAACCACATTTTCATGTCATTCTAGACACAGAGGCTCTCTGAATTAAGCTGCTTAGTTTCCTATATCCCTAAGTACGTAGAGTCCTCTGTCCACAGGAAAGGAGAGAGGACCCTTTCCTACCTCATTATTCTCCTGACCATCCATTCCCCCAGCATCACTAGAATATACTATTTTTTAAACAACCTGATTATGATGGTTTTCCAAATAAAATTAAGTTTTTAGTTGTGTCTATATGTGGGTTTGAACATGAGTGCAGCGTTCACTGAGTGCAGTATCCAAGAGGATATCTATCTCCCTAGAACTGAGGTTATAAGCAGCTGGTTGTGCTCTCGGTGACGTTAAGTGCTGGGACCTAACTTTCATTCTCCAGAAGGGATGTCCTTAACAGCTAGGTCATTTCTCCATCCCTTGTGCTGCTGCTTTTAAATCCATGATTTCACCATGGTGAGCATCATGTGCATTCTAATCAGCTGGAGGGCTGAGATGGGCTTGTGGGATCAGTATGCATATCTGACGTTCTGCTCCTCACCACTCAAAGATTTAATTAAGCGTCCCTCATAGAATGGTCTATACTATCCATGTCATGGGAACACCACGTGCTCAGCAAATAGGAGAAGCCTTTAGTTCAGTTTGTATGTATGAGTGTTTTGCCTGCGTGTATATGTGCCTGGTACCCAAGGAGGGCAGAAGAGGGTGCTGGATCCCTGGAATTGGAATTACAGACAGTTGTAAGCCATAATGTGTATGGTGGGAACTGAATGTGGGTTCTCTGCAAGGGCAGTAAGTGCCCTTAAGCACCAAGCCATCTCTCTCGCCCCTGAAATTCCTCATCACATTTTTATTAGTACATAGGCTCCCCGAAATGTAAAGGCTCATTTACAAAGCAGAATATGTCTTGAGAAAAATCTGTTAGACACCTTAGCGGCTGGACCTTGCATACTCCAATCACACACACACACACATCCCGAGATCACTTACTCTGGTCTGGAGTTCAATTCTCCTGCATATGCCCTCCTTCCAGCTACTTGCTCTTTATGATCAGAACCAAGCTACTGTCCCCCTTCCTTGACAGAGGTAGTCTTATGCCACCCATTCACCTACAATATTTCTTCCTTGTGTCGCTCACCACAGCACTGATGTCATGTATGGCTCATACGTGGCACATGCTTAAAAACTGACATAGGAAAAAAAAAGGTTTCTTCTACCAGGTGGGTGCTCAGGACCTATGACAGGGATAACCTCGACGCAGACTGGGTCTACACCGGCACCTCGCCAGCACACCAGTGCAACAGAACCTTCTGTTCCTGATGAATGAGCTCTATGTGATTTCTGCCCACTTTCAGAAGACCTCAGACAAGAAAACACATGTTAAAGAAAACACACACAATCAATATGGACAATGGATTCAGTTGTTTTTGTTTCTTTACAGATATTTGGATGCACATTTACACTCCAATATTGTGTTATAGAAACCTGATATCAATTAGTATGAACTATTCTGAGCTAACATTCATAGTACCACACAGCACCACATCTGAAATTCTCCTGTATTGACTAGAGTCTGGGTCGTCCCACTACCTCAGAAATGGGCACGGACACCCAACGGCCACCCCACCTACTGTCTTCCAGCCCAGTCCTCAAAAAACAGACTTAGAGAAGCATTGTTCCCCATTCCATTCCTGATCTAAAACCAGCCATATAAAACAAGTCACATGAAAAGTCAAATCAGTGCTGAGCTGATTGGTTCAAGGGCCAAGCTACAGGGCACCAAATAAACTAACAAGGAAGGATAAGAAAGGAAAGAGGGGTACAGGAGGAGACTGGCCCCTCCCATTCTCTCACTGCCCTGTGATTATCTGGGGTCTTCTCCAGGCAGCACCTGCAGTGAGAAGAAAGGCATTCTCCTTCCTCCTCTGGCATTGCTCACCAGGGTCACTAAACTAAAGGGACTCCATATGACCAGAGAAATCCTTTCTAACGATGCCCTCAACCCCAGCAAGGCTGTCTCCCGGGTGTTCTAATTCCCCAAGAGCTTACCACAAACTTCTCCATTCTAATTCATTTCCCAGTGACTTTTTGGTTGTGGGCTAAAATACTGAGTGTTCTGAATACGACCAAAAACAAAACACTCAGTGGAACTAACCACTCCTTACTAAACTGACCATTTCTTTAAGCTGTTTATAAAACAGTGGGCACTTCCTGGGATAAATAAGCTATCCAAAGTTGTTGTGTTGGTCTGCAGCTCCATGTCCTGCCTCAGAGGTGCACACAGCAAACATAAATAACTTTGCATTTAGTTTCAAGTGTTCGGTCTCTTTTTTTTTTCAAAAAGGGATTTATTTGGGGCTGGAGTGATGTCTCAGCAAGTAGGAGTTCTTCGAATACCCCCAGACTCTGCCAATTATGTGTGTGTGTGTGTGTGTGTGTACAAGTGTACACATGTGCCCATAGAAGCCAAAAGTGGGCAATGGATCCCTTGGAGCTGAAATCACATACATTTATTCAATGCCTGCCATGGGTACTGGGACCTGAACTTCCGGCCCTTTGATAGAGCACTAAGCGCTCTGAGCCACCTCGCTAGCCTTCCCACCTCACGTTCTAAATATGACTGGTGTGGGTACTTGGGGTCCTCTCCCATTTCTCCAGCCCTCAAAACAAAACCAAGAGGAGAACAACCCCGGTTAATCTTTCTTCTTCTTCTCTTCCTCACAGCTTCCACTTTGGGGGTGCATACAAAAGCATCTTCCTGGGCTTATCTTGGTTGATGAAGGAAAAGAGAGATCGAGTTTTACGCACATCACAGTGATCCTCCTGAGAGGAAAGAATGGTCAGGCTTCTTCTCAGTTAGCATCTGTCATGATGGCTAGCTGTAATTGCCAACTTGACACACCTTAAAATCACCCCAGGAGGATTGCCCACAGTGTCTCAGCCTGTGGACCTCTCTGTAGAGGACTGTCTTAATTTCTGTGGAAAAATCCAGTCCAGTGTGGTTAGCTCCATTCCCTAGGAAGGGCACCCAGAACTATGCAAGAGTGGAATGCACAAGGAAGAATGCATCCATCCATCCATTCATTCCTCCCTGCCCTTGACTATGGGTGTTCCTGTCTTGACTTCCCCATGATGGCCTGTGACCTTGAACTGTATGCTGAGATAAGCCCCCTTTGCCAACTAAGCTTCTTTCTTTTCAGTGTATTTCCTCCCAGGAATAGAAATGAATCAAGGAGAACACAGAATAAACCCAAGCCTTTATCTTCAGAGCAAGTGAGTAAATTGCTAACCTAAGAGGTGGGTACTCACAGAACTTGTCAACAAACAACAGATCTTTTGGCATAAAAATCTGAAGCTGTTTTAACAGTGAACGCCAGAACCGGGTGGAGGGATAATGAAGAGACCAAGAGTAGGGTGGGGCGTGTGAAGGACTAGGGACAGAAGCTCCCGGAATCAGGTAGGTACTGCAGCTGCTTCCTCGCCTAACAGTATTAAGCTGAAGCACAAAGCATTAAAACCACATTGTTTACACAGCTCAGCTACATGCCTGAAAGGTTCTACTGTTCACTGTGTCACTATGCATATTCCCACAGTGTATGGGAATAAAAAGACTCCAATACGCTTTTCTCCTTTTTTCTCAGACACTTAATTACTCAGTAGGATGATCCTGGGTAACCATGGGAGGCATCCATGACCAGAGGTGAGCAGGTACTTAATTTTTAAAGGGGCTGGGGTTCTCTTACTGCCCATCAAAGTGCAGCGCACATTACAGTGAAGTAGTATTCAGTCCTAAAAAGCTATCAGATCCATGTTACGGCATGAATGAAACTTGAGACGCTATGCTAATAAGTAAAATAAGCAAAGTATTAAAAGGTAAAAAGCATATGATTCTGCCCACATGAGTACTGCAAATAGTCAAACTCACAGACACAAAAGAAAAATGGCTGCTGGAAGAAGGAGTAGTTTGACGAATGTAGCGTTCTTGTCATGCATGATGAAGAATTATTCTGAGATTATTTACACAACCCTGCGAATGTACATAGTATTACTGAAGTATAAAATGAAAAAGGCCTAAGAGGGTTACATATATTTTAACAAATAAATCTGAAAAAAAAAAAAAAGGTGTGTGTGTAAATTTCTGGGGACAGGAGTCAGAGCCTCTTGTTGAGCAACATCCCTATCTCCAACCTGAAAAGTTGTCAAAATAAGATGTGTGCTTTTCTCACCTCAGCAATTCTTTTGACCATAGAGACAGTCTAGAAGTTACAAACTGACAGAGTACGTGATTGCTAACTGTTGGGATGTTTGCAACAGAAAAAAAAAAAAGAAAATTTTAAAAAGTGTTCATTAAAACACAACTCTGATAGAAGACACCTCTGTACAGGAGTCTGCTCTCAGCATTGAAGGAGGGTAAGCCAAGACACACAGAGGAAGAAATTACCCCAAATCTGCAGGCAGACATAAGATCAAACAGACCAAGCACATCTGAGTAAACCCTTAGGAAGGAACTGCAGTTGCAGGTATATATGCAGAGGATTTGAAGAGGGACGTACAACAAATGCAACAGGGGATGGCTCAAAAATCAAAAACAAAACAGAAGCATTCTGACGGTGAGGTTTCTATTCAGATTTTAAAAATAACTGGTAGAAGTTATTATAATTACCCATAACTCCCGCTCTAGGGGAGCTGGTACACACATACATAAACATAAAATAAAGCCAACAATTCTGTTCGGTGTGATGGTGACAGAGACCTGCAATCACAGTGGAACCACAAGAAGCCGGAGTTCAAGGTCATCCTCGGCTTCCGGACAAGTTTGAGGTCAGCCTGGACTAAATGAGACCCTGACTGAAGAAGAGGGAAGAGGGAGGGGAGAAGGGAATAAGAGAAGACAATTAGTTCTTTTCACAAGAACAAAAGCCTTCTAAAAGGCAATGGAATTGAAGCATTTCTGCGAATTAAAGACCACGTAAGATTGTGCTATAAATTAAAGACCACGTATGATTGTGGTTATAAATCAAAGACCTAAAAACAAACAGGGAGAGACTCTGAGTATCCAGGGATGGTGGCACAGGGCTGATTTCCCAGAACCTGGGAGGCTCAGGCAGGTGGACCACAAGGTCAGGGCTAGTCCGAGCCACACAGGAGAGACCCTGTCTCAGAAAAGAAAGACACCTCACACTCACAGGTTACAAATCTTAACATTTTAAGATGTCAACGCTATGCACATCACCAACACACTCAATCTACTTATGACAAATAACCCAGAAAAGAAAAAGGAAGACAGGAAGCCTTTCACTCCTATGGAGCTACAAGGGATCTAAGAATTCCAAACGGTGCTGAAGAATAAATATAGCAGTGTAGGCACCCACACTGCCCACTTACAAAACTTAGAGCCGCAGTGAGGAGACAGGATGGTAGTGACATAAGAACAGACATATAGGCCAGAGGCGTCTAACAAAGCATAGGAGCCACGGAATGGGCAAAGACAGTTTTGTCTAACAATGCTGGGAGAACCTAGTATGTGAAAGAGTGGCATTGGGCATAGTCCCACGCCACATGAAAACCTAACTCCAACTGAGTAAATGATTCCAATGCCAAAGGTCAAAGCACAAAACTCTTCGAAAAGAAACGCACATTGGTAATGGTAAATAGGCATAGCTTTCAGCAGCCAACTCTCAGATACCAGGACTCCACCAAAATCCAAACCTCCTTCCCAAAAAGCAAATATGAAGAAAGTTTTTAAAAATGGGGGGGGGGGGAGACATGTCTGTACTCAGCCTGATAGGGGCTAGCATCCAGAAAATGCAAGGAATCCCACAACTCAACAATCAAGAGACAAATGATCCAGCTAAATAAATAAATAAATAAATAAATAAAGCAGCCAAGAACTTGAATAGACACTCCTCCAAAGAAAATACACAAATGGCCAATAAGCACATGGAAAAAAAAAAAAGTCATCAGTTACCAAGGTAGAAATACAACCTGGAGGGCCACTATTGACAGCCCCAATGGTAGTCATGATGGTTTTAAAGAATAATGAGCTGGAAGGCCATGAGGAGGTGGGAAACCCCTTCCGTGCTGGCGAGATAAAGCAGTTCAGCTGGTATGGAAAACACTTGTGTTAGTTTCTCAAATCAAGTCAATAAAATTCCCATATGACAAAGTATACTTGGACACACAGCCCACAGACATGAGGCACAGTGACGCACAGCCTTGAAAACCTGAGTGGAAACAGTCAAACAGAAAAAGAAAAGCTGGTAGATTAATGGCTAACCATACATACACATACCATTAGTACCAATGGTATATGTGTGCCTAATACAATGGAGTACCATTCAGCCCCAAACACAGCTGATACAGACTGTTATGACCTAAGCGACAGATGCCATAAATTCCCACCACAGGGCAGATTTCACATGGGAGGTTTATTGAGGAAGGATGAGAGTGGAGGAAAGAAAGAAGAGAATGTTGGGGAGGGCCGACTGGCCTTTTATAAGGGGATGCAGGGGAGGATTTGAGACTCTTTGCAACAGTGGAAACGTGTTGCATCTTGAGAGCTAGTGATGACTATCCTGCTGCCTCTGGGTCCCTGGGTCAGGCCGTGGAGTTGCCTGACTGCTAACACATACTATCATCTGCCGAAACTCCGTGAAAGCACACCAGGTGAAAGAAGCAGGATGCAAAAGGTCACACTATGTTTAATAGCTTTTATGTGACATGTTCAGAATTAGGGGATTCATAGAAGCAGAGGCAGATCCATCAGTTACTGCTGTCGGCTGCTGGGGAGGCAGAGAGGACCAAGCGCTGCTTCTGCAGCCAGGGCATTCCTTTGTGACGGTGAAAGCTCTGGAAACCGAGACGGCGGCTGTACAGGAGTTATTTTTGTGTGTGTGTGCTATGAAAATTTCATCTTATTAAAAATAAAGTTCAAGAAGTAGCACACAGGTTAAGAATACATCATTGGCACTGGTGAGGTGGCTCAACTATTAAGAACGTTTGCTGCTCTTCCAAAGGACCTGGGTTTGGTTCCCAGCACCTATATGGCAGCTCACAACCACCTGTAAAGTGGCGTTCAGTGCCCTCTTTATGGCCTCCACAGGCACCAGCACACATGTGTCAGACACAAAGACAAGTTAAAATTATACACACACATATAAAATCATCTTACAAAAAGAGACTGAACCACCAATTCTCTGTTGACGCTTTAGCGTGGAAAAGCTTGACTTTAGGACAGTGGGAGCAGCGGACCCGAGGATCTTCTGCATCTAGCTTCATCCACCCTGACTGAAGGACTATGGTGAGGGGAGAGAACACCAGTTTAGTGGTAGGTTCCGCACATGCCTGGGAAACAAGTAAGTTCGCACAGTCTGGGCAGAGAGGCCATGTTCGTGCTGTTCTTGTCCGTATCTCTCCAAACCTGATCCAGACACAACCAAAAAGGCTCTGTGTCCTTCCTCGTTTCTAATAAGAAACTCCCCTGACGCTGCTGCTTCCAAAGTTCATGCCCGAGACCTTGGGTCAGGACTCAGTAGTTTGCTGGACGAGCCTTCGGGTCCGCCTTCCCCAGGTTCTAAAAGTAAACGGTTCCCCTGTTCTCTGGGTTAACCCTTCACGGGTGCCCTCTCAAGGGGCATGCCAGAAAGAGCAGGAGGAGGGTTGCGGTTTATTCCTGGGGGTTTCTTCTGCTGACTGAGGGTGGGCCCCGGCTCTCAGGCCTCCAGTATCCCCAGGAGAGATACAAATCAGAGCACTTATTTTCTGAGGTCAGGGAAATTAATCCCTAGTTAATCCTTCGTCAACAGGCACCAACTATTAAAACTCACACACATTTCTCTGGGTCATTTCAATGAGATTATTGTGGGATGGGAGGAGTGGGGAAGGAGAGGAGGAAACATCAACTTAGGGCTCCCCCCCACACACAAATCTTTCAGCTCCTTCGATGGACATGGTCCGCATCAACGAGAGGGACTCAATCAAATGGATTTCACAACGTGGGAGAGGAGAGGAAGTGTGATTAGGATGAAATTTGAACTGTCCAGATTTTTATGTTCCCTTTTTTAAAACTTTGTCTCATTTTAAGTGTCGTTAAAAGTTTCTGACGCTCAAGGGTGTGATGGAAATGGCACACGAGAGGCGCGGGCTTTTCTTTCCACTTCCGGTCTGTGTCCCTTGCAGTTTCCAGCAGCGCCGTGTTGGATCCGAGGCATCTGTGGTCCCTGACAGCCACTGTAAAGAGTGGGTCAGGAGACTGGGAAGAATTTCTCCTTTTCAGTTAGAAACAAGCAGCAGTTACTTGCTATGGTCATTGTACACCTTGGATCTGATTTACTACACCTTTACATAAGGCACCAAAAGAAGGATGTTCTAATGCGCTGCTTTAATAGATGTGAAGAATGAGAGAGGGGGGAAGCTCTGAGAAATGAATTAAATACTCTCGGGTTATTATATTAGACACAACTGTAAATAGATCAACAAGCATGAAAAATTACGAATGCTATTTTCAAGCATTCCAAAAGCTACAGCAGCCTCACCCAGTACTGTTGAATGTCTTAGGATGTTTGCCATAGTGGATCTACGTCCAGAAAGTGAAAAGCAAACCCCTGGGCTTTTTCCCTCATTTCATCTTTTCTTAAAATACCCCACAAAATATAAACAATCTCAGCTAATTAACCAGTTAACAGTGCCTTGGGCTCACTTTAATCTTGGGCACACTGCCTCACACTTTGAAATGAAAAATTCCACGTTAAGGTGGAGGATTTAGAGACTTACCAAGTCAAAAAGAAATCATAAGTCTTGCATTTTTAATCATCCGTCCTCCTGGTCGATGATTTACCCCATAATTCCCACCAGAAAAATGAAAAAAGTTTTGAGGAACGAGTTATTCTCAATGTAAATCTCCCACCAGCCTCTGTCAATCATGTTAGCCCTTTCCTCCTCGTTAGCCTTTTCCCACTTCCTGCCTGAAAACTACACTACTATTTAATTGCTTGGCGACTTCCCATTTTATTGAGAGGCAGAAAAAACATAAGAGCTAAAACACGGAGATGAGGCCCTGGCCATAAATTGTCCCCTTAAGCAATGAAACTTGCCTCTCCAGTGTGATATGGTGGGTGTTGTGGAAAACCCCTACAAGTGCAATTCTGCCTGAGCCCACAGCCCCCATCACTTACAGCCGGCCCTACGGTTTTCAGGAGCACCATCCATCAGAGCCAGGCTCGCCAACTGCATGCTCCTTAAAGCCAGGTTGAAGGGCACAGCCGGGAGCCAGCTTTGTCCACCACCCTCACCCACTCCGAATTTATCTTCTGTTCTCATGGGGTGATAAAAGCAAAAGAAAGGGGTGTGAGGTAGTCCCGTAGCAAGCCTAAGGCACTGGGTCCCATCTCCCAACACCAAATGGAGGCGGGCACAGGAGATCTGTAAGAAGCATAGCTATAAAAAGTTGTACAGCGTGGCTACACCCATCTTGCCATCCTATTTCTTAGGGAAATCGAACTATTTTGTCATAATCCAGTGAGAAACTGTAGCTAGGTTTTCAGCCTCCTGAACTCAAAAGAATTCACTTCTCTCCCATTCATACAGTGCCCAAATCTCCATTTCTCCCTCCGTAGCAAGACAGAAACCATTATCAGATTATGCCACATCCTGGAATGTGCCCAGCGCGCGTCTGGCCTCTGAAGGCTGCTTCCAGTGAGTCTCAGAGACCAAGTGGGGTCTGGTGTTTCAAAGCCTGGGAAAGCGTCCGTTAGTGACTTCTCTAGGAGGCTGCCAGCCAAGAAACAAAGGCAGCAAGTGTTATTAGAGCCATCCACTGATGTGGACAAGAAAGTGGATTTTTGACGCTGCTCAGAAAGCCATGCAAGTGCATAGATGAGAGAGGGAGAGAGGGAGAAAGAAAAAGAGGAAGAGAGGGAGGGAAGGGAGGGAGAGAGAGAAAGAGAGAGAGAATGTCTAGTAAGGCTCAGAAGAAACTCAAGCAAGGTTACTGTACAGGAAGATCAGGAGGTAGAATACTTAAGTGTATTTTTTACTTTTAAAGATATTTTTAGATTTTTAAAATTATTTTATGTGCATGGGTGTTTGCCATGTGTATATGCACCACAAAAGAGGGAATCCAATTCCCTAGGGCTAGACTTACAGACAGTTGTAAGCCACCATGTGGGTGCTGGGAATTGAGCTCGGGTCCTTTGCAGGAACAACCACCAAGGCAACTCTCCAACCCTCTATTTGGTTTCTGCGCATTTTTTTAATCGGGTATGTGAACACGCATTACTTTTGCCATTAATTTTAAAAGCGTTAAAATATGGAAGAGAATAATGACCAATATTTTCTACATTTCCAAGTCCTAATACTTAGCACAGAGAGGCAATTTTGTCCTACACCCAGAGGCAAGATTGGCTTAGGAAAAGGCTTTGAGATACCAGCTTTCCAAGTTCCAGTAATTTCTAAGCAAGTAGACAGAATCTACTGAAATGCTTAGAAGCGTTGGCCATTGAGTCCCGATCACACCTCTACTTTTTCTCCTCAGAAGCAGAGCCCTGAGGGATGACCCCAGGATCATCTTTCCCGGTACCCAGCCAGCACACTCACCAGAAATTTGGCTCAAATCTAGGAACAGCTTCTGCATTTACTTTTCGAGCAGAGGACGACCCACAGAGAGAAAAGCAAACAAGAGAAACAAGATTACTATGAGTCTCCAGGGACATATAGTCTGGCCTGGAGGCTGCTAAAAGAATTGCCTTTGGCTACTCATTTAGGGGGAAAAATGCCTGTCTCAAGTAGTATTTCAAACTAAAGTTCAAGTGGATGTATTTAAAATGTCAAAGTCATAAAACAATAAGAAAATGTAAGTGAAAGTCCACGCAGTTTGGTAGCTGAGGTATTGTTCTAGTTTGTGTCTTCTAAATACAGTGAAGTATTAGACACCTTCTTATAGACACAGCCCCTTCCCGATAAGAGTTACAGGGGGAAAGTATATTAAAAAAACGATGCATACTGGTAAGTGCACAAAAGAGAAACAGACAAGACCGGGAAGTAAGAGAATTTTGCAGGGAAAGATCAGTGGTTAGACAGGAAGACACTCTCAGGGCAAACCTAAGCTGCAGCCTGCAAGATGAGGAAGATGATAAAACAGCAGTTCTGGGAACACTTCTGTACTGGGGAGAGAATTCCAAGAGCTTTGCATGAGTTGACCGACTTAATCCTAACAACCCTTAGGTATGCACTGTTATGAAGATGGGTCCAAAGTCACAAGCCAGAAAGCCTATAAAGTAACTTCTTGTTAAGAGCTAATGAACCTGAGTGATCCTCAAATACCAGGGTCTAGAGTCTTCATTCTAGAACTGCCTTTCAGCTACAAGGTGTGGTGTGGTGTGGTATGGTATGGTGTGGTGTGGTGTGGTGTGGTATGGTGTGGTATGTGTATGTGTGTGTGTTATACATAAATACTTCAGCCAAATGAACAGCACCCATAGAGTCCCAGAGGCAGAAATAGGTTGGCACGTTCCCTGCCAACCAAGCACGGGAACACAGTGTTCGAGGGTAACAAGGGGTAGGGATGGAGAGCAGGCAGATGGTGCCCCACCCTGCAGCTCATGTTAAAGAGACTGTCAGGATGGGTTCAGGCAGGGGTGTGCCCAGTGGGACCACACCCGAAAGAATTACAAGACAAAGCGCAAGGACCACAGCATTCCTGCTTCCCAGCGAATCTGCGCAGAAACAAGAAAGGAAAATAAACACTCAACTGTCTAAAATGTTTACATACAGTCAAAAGCAGCAAACATGATTCAAGGCCAAAAAAAAAAAGACTGATACTTCTATAGTAAGATACTTTAGAAGAAAAACATTCTGGTATAGTAGAAACAAAAAACACCCGTTTCTCTAGTGCATGAACAGAAAATTCTACAAAAGAAAAAAAGATCTACAAAAATACGAATGCATCAGAAACAGTTCTTATGTTCATAAAGCTCCATGCACTTGGTTTTTTGTTGCTGCTTTAGTTGCTCAGATTTCTTGGGAGGGGAAGCATGTGCTATGCTACATGCGTGGAGATCAGAACCTGCAGGAGGTGGCTCTCTCCTCCTACATGTGGGTCCTGGGAAAGGAACACAGGCCTGGCAGCAGATGCCACCTGCTGAGCTGCATCGGTCCCCCATTTTTTAAAACATTTATTTTGTGTGGGGGTGAGGGGTAGTGTGTGCAGGTACCATGCTGCACCTATCAGAGGACACCTTGTGGGAGTCGCTCAGTTCTCTCTCCTTCCACCACGTGGGTCTCAGGTCACGAGGCTTGGCAGTAGTACCTTTACACACTAAGCCATCTCTCTTGCTCCCTTATTCTGTTTTAAATTTGCTTTTCGCTGGCGATAAGACGGATACAGGAAGAGAGACCTCTTACACAGTGTCAGAAGTACTATAAGCTAGTTTTGCCTTCCAGGTAACACAGTGAAAAGGCCTCTTTCTTAACTGGATAGTGTGAAAAAGCTTAGATTGGCCTCAAACATATAGTTGGAAGGATGAATATTAAACTTGTTCAAAGAGACTTGTTAAGTACAGTACATTTCTAAAATCAAGCCCTCAATCACCTTCGACAGCTACAAAGTAGTGATTTGTTGGTGTGGAAGGTTTACCCTTTGTCAACTGATAAAACAGGAGAATGTCTGCATTTAAACCCTGGTTTAGTACATACATCATGACACTGGGAATCCAGTGATCTGACACAGGTATGACCACGCTGTTTTCTTTTGTGGTGCTGGAGATGGAACCCAGGACGACTTCCAGCATGCTTGGCAAGCACTCTGCTACTGGACGCCCTCCCTAGCACTGATGGTACGTTTATACTCCATTACTTTTCTTTGTTTTACTTTTTCTCCATTCGACACACATTATTCTTAATAATAAACAAAGTTGTATTTCCTTAATGACTACAATTATGAGGCCAGCCTGGGCTACAGTGAGACTCTCTTGCAAACGAACAAATGAGCACAAACAAAAAAGCCAAATCCTTCAGGGGGAAAAAGAAAAATCAACCACTAGAAAATGTTAAACTACTACAGAAGTTCTCAAACTGCAGGTCATGACTCTGCTGGAGATTGCATATTACAATGTGTAACAGTAGCAAAATTACTAGGAAGCAGCAATGGAATAATTTTATGGTTGGGGTCACCACAACTTGGGGAACTCTTTTAAAGAGTCACAGCATTAGGAACGTTGAGAACCACTAGTCTATTTAAACTGACTTGAAGAGAAGGCTTGATGTAGACTTGAGATGAACTATGGCAATGAGAGGAAGGACTCCGGCGCCATCACTGAGGCCAGCAGCATTTCAAGGTTCAGGAAAGCTCTTGTGGAGCACAGCTCTGAGTGAGCAAAGGCTTTTCAAAGCCAACCCTGGACCGTTCTCCCTGCTTCTCTATCAGTCAAGGCATTGTGTGTCTACCTGAGCAGCTACCAAAACTGTCACTGACTCCCACAAACCAAGAGCACAGTGTGACAGCCACTTTGACCCCAGAAAGTGTCACAGTGGGTGGTGTCTTTTTCACTCCACAGGCAGCTGGGGAACCCCACTTTCCTGATACGGCATCTATGCCTGCCTCAGGCCCGGCAGAAGCATCCACACCCTTCCCAGTGGCTTCAGGTGCTGGCAAATCCGATGCCTCAGCCCCCTCAAGCGGAGCTTCTGGATACACTGCCAGGTCTAGCCTCCTGCAGAGCAGAGCCCTCTGACTGATCAACCCCCTTCCTCTGATCTAAAGCTTACACCCTACCATTTTTTGATCTTCACTAACATTTACTTCTGCCTTTTGTAAGGGGCCCTGGCATCAAACCCAAGTTCCGAAATCCCAGCTAAGGGAAGTTAAGGCAGGGGGATCCCAATCTGAGGTCTGCCTGGGGCTACAACGGGAGTTTTAAGCATCCATTCCTCATAAATGTTCCTTTTTACCTCAGTGGCTCCCAAGTCTGTGTGCTCCTGGCTTTGAGAAAACACACTTTCTGTCTAAGTGATGCATTTGGGGTGGGGGGTTGGGGGAAGGAGGAAGATGACTCAACTCTGCAAGCCCAGGGACCGGAGTCTATGTCCCCATCGCTCATATAAAAAGCTACACATGGGGGCACATGCTTTTGATTCCAGTGCTGAGCAGGCAAAGACATGTGCTCTGTGGCTCGCTGGCCAGCCAGCTAGCCTAGCCTAATTGGAAAGCCCCAAACCAGTGAAAGATCATGTCTCAAAAACAGGGTAAATGGATCCTGAAGAATGGCATCTGAGGGTGACAGCTAGCCTTTACATGCAAGAGTACACATGTGTACATGTATCTGAACACACACACACACTTATTTTTTAAAAGAATACATTTTTACATTTCCCAATATACAATGAGTGATTGAGCTGCCATATACCAGCCCTCCATCTTATCATTACCATAACTATCTACACGTGCTACAATTCTATACCAAGCTGCATAAATATATAAGTCATGAATCCATTTTTCAAGTAGGGTATGGGGATTGAGGTGGTCTGAAATAAGAATGGCTCCCACAGGCTCATATAGGTGTGGCCTTATTGGAGTAGGTGTGGCCTTGTTGGAGGAAGTGTGTCACTAGGGATGGGCTTTAAGGTTTCAAAAGCCCATGCCAAGCCCAGTCTCCTATGGATTATGATATAGTGCTCAACTACTACTCCAGCCCCCACCTGCATGCCGCCAGGCTCCCCACCATGGTGACAGCAGCCTGAACCTCTGAAACTGCACACAAATCCCCCGATTAAATGCTTTCTCTTATACAAGTTGCCTTGGTCATGGTGTTTCTTCACAATGGAGCGGCGACAAAGACGCGGCTGCCGCTTAGTAGGTAGAGTGCTTTCGTCACATGCTACATAAACTGGTTGTGATGACACACAGCAGTAGTTAGTCCTAGCACTCAGGAGATGAAGCTAGGAGGATCAGAAGTTCAAAGTCAGTTGGCAGGACGGCTCAGAAGGCAAAGGCGACCCGAATGCAATCCACAGAACCCATGTTAACGTGGAAGAGGAGGGTCAGCTCTACAGAGTTACTCTCTAACCCGCCGACATCCACACATGTGTTGAGACATACTCAGCCCCACACACCCATAATGGGCAGCACGGGTGGTCACCCATGCATGCATGTACTCACACATGCGCACTACAGAGCCCTTATACTATCAACACAAATAACGCCAATAATAATTTTTTAAAATGAAGCTCAGGGTCATCCCAGTCTACATAGGGAGCTTGAGGCCGGGAATATATAAGCGATCCTGACTCAAACAGCAGAGGAGGAGGAAATGCTCTCCCTTTAATCTTCCTTCAGCTCTTTGGGCACTGAGGTCCTAGCCTCAATTTCCCCATTTATGTGCATGTGCGCTCCACGCGGTTCCCCTGTCATACACATGCAAACTTCCTGCTCCCAACCCTGCTGCCCTCTCCAGGGAACATCAGCTTTGCTCATCCTTTCCCAGGACATCTCTGGCCCTGGCTCTCCCCACCCTCCACGCTGTGGCTTGATCTTATGCCTGGAACATTAAGAATTGAAGATTAGGGACACAAAGACAGAAGTCTAGGGTTCACACCAGCTCTGTCACTCACCATTCCATAACCTGCATAACGCTTAATCCTCCAAGTCAATCTCCTCCCTGTAAAGCCAGGCTAATAACAGCTGCTCAGGCTCCCTCACAGGTACGCAGCGAGGATCAAACGAATACGCTCAGGGTGTGTGTGTGTGTGTGTGTGTGTGTGTGTGTGTGTGTGTGTGTGTGTGTGTGTGCATGTCCAACAGCCTGCTTATCCCTGTTTCTACTCTGCCATTATACTTGAACTCTCTGCATCAGCTGAGACAGGGATGATTCAGCTCATCATGGCCAAGGTTAACAGTATGACACCACCACTGGTTTAGTTTCTACTGTAAATTACTAATTTGGTAACAATCGCATTTCATTGAAAACAGGCACAACTTTTTATTTTCTTTTTTTAATTACGTGAGCATATACTTCTGGAAGACAGCAATACTAGACAACAATTACTGAGCACGTACTGAGTCAGGCACCATCCTAAAGCGTTTTACAAGGGAGGTCTTTACTGTTATGTATTTACATTGTGTCGATGGGGAAACTGAGGCAGGCTAGCCTCTCTGTGATCTAAACCCAGGCATCTTACTCTAGAGCCTACACCTGATGCACTGTCCTGAGACTCCATTAGTGATGACACACAGGGAGAAGGGGTGATGGTCTCTTAGAATGCTGGGTGGAAGAGGCTATACACCCAAGGACCCTTGGCATCTCTACTGACAGTCAATGCTGTTCTGACTGCAACCTTCAGGTGTTGCTGGACTGGTCACTCTTCTATCCTGAAGTCAAGGAGTCTCACTCACACGGCTTTCTGAAAACCAGCTAGTAGAGTGTCCCACCAACCCCAGAAAGGCCATGATAGCAATTCATCCTACAGAAAGGACCACACTCATGGACAAATACTCCAGGAACAAGGCTTCTAAAATTATAGAAAGAGAAGTGACATGTATATCCTAGAAAAAGATACGGTAGAGAGACCGAGCGTTATGCAGTCAGATGAAGCGGTCTGGAAAAAGGAATTAATGAGCATGTGGTAAAGTGTGGGGGGCAGCCTATTGGTTGGGCCTGTTCACAAAGTTTACAAGCATGGACTAGTCACTTAATTTCACTTAAGTGAGCGTCGATTTTCTCAGGTGCAAATGGTGACAAAGTACGGATCTCATCAGTAATAAACCGGCAGGCCGGAGAGATGGCTCTGCAGGTAAAGTGCCAACCCGATCACCTGAGTTCAGTCCCCACAATCCACAATGGAAGGAGAGGACCCAGCCCTGAAAGCTGTCCTCTGACCTCTGCATGCACACACACGCACAAACAATAATAAAGGAAAAAAGAAATACTCTTTAAAGGAGCCAATAAATTAACCCCTACAAAGAGGATGGTGTGGAGCCCGGCACAGAGCAAGAATGTGGTAAATGTCAATCATTTCTAAACCAATCTAGTAAATGAACCGCACATACTACATAAAGTGGGAAAATAACTCAGTGAAATGTTAACATCTTCAAAAGAGGGACAATATTTTTCTTTTAAATCCCCTGTATTTTTACTTTTGTCGTTTGAATTGAGCCAGCAATATACTATTTAAGCATTTTCATTTATTTCAAGTAGCCTTAATAATACTCCTCTTGGTCTAATAAATTCTTTCCAGTATTCTCCAGTCTATGCATATTGTGTTTATGGAAATGGAGTATTTTATTGATTTAATCTGAGGAGTAATACATTTTACTTCCATTCTTCAGCGTCAAACAGCCTGCTCATATTTCATCCTATAAAAATATTTTTTGCACTCATATACGTTTTCAGATTAAGAGCAATCTGAATGGAATATTAGAACATAAAAACCTGTGGAAGGGAATGGATTAATGTCTGTAAAAAGTAAAGTTATAGGAGACAAACATGACAACTTTGTGACGGCTATCAGATAAAAAGTATAACCTTACCTTAATCACGTAAGGGCAGAGGTTACCGCAATAAACATTTCAACTCCACAGACAACTTCTTAGTGTGGCCAGAAGATGGACTCAATTCAGTAGCTCAGCAGTCCGTCCGGTACAGCCACAATCATTCTGAAAGGGAAAAGATCTCACTGAGGGAAGTGTGACTAAAGTAATCTCCTTTCTCCGTTCAGAAATCAAACCTCGACCTCTTTCCTGCTAGGGTGGGAACAGGATAAAGAACTGAGAAACTGCAAAAACCAGTCTCTCTGCTCTAGGTAAAAGCTGGTGATTTACCCTCACCCATTCAAAGAAAAGGGCTCTGTCCTTCACCGCCTTTCATCCTCAGTCATTAGCATCCTCCTGTCTGTGTATTTGCTAAGATCTACCTATGTCAGCCATGCACTCCACCAATCTTTACATTGTCTCCTACTATTTTACATTCCACCATCAACATCCTACACGGCAGTCTCCTGGGATAAAAACCCTGTCTGTCACTCACCCGAGCTCTCCACCAGACCTAATCTCACCACCATCTTTCCTTGAGCTGCTTCCTTTTCCACTGCCTGTTACTAAATCCATCAGCATACTGCATGTGTCTGTGACTTCTTAACAGCCCGTAGCCTGGGCTCTTCCTGTAGAGTGCCACCCGCCAGCTCTCTTGCATAGAACTGCTTCCCTCCTATCGCCTGCGCAACCTCGAACAGCTCACCCTGGACGCAGCTCTTGGTTTTCTTCGCTACACAACCAAGAACCAATGCCAGTGGGCAATGGTGGCACGCCTTTAATCCCAGCCCTCAGGAGGCAGGGACAGGCGGATCTCTGTGAGCTTGAGGCCAGCCTGGTCTACACAGCAAGCTCCAGGACAGATAGGGCTACACAGAGAAACCGAGTCTCAAAAAAGAAAACAAACAAAAAAAACTCCACAACAACAACAAAAAGAACCGATTCGGATGCCAGCTTTCATACCTCACCGCTCTGTGAACCAGAGGTCCCTGGGTATGAATCGTGGCCCCAACACTCTGCCGAACAGTTTTCACACCTCACCGCTCTGTGAGCCACAGGTCCCTGGGTATGAATCGTGGCCCCAACACTCTGCCGAACGGAACCAGGTTATGTCTGCTCTGCCAAAACCCTCAGCTTCGCTATGGCTAAGAGGAGAATGTGCATCCTGGAGGCAGCTGTTAAATAAGAAGAGCACAGTCTTGCATCTCACAGATCCCAACACAGGTAAAGCGGCACCAGCCGGTCCCCATCCCACCTAACAGACTGCCACCAACCCTAAGGCTCTCTGGCCTTAAAACATCTAAACCCCAAGTCCTCTTTCACTCATATCCTTAGTGTTAAAGAGTTTGTCTTCTGCCAAACAGAAACGCGTCTGCTGGCTTTCAGTTCTCCCATGATCTACCATCACACTATGTGCCACCAGTTTCCAATTCCTTCTGTTCCAGTGAGGCTAGTCTGACTAGCCAAAACCATGCATTCTTTGTCCCTTTTTGAGACACAGGCTTGGTTCCCCAGCCCCAGCAAAGATCACCACCCACATACCTTAACAGTCACTCACCCACCAACATTACTGTCCAGTGTGGAATTATATATCAAGTTTAACTGTGCAGCTGGAAAGAGATTATTCAGATTAAGTTTTTCATTTCAGTGTAGACGGTATTAGAGTTTTTAGAAGTCAATTTGCTTCTGAATCAGCTCAGATTCTGGGCCTCTTTGAGGTCAACAGGGTTTCACCGCAAAGGCATAATAAATGCTCGAGGAGATCTATGGACCTAGATTTGAATCATTCATCATACGTGTATTGTTGAAATAGATTGTTACCCAGCTGTGTACAGCTTTTGTATGCCAGGTTCAATCACCAGTGAGTTCCAGGCACAACAGGTACCAATCACCTGCTGGGTCATGTAGGTCCAAGGATACATGCTGTGAATATGGCTTAGCACATTTGTAGAAGACACTCATAGGCAGTGTCAAAAGGCTGAGTACCACTTACAGACCAGACCAATCAGTCATGGAGACAGGAGATGAGCTTCAAGTATGTCCAATACCTCATGCCAAAGTGAATACATTCTAATTTCAAATGGCAACTCATAACCAAGCACCTACAATTAACACCCCCGCCCCAGAAAAAGATGATGGGTTACTATGATTTTAGCCCAAAGATGATGGAGAAAGAACAAAAGAAAGGTTTTGAGGGAAGAATGAGGAGTAGAAGATACAGTGAAGTGTCAAGGGATTCAGGAAGAGTATGTGGTGGAGGAGAGATGCAGCCACTACCAAGGTGAGAGAATCATGCCAACAGCAGAGGCACCAAACGTAAAGAGATGAGCATGGCGATCGATGGAAACTCATGGAAGCCTTGGCCTTGGGAAACGGGAAGCAACAAGTGGCTCCCAGGTGCAATTTTCAATATGGCTGACAGAAGCCACCTGTGGCAGGGGGCTGAGGAGAACGCAGGAGGGCAAATGGAAACAGTAGTCTTGCCCATCATCAGCTCTACAGTTCACTGCTAGTCACTTTCAAAGACTCTGCCTCACCTAACAGTCTGATCTAAACACCCAAATTATTTAGTTTCATCCCCGTCTCTGTGGGAGAAATCCTGACAGAGAGGAAGGTCCTGTTTGGACGGACAGTTTCAGAGGGTGGAGCAGCTAGGTCCACATCAAGGTGGGCCAGGAAACCGAGAGCGCTAGCAGGATGTGGTGTGCTGCGTGGTGATGATATACCTCCTCCAGCCAGATCCCAGACCCCGTGGTTTCCACCAGGTTCCCCAAATATCACCACGGGCTGGAGACACTTCAGTTCCAAGCTGTCACGGCACCTACGCTTGTCCTTCTCCGCTGCTCGCTTAGCCCCCACGCGGAGTCTGACCATGGACAAGAATGGCTTGCAAACCCTGCTCTGCCAACACCACCCTGCTTGCCTGGTTTAGTTGCAGAACCATTCGGCACTTTACACCGTCAACCCTGGAGAGCTGGCATTCAGTCTACTGCTTCAGGAACACGGCGGTTACACAGATAAAAGAAGACGGATATGACAAACCAACAGCACGATGTTGGGTAATTTGTATAGTTAATGCTCAATTAGTTTAAAAGTAAAATGATCACTTTCAAAATAGTGTTTGTTCTCCATTACAGGCTTAGAAAATTCAAGAGTTAAAACTTTTTAAGTGCTGTTGGCATCTTGTTGAATCTCCTCCCACTTTGCTAAACATGCAGGGCCAATTTATAAACATAACACACAAACAGGGATTCTCTAGTATTATTTGCAACTGGCTTTTCCCATTTATTTTAATGGAAGTATCGAGTCATTTTCTACACCTTTATTTTAATGACTTCATGAGATTTTTATTTTAAAAGTCCCTTTGACTCAGTGAAATAATCTCTAAGCTCTGATTGTAAAGCAATGCTGAGTTGAATACTTTTTCACACACCATTAGCTACTTTTCTGGAAAAGTGACAGGGCAATTATATGAAACATATGAAACTGATCCTATGAAAAGCTGTCCAGAAGAATGTCAGATCCCATGGCAGTGGCAATACCCTCTAATACTGGGGTACTTTTTTTTATATTCTATAGATACTTGGAACTAGCATGCACTGAAGTTGAATGCATGTTACCTTCTTATACTTCTTGTTCATGCCCTTTGTTTTTCTACCTGAGTGTCCCCCTATGAGTTTACACTATCTCATCAGATAGTGTAAATTTTATCCACTTGGTATCCTGACTGTATACGGATTGGGAACTTTTGGTTGCAAGAAGCAAAGTCTACTGAAGCCTCTGAGGCTCAGAAAAGATCTTGGTGTGGGTCTCATGAGTCTTTCATATAGAAGGACACTAGCATGTGTGACATTTGTCTTGCTAGTTTCCCTAGCTTACATTTTCCCAAACAAGGAACATCTCTACTTTACTGATTTATTTAGAAGATCACAGAAAATCAAGGTCAAAGCAATCTTCATAAAAACAAAAGAACAAACAAGATCACCCCTACTTACTAAGCAACAGTTGCCTTATCATTCCAACCTTTTACGGTACTGTTAGGTGGGCCGGCACACAATAGAGTGACAGACCCTTATGTTTCCATGCAAGCATGTGGGGTTGGGATGATGGCTTACCAGGTACTTGCTGCACAAACATGAAGACCTCAGCTCAGCTTCCCAGCGCCTATGTAAAAGCAGGGTATGACGGCACGCACGCAAAAACATCAAGCCACTTGGTAGCAGCGTGCACTCGAGAACACACACACACCAAGCCATCTACTGATTCTTAGGAGTCTTCTCTGCTGTGTTTCTGGTGGCTCAGCTATAATCCCGGAGGCCAAGCCCACCCTTTTCACCAGCTTCAAACAGCTCCCAGCTCCATCCATTCTGCTGAGCGTCCCTAGCAAACTCAGTCTCTAGTAAACTCACTTCTCTCCCTTTATGTTTCTTTATTCTTAAGGGTCATTGTGATTTAAAAAGAAAAGTACTTTTGGCTGGGAACCAAGGCTACTCTCTCAGCCACTCAACAGCAAACGTTTCCTTTTTTCCCAAAGATCCTTGAGCAGCTTGTCCGTTAGGGAGGTCTAGCGGCAGCGCACACCCAAAACCCTTCTTGTGTCAAAGGTAAAGCCGCGCTCTATGAATACTGTATGCAC
This sequence comes from Pachyuromys duprasi, assembly GCA_028658305.1. Taxonomy (NCBI): domain Eukaryota; kingdom Metazoa; phylum Chordata; class Mammalia; order Rodentia; family Muridae; genus Pachyuromys; species Pachyuromys duprasi. The sequence continues at coordinate 38,940,453 of CM053762.1, read as the reverse complement.
AGCCCGAGCTGCCACCTGAGATGCCGAAGGCCCTGGCTTCACTGAACTGTCTGGCAAACACTGTTTCCATCAATGCCGGGCACAGGCTTTGGCATCCTAGCCACTTAGTCCCAATTATCTACCCTAAATGTCTACTATTTTCTACTGTGCTAGCTGTGCTGTGGGCCAGGAAGGATCTGAAATTAGGACAAAAGGAGGCAGCTGATAATGAAACCTGACTGCACTCACAGTTCTCTCTGGGGAGGCCGGAGGGCAAAAGTACATGGCTATGTGACCCTGGAAGATAGGTTTTTATCTTAGTGGAACCAAGAGCCTCGTTGCAAGAGAGGGAAAACACACACTTTGGTTAACTTGTTGGAGATTTAAAGACAAAAGCTTGAAATGTCAAGGCTAACACGTGTTTGAGAGAAGAGTTTCCAAACTGACTTTGGAAAGGCAATCAACTGTCTTGAATTTCCCTGCCACCTGATAGCGGGTACAGGCCCACGCATCTCAGAAGCCATGGGCAAGTGCAGCTGGCATCCCTGTGGTGTAGAGGTAGCCCTAGAAGCTACAGAGACCTGTGGCGGGGTGCTTGGGAGAAGCAGAGCGGATAGATCACCCAGCACTTAGGTAGCTCATCACCGACTTAGGGGCAGGAGGTATGCTCAGTGTTTTTCTCTTTTAACTTCCACTTACATATGGCTCTGGCTCCCCAGTTTCAGGGGGTCTACAACAGTAGGGCCTCGTCCGCCCTCTGGCTGCAGCCACAGAAGAGTGGGAAGCCCAAGAGAGAGCCCAGATGCTGAAGGTATACTCGAGGGGCCAAGCATGACTTCAAAGTGGTCCAAAAGTGACAGGGAGCAGGGTCGATCCAGGACCCAAAGGTCTTAGTGACATCGTGAAATCAGGTCCGGAAGCTTAACACAATCCCAGGAGGATGTGGGAAGAGTCTCGGCAACAGCCAAGGTGAACCTTGTCACCTGGAGAGAGACGCTCACAGTAAACATTAAGTCATCTTAGGAAAAATACAATAGTCCCTGTGCCTTTGGCCTGTGGACTAAGATTCACCCCAACTCAAATCAACTCTCGACTAAACAAACCAGTCAAGAGGGAAGGGGTTCAATACACCGTCTGTATGTTCTTAGTTCTGTGTCATTGGCTTTCTACATTCTCAGTAAAGGAGGCTTTTAAAAAAGACACCCGTGAGAAGGCTTAGACCACGAAGCCTTTCACTTAAAATTTCATCTTACTTGTCATCACTTAAAATGCCTGTCTGCACTAACAGAGACAGGCACGGCTGAAAGTGTCAGGTGCTGACAGCCATGGGCCCCGGCCTCAGGAACAGAGTAACTAGAAAGTGAACCACACTCCTCCGCTTTAACGTCAGCCTAGAGCCCAAGAAGTTCATTCCCCTAGAGTAGAGCCAATGAATAAATCCACAGTACACACTGATGGCACATGCAGGGACAATGCCTCTGTCCTTCCACGCAATCTGTGGCCTCTTTAGGGTTTTCTGATGAAGCCATAGATAGTGTCAAAGAAAGGTCATCTTTCCACCTCCTAACATACTCCCTGTGTCCTGGTTTCACTTCTGTTGATGTGACAAATAGCCTGACAGAAAGCAACCTGAGGAGCAAAAGGCTTATACAGAGCTGGTCTGCAGAAAGCTGAGGGCAGAGCTGAGAAAAGGGGGCACAGTAGGTTTGCTATGAGGCTCCTAGGCTCTTAGGAGTATTTCAGGATCCTGATACATTCATTCCTAAATTGGTTTTGCTTGGTAGATTGGCTTCAACCCTTTTCCTCTGTCTCTAGCTTGCTTAGAGGGCACAGAAAATTGGATCTTGGTTTTCAATTCAGTTGGTCTTTGTCCTTTAATTGGTAATTTAACGTTTTTCTTTGAAAGGTGTTTACAAACTCCTATAATTTTGTTCTTTTTCTAGTTGGCAAACCGAAACCAGAAACAAGCTGAACGACTCGGGTGTCTGGTAAAGAACAATGCACACCAAAATTTGAGGAGATTTTGAAAGGCTGCTACATATTCATAAATGGAAAAATTCATTGAGAAGATACAATAATTGTAAACATACATTTCTGAACATTGGGGCTCCAATTTCAGCCATAAAAATCAATTAAGTCCTGATACAATAACATCTTTGGATACGACATTGAAACTAAAAATCAACAAAGAAATGGAGAGTTAAGTCACACCACTGATCAAACAGCCTGAAACAAGGTTATCTACAGAATACCTCACATACCAGGTAACAAAATACATTCTGCTCCCAAGGGACCATGGCTAAAACAGGCTACATTCTAGGCCATGAAAAAGCCTTAACAGATACAAAAGAATCTAAATAATTCCCACATCTTATCAGACCAGAGTAAACAAAAAAGAGAGAAAGAAAAACTGAAGCCAATAGCAACAAAAACTTCAAAAACTACACAATTGCGAGTTCTCAGAGGCATGTGGCTACTACGTGACAATTACTTTTTTTTTTAATCTTATGCTTAAAACTAGTACTTCAAATATCATGCTTCAAAATCTAACCGTCAAATTTGTCAAATTGGACTGTTCCCATTCCGCCTCAGCAGACCATCTGATTCAGGAGGTTTGGGGCAGAGCCTGTGAGTTTCGGTCCTAAGGAGTCAGCAGGTGACGCTGCTTGGAGCCCAGAGAGCACGCTTAGGGCAGAAGATGCCTGATGCAAACACTGCAAATCAAGACACTTACTACCAGACGGGCAAGGGATATTAATGGCTTAGAAGATAAGGTCCCTGAGTCTAAAATAAAATCAGTTTCAGAAGCAGCAAGTTTATCTCAAGCTTCCTGTGTCTCTGAGGAGTGCCAGATTGCACAGCCTCTGAGTGAAATATTGTCGCTCCCTGTGATCCTCAGCAAAGAGCCAAGCAGACATTCGAGGCTGGAACTGAGAAGGGCGGAAGTGCCACAGTGCCAAGGACACAGGGGACGAAGCACAGCAGAGCGGAGATACTGATTCAGCCCACTTTTCTCAACCCCTCTGCATCCTGTAAGGCTGCCTTTATGGTCCTAAGTAAGGCTGTCTCTGCCAGTCCTCAAAGGAGGCTGCTTCCACTGCTGTTGGCATGGAGAAGCCCCTGTGATTTTATGGGGTAAGGCTCCTTCCACCACGAAAGACAAAATCCAGGTCACCCTAGCACCGGGCTGTGGTGGGTGGGCGAGCCACTCATCCCCTCCCTGGCTCCTCCAAAATGCCTTACTTTCTGCCTCGAGCCTCTAATCAGTTAGCCACAGTCACAAAGATAAGCGCATTGTTGCTGTAAGCCGACCCACTCTCACAGCAAACCTTTCGCAACCATGTGCTCACCTCATGAAGTGGAAGGAGCTACCTTCCAACTTCAGCCAGTCTTCTTTTTCCTGTGTGTGTGCGCGTGTGCGTGTAAGTGACAGCATGTATGTGTGTGCAACACGTGCGTGCCTGGTGCTCACGGAAGCGAGAAATCTGCATCAGACAGATGGTTGTGAGCTGGGAAGAGCCGAGCTCTTAACCACTGAGCCACTTTTACTGTATAGCGAAATGATCTCCAGATCTTTTCACTCCAGGCTTGGAAGACAAATATTAATCACCGGGGTTGGAGAGGGCTGAGTTAGAGAAGGCTTTAAACGTTTCAATCTCTTTTAGCACTTCAGCATCTGTGGCACTCACAGGGGCTTCTCCTCAGTGCTCACAGCCTCTGCCGCTTCCGGTTGAAAGAAACGCCTGAGGCTAAATTTTATTTAAATATGGGAAGTGGTCAAGCATCAACTTTACTTCAGGTGCTTCACACTGACCAAATATCATTTTAAATAATAATTTAATGTAATACCTATGTGTATTTTTGTGTGTGCTGTGTGTACGCAGTATCCCTGGAGGCCAGAAGAGGGCAGCAGATCCCCAGAGACAAGCGTTAAAGAGGGTTGTGAGCCTGGAGGTGGGTACTGGGAATCACTGAGTCATCTCTCCAGCCCCTTGTCACATCATCTTTTATTCTTTTGTGAAGACTGCTCTGTGGTAGTGATTTTAACCCAAGAGGCAGTCTAACTACCCTTCTGAACCCTGACAGCCAGGCTTTCTTCCTCTTCAAGCAGTAACTAACAGCCACACCAGTTCAGATGTTATTCATAAAGCCTGCTGGAAGAAAGAGAGACTTCCTCTTCAAATCAAACTCCCTTGGATTAGTAAATACACTCCTGTAAGGTCTGCAGAGACTTCCAAGAATTCAAAGCAAGTCCTGAGACCCACCCAACCTCCCCATCCTGGACCAGTAGGAGACGGAATCTCTGGATTGCTGGCTAGAAAACTGGAAGATACAAAGCCATTCTGCCAGAAGTAGCTTTTGCCTCTTCCTCCCTTAGAACAGGTCCTGAGGCAATGAACACATTCACTTAGACTTTTTAGCTAAAATGTTCGTGCCTTAGAAACACACAAACGTGAAGTTTGGTCACTTTTACACACATATGAGCCTGAGGTGTATTAGCGGAGGGAAACCATCAGCTTCTTGGTTTCAACTTGTTCTAAACTGAATTACTTACTCCCCTGGGTGTGGCCACCCACACCTGTAATCTCAACACTTAGGAGGCAAAGGCTGACAGCCATGAGTTTGGGCAGAGAACCCAGGCAGAATGTAGGAAACGAAAGACTTGATGAATGAAACATGAAACAAAGGAGCAAACTGTTTACCATCTACTTAAACATTCCCCTATAAACCAATATTTCTCTATGGATAATTTATCTATTGCTTTTTAATAAAATGTGGTGTGTCCCCCCCCTAAGAAATTAAGGACACTGCTCACTCTGCGTTTCAGACTATTAGCTGAGACTCCGTTTGACAATTCTATTTCTTTGCATTTGTTCAAAAAATGTCAAATTGGGTCTGAAGAGTTGGCTCAGAGGTTAAAAGCATGTATTGCTCTTGCAAAGGACCGGGGTTCAGTTCTCAGCAGCCACAGAGTGGCTAACTCTAACTCTAGTTCCAACTGATACACCACCTTCTTCTGACCTCACCAAGTACCATACATGTACTTGGTATACATACAAACATAGACACATACATACATACACTGATACAGGCAAAACACTCCTACATATATGAGTTTCAAAGCAGGTGAAAATACTTGCAATACAAGGCTGATGATCCAAGCCCCATCCCTGGAATGAAGGGGGAAGTGGACACAACTCCTAAAAGTTTTCCTCTTACCCCAACACAGTCACGGCACACGTACCTGTACATTGTCTTCTTATTTTATTTTCTATTCTCAGTTTAAAAAAAAAAAAAAGAAGAAGAAGAAGCATGGCCACATCCTTGCCTGGTCACTGGAAAAAAACCCACTCTGCTCAGTAATGTGATCCTAGCAAAGCAACATGCATGCATAGCCCTCACTCCAGCTGTTTACCACCTTGTTTTCTCAAGGCAGGTGCTGAGCCTTTCATTTAAGAGGAGCACCAGCAACAGAACGAGTCTAGCAAGGGGCACTGCCACAGAAAGAAACAGTAACTTCTGCCCTAGCAACTGTCACCAACCTCCCAGAGCTTTGCTCTGCCACTGAATGGACTGTATCGAGTGTTGAATGGACTGTATCAGGTATCGCTGTTTGCCTGAAGAACAAGACCTGTTCTTGCAGAGAACACACACACACACCTTTACCTGTCACATACAAGCCACCGTGGGGGCTGGTCCTGGTTGGAGCCCTCCTCCTCATCTGGGCTGTGGGACATTTTGTTTGTGGAGGTGCAAATTGGTGTCATTGAGAGTTAATTGATTTGGCAAGACATACCCACTGTCCTTGGTACAGTTTTTTTTTTCCTTAGTGTTGGTAACTTCCTATTTGTTTGGCAATGGGGGGTGGTTGTTGCTGCTATTCTTTTTGAGACAGGGTTTGGGTATATCAGCAAGTTGGTATGGAACTTGAGACCCTATTGCCTTTGTCTCCAGAGATGGCAATGCAGGTACATACCCACTCCATCTATGTATGGTTTGAACCTTCTGAAGCTTACTTTTCCCTCTAAAAACACAGTAAGGAAATAATGTTTTTGCTTGCACACAGACACACACACACACAAACCATATGTAGGAATAAATGCATTTGTTGCTTACTTTTTTACTGTAACAAAAAAGAAACTTAAATTATTAGACAAGCATTTAAAAGGTTGACGAAACCTAATAAAGAACTATGCAAATTGGCTTTAAAGTTAATGAAGTCACATTTAAAATCAATATAATTCACCAACTAGGATGTGTATGTGTGCATGTATGTAGAACAATTTAAGTTAATGGAGACAGGTGATTTTACAAAGGAAAATGGAAACACTCAATTTCCATAATAAATGGTGTTCAACAGACACATCTAGATTTTATCAGCAGCAGCATTAAGCTTGTCCCTGCCTTTCAGGATGATGAAAAGCCTTTAACAGGATCGACTTCCTGCTACAAAGCACCCAGTCCGGGTCACAGGTTCGGTTTCTGGGGACTGTCTCTTGATTTCTTTTCCTGTATTGAGCATGCTGGCCACCAGCTGGGCCCTCTGGCCAGCTAGATAGCTTAACTCATCACCAAAGCTGTTCTGCCAGGAAGGCAAGTCAAAGCGTCCTTCGTGCTCAGACTATCCTGAAGACATTTTTTTCACAGTCATGAAAATGTCATTTTTGATTGGAAAAAAAAAAATCAAGCCTAAGCCATCCTTATATTGACACCTTTTTTTCAAATGTACACAAACGTAAATCATCCTAGTGCATAGGAGAATTCCATAAACTCTTGCAGGCAATGATGACAGACCATACTCCAAGAACAAATTAAGACAAAACCCTCACAGAAGTAATAGGCATTTGCACAAGTGAGTCCCAACACGTCAAAAGCAAATTCTCCTAAATATTTACTTATTTAAAGACACACAAATCTGGCTACATGATCATTGTGAAAATACAGAAAGGCTCAGAAAGTACAAAATTAATGAACACTTCCTGTGATCAGTGACCAGGAGAAAAAAGATAGATATAAGCCTTGAGGAATTAAAAGAACTACCTGTCCAAATGAGAACAAAAAGCCTATTTGTTTGGAGAAGGTAATAATAAATATATGCACTGAAAAAAATACAACAAACAACAACAAAAACCAGAGAAATAATAACTCCAACAGCCTCTCAGAAATTCCACCCAAGGTAAATAGTGTTAGAGAGATAGAATGCAAGAACTCACAGGGCTCTTCTGGGCTCACCACAGGAAAGCTATGCTATGTCACAGTTGACACCAGGAAGGGGTAGGTGGCCTTGGAAGAGGAGCAGGGAGGCAGGTGAACAGAATTAGGTCAGGCTTTAGAACCAAGGGCTTCCTCACACAAAGAGGCTGCCCCAGGCGAAGAGGGTGGCTGGGAGAAACACAGCGGCTACTCCCTGGAGGCAGGGAGCGCCGATACATTTAGCAGCGCGGATGGAGAGCAGACTCAGTTTTAAAAAGAATCTAACAAAATGTATCAAGTGTTTAATGTGGCTACAGTTTTGTCTTGTTTTGGTGAAACAGTATCTCACTCTGCAGTCCAGGCTAACCTTGAACATTCAGCAAACCTCTTGCCTCAGCCTCCCAAGTGCTGAGATTATAGACATAAACCACCACAACTGGCTTGATTTATTTTAATGTTACTTCCGGCCCTATAATTTTGCATCTATTAACACAGAGTAAGGAAATAGCAAGAGAACATTTTAAAATAAACCCAGGCTGGGGAGATGTCTGCTCTGTTGGGTAAGGTGCTTGAAACATAAGCAGGAGGAACTGAATTTAACCCCCTAGAACCAATATAAAAGTTTGAACATGATGCTGCCTGCCTGTAACTTGAGCTCAGGGAGCACAGAAACAGGCAGATCTGTGGGGCTCCCTGGCCAGCTAGTCTAGCCTATGGAGTTGGTGAGCTGCAGGGTCAGTGAGGGACTCTGTCTCAAAAAAATACGATGGCGAGTGATTGAAGAAAGATGCCGAGATAGACGTGTACGTGTGTGTGTGTGTGTGTGTGTGTGTGAGAGAGAGAGAGAGAGAGAGAGAGAGAGAGAGAGAGAGAGAGAGAGAGAGAGAGAGAGAGAGAGAGAGAGAAAGAGAATCCATCCACAGGCTTAAGCCCAAATACAGTCACTGATCAGTCATTACAATAACAAATTTTTCAGAAACTTGATTTTTCAACTACCATGCAGACATCACATATGTTTATGAAGAGTCTAAAGTGGGGAAATAGGTTTCCAAGCTGAAAAGCAGGTATCAAGTTCAAGAAATAAAAAGCAAAAACCAAAACAAACAAACAAAAACCCACAGAAATGACTGGAAGGGAACCCACCAGAATGTAAGTGTTTTTTGCCTCTCATCTGAAGTCTATCAGGGGAGGTTATTTTTTTTTTAATATATTGATTTATTTACATTGGGAGTCAGAGGCAGCACATGCCACAGCGTGTCTGTGGAGGTCAGTTTCGGGGTCAGCTCTCTCCTCCCACCGAGTGGGTTCTGGAGACTCAGCCCAGGTAGTGAGTCTTGGGGGCAGGCCCCTTTACCAGCTAAATGTTGTGAGAGTGAATAAAATGCAGGCTTTCCTCACTCAGAACCCAACCCTTCTCACGCCCGATTAGTCTGCAGCTAAAGACAAATTATGTCATTTTGTGAGGTAGGAGCGTTTGTTTGAGACAGCGGTGTCCAGGCTCAGCAGCCCAGGATGACCCCAAACACTGATCCCCCTGCTTCTAACCCAGTGCTGGGATTACCGGCATGTGTCACTATGATCAATGTAATCTTTGAACTTTTTTTCTTCCTCCCTAAAATGGGAATCAAAGTCAGCTAAAACTACCTCCAGATTTAACAGATTCAACAACTACCCAAACTGACAAGTTTCCTTGGTACAGGAAAAGTCTGATGGGCAGGCTCAAGAGTTTCTCCAGGTCGCCACGAAGCTTCCAGAGGAACCGATACAGCACCAAAGCCCCATGAAGAGGAGACAGACAGCAGTGCTGCTTTCAGAAGAAAACATCTCCAGGGGTCCACAGGTAGGTTTCAGGCCCCCAACCACGCTGCATTCTACTGGCACCTAATAGATGCTGAGAAAGCTTCTATTGCCGGATCCGATTCACACACAAGGGACTTAGAACAGATTAGACTCTGCAGAGGAATCTTTCATGGCCTCTCCCGAGCTAGATGAGAGCAACTGTCGGTGGTCGTTCGGCACTCACTTCCGCACTGTCAGGGTTCCCCGCTAAGTCTTAAGGTTGGGGTGCTACCATGTTCTTGGCAGCAGTCATAAGCCAGAGAAGGTGTGTGGGTATGAAGGCTGGCTATAGAATGAGTAGTCCCCAGTTCTCTGGTTCTAAAATTACAAAAAGGTTGCCTAGCCACTTTTCCTGCTCTTTGCAAGGGCTGCGGATAGCACAGAGGAAGACCTGCTTTGTGCCCCTTTCTCAGAGTCCTTTGTGTAATGCGGAGGTCAGTCACTGCCCAGCTTCACCGGGCTCCTTCACAGTGGAGAGCCCCGAACTCAAGGCAGCGGTCACATTTGTCCAAGTGGTGGCTATCCCCCTCAAACACAGCCACCTGTGTGGACCAGATGGACTCATCAGAAGCCAAAAGTAATGTCGTCAACGAGATCATGTGAGGTTACCCAACAAGGTAAGGTGGCCTGGGTCCATCAGGTCTCAACCCTCAGCAATTCTGGTGAGGAAGCATGGAAAAGAAACAGACCGCATTGGGGACATCTGTTGAAAAGGTACCAGAGGATGGAAGAAGAGCCACACAGAGCCAGATTATAGGGCTGCCAAACTGCAGGAGTGAGCCGAAGGTGGACCATAATGGAAGTGTCTAGTATCAATGAAGCCAACTCAGCTACCAGAACACTTGAAACACTGGGTCTCCACACTCTTGTGTATTAGCAGTGTGTTCTAGTTTGATTTCTGTTGCTGGGATAAACATTCTGACCAAAAGCAACACAGGTGGGGAAGAGACTTATTATCTCACATTTCTAAGTCATGGGGCAGGGCAGGGGTCCTAGAGAGATGGCTTAGAGGTTAAGAGCACTGGCTGTTCTTCCAGAGGTCCTGAGTTCAATTCCCAGCAACCACATAATATAGCTCATAATCATCTATAATAAGATCTGGTGCCCTTTTCTAGCCTGCAAGCACACATGCAGGCAGAACACCATATACTAAATAAATAAATAAATAAATAAATAAATAAATAAATAAATAAATCTAGGTCGCAGGGTCATGGTCCATCACCCAGGGAGGTCTGGACAAAAACTCAAAACAGTAACTCTGCACTGTGGCCCATGTTCACCCGGCTTACACGTGCATAGGGAAGTTACCACCCATGGTGGGCTGGGCCCTCCTACACCAATTAACTATTAACACTCCCACCACCACCGGCTCAGGCTTGCCCATAGGCTGATCTGATCTATAAAATTTTGCAACCAAGGGCCTTTTTCTCTCCGATGACACTAGGTTATGCTAAGTTGACAATTAAAGCTAATTAGGCTATAGTACAGCTACGTGCACTTCATCTTATTAACATGAAACAATCAGACCATGTATCTGCTATATGGGCAGGCATGTGTGGACCATTGTCTATATTGTCTCTATTGAGGGTGTGGCTCGGCTTGTTTTTGCTAAAGGTGAAGGTATAATAAAAATGTGTTTTTGTTTTGTTTTGTTTTTAGTACATTTATTCATTCTCGCCTTTGTGTGTATGTGTCAGAGAGACCCATGCAGTTGGTTCTCTCTTCCACGATGTGAGTCCCAGGAATTAGCTGAACTCAGGCCATCAGGCATGGTGTCATGAATCTTTGCCTGCTGAGCCATTTCCAAGGCACCTCAATCCCTCCCACCCCCATCCTGGTTTTTCTAGACAGGGTTTCTCTATGTAGCCCTCACCATCCTGGAACTCTCTCTGTAGACTAGGCTGGCCCCCTCAGAGATTCACCTGCCTCTACCTCACAAGTGCCGGGTTGAAGGCGTACGCCACCACCGGCCAGCTTTAAAAAAGTTTTTCCACTTTGACCTGACTCAGAAAAATGCACTATCACCAAGTGACAGAGGTTAGGACACCTGCCAAGCTTCACAACAAAGACCCTGTGCTCAGGAGCTCAACAGCCACAATAGTTACAGAGAAGAAAAAGAGCAAAGTATGTGACTTGGCTGGAGTCCAGCAAATGTTCTCAGCACCTGCGTGAGCCCTGCAACAGTCTAGGCTCTTACGTCATTTTTCGGCGACAAAATGACCACTGATCAAACGCAACACCCCGCCAGGGGTCTCTAAGCATTTCTGGATCATATTGCACTGGGAGATTCTTTTTTTTAATGGACCATCTTCCAGGAAAACATGCACACACAAATATGAGTGCATTGAATTTCCTTGTTGCTTTTTTTACCCAAAGAGCCTAGGAATAAGAAATGATTAGCTCTACCCCCTTTTTCCCCCAAAGATAAACATTTAAACACACGTAATAAGCAGACCGTCCTAAACGCAGAGTACTTGTCTGGGAGGAGTATTCATAGGCTTCTCTCTTGCATCATCTGAGGCAGTATGAGAAGACCCTCCAGAGAGAGCATGTCACTTCTACTCTCAAGCACGATACACAGTGCTGGCACAATGTCACTCAACTACACAATAGCTCCTCAGACTTCCCAGTGAATGCACGGCTCTTTACTGGAGCCCAAACACAATTCACAAAGGGCAGAGACGCAGACAGAGCTGCCGTATCAGCAATGTGAGGACACTGACTCCCCTCCCCAGAGCGTGGTAGATGAAACAAAAATTATTTTTGATAAGGGCAAGTCAATAAAGTCTGATATGAGAGTGTGCCATTGTTCTTTGAATGATTTTCCCCAACAGAGTCACAGGTCACAGGCCTGGGTCAAGGAAGAAAGAAAGGAAAGAAGGAAGGAAGAGGGAGGGAGGAAGGAAGAAAGGAGGAAGGAAGGAAGGACAGAAGGAAGGAAAGAAAAAGAAAGGAGAGAGAAAGGAGAGAAAGAGAGAAATAAAGCACAGATAAACAGATTAAAATCACCTGAGAACACCAACTGGAATCAGCTGAGATCAACCAGCTTCAGTTTCCCCATTTTAAAGGCATAATAACAGGGTTAACCGCATATAGAAGATATGTACATCTTGGGGGCAGGGGTGGGGGCAGATTTAGCCAGGCATGTTAAATCAGGCTACAGCCCACATATAATCTTCTTGCATTCATTCAGCAAATGTGTAATGAGATGCAACGATGAGTCAAACATTAAAAGAGCAAAATGTCAGGGAATGCTCTTGTGGACTGTGTATTCAGATGCTGGTTTCTGTGCCCTGAGATTCTGGTTGCAGTCCCGGCATGGACATTGTCATTTGTCATTATCATTTCTGCGAAGATGAAACTTTTCTATGAAGATGGTCTCAATGTTGTGTAAAAATTGCTTGCTCCCCAATTATCTCTGATTGGTTAATAAAGAAGCATGTGAGCCAATGACTGAAGAGAGGGGTGAGCAGGTGACTCTTCCCGTTCCCAGTCTGGTGGTCTCAGGGAGAGGGGAGAGAGTGGGGGGAGGGGAGAGAGTGGGGGGAAGGGAGTGGGAAGGAAGAGGTGGAGAGAGGAAGAAGTCGCCATGAGGACAGAGAGATACAGCAGAAGGCCAAGGCAAGACTGAGGTGGCAAGGGCACATGGCTGGGAGGTAGCCAGACTAGCACAATTGGGTCAGAATACACGACTATCTGTCCAGTTATAGAGCTTCAAACACTTCTCGAAGTTACTGTGAAGATTACATGCTGTGGTACACACACGGGACTTTATAATCTGTAAGCCACCGCATGAATACTGGACTGCTGTTAGCAGCTGCTAGAACTGTTAGCTTTCCAGCTTCCTAATGGACAAAGAAACCAATCAGTGTCATTAAGAAGAAATAATATAATTTTACTGGATTTTGCTCTAGAAATTGGTTTTAGTAGAGGCCTTTCTAGTACCAGCCCCCTCCATCCCAAATAATCAACACCTATTAAATTTATTCAGCAAGTCTGAAGCAAGTTTGTGGTCGTTTGTCTCATTTACACGATAAGAATTCAAGGCTTGGGTGGGCCCACTGGCTCACCCAGGCAGTGTGGCCGAACCTGCTTCATGGAGAAGCCCTTGCCTACACTCCACACCAAATACGCAAGCTGAGACTGGGGCATGCCAGGATAACATATGTGCAAAATGATTCTGAACTTTCGCCTGATTCCAATCTCCCCAGAAGCAAAGCTTACTCCACTATGGAACTGTAGAGCAATGCAACTGCCTTATTTCACACAAGATTGACAGGCACACCTTTAACCTAGTACTTGGGAGGCAGAGACAAGTGGATCTCTGACTTCAAGGTCAGTCTGGTCTATAGAGCAAGTTCTAAATAGTCAAGACTATACACACAAAAAGAATTCCTGTTGGAAGAAAAACAGGGAGGGTGAGAGAGAGAGAAAGCTGATCAGTGGTGATGCATGCCTTTAATCCCAGCACTTGGGAGGCAGACGTATCTATCTCTGTGAGTTCCAGGACAGCCTGGTCTACAGAGTGAGTTCCAGGACATCCAAGGCTACACAGAAAAACCTTGTCTCGAAAGAAACAAGCAAGCAAACACAACTTATATAAATATCAGCTAAATAGCCAGATGTGGTTAGTGATCCTTATCTCTAATACCCAGCATCTGGAAGGTGAAGGGTAGGAGATTTATTAGTTCAAGGTCATCCTCAGCTGCACAGCAAATTCAAGGACAGCCTGAGCTATATGAGACTCAGGTTCAACAAAAACCAAAATAATAATAATAATAATAATAATAATAATAAAATAATTAACTAAACAAGACTGCATGGCTAATCCACTGTGTGACTTCTTCCCTGGAGCACTGAACCAAGGCTGCCCTGTGCCTCTCTTTGCTGGTAGATTTCCATAGGGCTCTTTGGGGGTAGCAATCTCCTCCATTATTTAGTGACAGAATTTTTTTTTTTTATTTAATGCATGAGTGCTTTGTCTATGTATGTCTGTGCATCACATACAGGCAATACCAGTATAAGCCAGAAGATGGTGATGGATTCCCTAGAATTTAATTTACAGACTGTTGTGAGCACCTGTGTGGGGGTGCCAGAACCAGGATTTCTGGAAGAAAGGCCTCTACCTGACAGATCTTAACAACTGACACAAGCCCCTATTACATCCCTGACTTCTTTCATGCCTCTGGTAAGGCAGTTCAGCATCAAGTATCCGGAGCCATAAGTAAGGCAGAAAGAACTAACTTCAGCATGCATTCCATTCCCAGGAATCCGGCCTGTGTTCTTTATCAAAGGCCACATTTCCCAAACTAAGACCCCTTGTCATTTGTTAAGAGCTACTCTGCCCATTTTAGTGCGCAAAATTCCCTGTGTCTGGCACTACAGACGGCTGTGAGCTGCTGTGTGGGTGCTGGGAATCTAAACTGGGTCCTCCAGAAAAAGCAACCAGTTCTCTTAACCACTGAGCTATTTATTCATCCCCAAAGGCAGTTTTACTAAGAGCACATTCATATAAATGTCATTAAAGAGATATAAACAGGGCTGGAGAGATGGCTCCGTGGTTAAGAGCACTTCCAGGATTCAAATCCCAGCACCCACATGGCAGTTCACAACAGTATGAAACTGCGGTTCCAGAGGATCTGACACACTCACACAGACATACATGGAGGCAAAACAAAAATGTAAATAAAATGAAATAATTTTAAAAAGAGAGAGATTTATAAACATGGAAAGACATACAGGGTCAATCTAATAAGAGCAATAGCTAGTATTAGTAATACATGTGTATATGTATGTATAGGAAAAATCTTGCATTAATGAAATGAGAGGACATTTTTCTCTTTATATTTATTCAAATGTCCAATGCTGAGCCCCGAAGCTGGGAATCAACACTCCTTTGCCTCTTACTTGCTTCTCTGGTAATTCTCCTCCCTGCTTTTCCTTTTTAAAATGTGAAGCTTGTTTAAAAACTCTGGGAGGCAGCCACACCACTGCCGGACACACCAGGACAATCAATCCCTCCTCGCTTCTAGGACATCAGAGGTGGGAGAAGGATGGCCACAGAGAGTAAGTGCACTGGCGCCTTAAAGCTTTTCAGAGCTCTTACTGACCTAGGATCCCCCTACTTCAACAAAATGCCCTCTGCCCTTACTCTAGAAAGTTCTATTCAACAGAGCTTAGTTGTATATTTCTTTCAAAGCCTTCTTCACCCATCATTTCTGACATCAAGCTGGTCAGCTTGTCTCCAGTGAGAGATTTCAAATCTGACCCATCTTTATTAAAGGTCTCCTTTCCCACAACTAGGATCTTTTGCTACTTACTAAGAGCTACTCTACTCATTTTATTGAATGATAATTTAAGACTATTTTATGTTATAACACATAGATGTTAAAAATAATTAGTGGACTCACTGGATATTAAAACAAAGACTCCAAAGACCTTTACATACTATTAAAGTCTCCCTGCATCTCCCCACAGCCCATAGTTGAAACTTTACCTTTCACACCCTCCCAAAATACCATCAACTCTCCTTTTCCATAATGGTACCTTGATGGAAAATAACTAGAGCAGTCCAGGAAGGTAGTGGATGGCACCCAGTCAAAGGGTCACAGAACTGAAACATGACGACATCTCTCATAACATGAAGCCCTTATTTTCCCAACTCACCTACAAAGAATCTTAAGAAATTCAGACTATCACTTCCAACAATGCCATTATCCAAGTGTTCTCTACAACAGGGAACTCATTGTCAAGGGAGCTCAGGTTAGCTTGGCAGGGGCAAGTTCTTGGGGGTAAACCCATGAGGACTTCCTTTCCAACCAACCTTGAACAATCCTTTCCTCCCCTCCATTTCCTTTACTGGATGATCATTGTTACCACGTCTTTTCAGAGCACATGTCTAGAGAACTCTCTCTGAGGTCGAAGCTCTTGTTCTATCAGGGAGTCTGAAACATGAATAAACAACCACAAACGGCTGGCAACAGGACAAGGAAAGTTCCAGAAGGGAAGCATTAGTGAGAAAGAAGGAATGTGCTATCTGGCTTGGAACACGGACATGAAGAAGGCAAAGGACAAGCCTGGGTATATGGAAGGGACTTCTCTGTAGTTAAAAATGTGACTGAGACCTCACTTTGGACCATCAAAAGCCTTCTGGGTGGGCCATGCTTAGAAAAGCTGAGGTATTTTCTATTTCAGAAAATTCCTAGGTTTTCAATTTTTTTGTTTCCAGTCATTTGGTTTTTCTCCTGTCTTCAAAGACTGCCAACAGAAGTCTACAAATCAGAAAATGATATACATTTTTTTGACAATCTTTTGAAGTTTGTGAGGAATTTTTGAATGGATTACCATTGCAAGGCTTTAAAGTATGCTAGGATATGATGAAATTGGGACTGAACATTCAACTTTGGTTCAAATATTTTTCCTATGTGGTCACCTCCCTCAGCCTGTGTAAGCTACCTGGTAGCTACATTTTATTCATAGTTGTTTTGAGCTTTCAAATAAAAACAATCACACCGAATTTCACAAGCTTATAGCAAAACAAAAAAACAAAAACAAAAACTAAAGAAATCAACACAAGTCAAAGTACTAACTGTAAAAATTTAGCACACAACAAATTAAATCAATGACAACTGTAAAAATATTGCAAAAAAAAAAAAATCTCAGTGACTTTTACAGTTTTGGATAAGTCTGCAAGGCCTAAGAACAGGCCAGACAATTCTTAAGATGGTACCCAATTTCAGAGAAAAAATTTAGTGCCTACTAATGAGTTTTTCCCTAAGAACTTAAACAACAACAACAACAAAACAGGTATCTGTTAATTAAAAGAATACATTTAAAATTTTTTAAAAATATAATAGATTCCCTATTTACAAATTCATCCGCTCACTAAAATTTACTTATGATGCAAATCAATAAAGGTGCAGACCATCCAAATGCTTTCATTGGCATTCTGCACAGACTACCAGATGAGGCCAAAGGAGGCCATGTCCCTTGCTGTATATAAATCTTTTTTCACATCCTTTGAGGGGCCTTTGTGGATGCTGTTACCCTCTCTAGGCTCAGTCCTCTCTTCCAACTCCCTCTCCCTGGGCCACGCTAACCCTGCTGACACTTGCTTCCTGGGCATGCCCACTACCTTTGCTCAGGTCCAACCACAAACGCTTGCCTTCTTGACCCATGGATTGCATTATTTTTATGTGCAGTCTCCTGAAACATCTATATCTTCGGTCGCATGATTATACCTACAGTTTTGTCTGTTTAAAACTCATTTTTCAGTAGCTATCTGAACAATCCCCCACCTTAAAGTCTAGGACATGGATATTTTGTCCACTGTTACTCAAGGAGCCTTTAAGATTCCTGATATGACAGTTGCATATACAGATGCAGCAGATACATGCAGAGTAAATACACACATGAATGAGGAACATACGATAGGGTCCCAGAACTCCATTTTAAAGTGTGTTAGTACAAAGACTCTCAAGCTATGTAACAATGAGAAGACTACACATAAATTTAGCACAAATATGCTGCAGCAAATATGATCCAATGCTGGTCCTTTTCATCTAGTCCTTTCTTGTTCAGTTTCTTTGAAGAGTTATTTTTATGTTATGTGTATGAGTGATTTGTATATGTACCCTGATGTGTGTAGATGCCAGAAGAGGGCACAGCGTTCCCTGAAACTGGAGGTTACAGATGGCTGTGAGCCGCCATGTAGGGTCCAGAAATCGAACCCAGGTCCTCTGCAAGAGGAGCCAGCGCTCTTAACCAGAGCCATCTCTCCAGCCCTTTACTATTGCATCTTAAAGAAAAAGTAAGCTGTGTTTCTTAACCTTTAAAGAACTTGTGCTTTCATAGAGGTTTGCTTTTAACGTAACCACCATGTCATGACCAAACCTAAGAAAACTTGACAGGCGTCTGCGTAGAAATTTTATCTCAAAGGCGCTGTTATAGTAAGAACCTAAACAAGGTCCTCATTGCAGGCATAGTGACCGAGGCTGTGTCGCTGTAAAGCCCCACAGAGCTTAGAAAACAATAGCTCGCTCAACTGGAATGATTAAGTTGGAGGACCGCCCCAAGAAAGTGGAAAATAACAAAAACTACAGCTATTCAGAACACCACAAGACAGGGCAAGAACCAGAAGGCTCCAAAGAGGCTGAAAGTGGAGAACTAAGGGTAACTGGGGAAGTGATTGCAATTTCCTAACAGCGCCAAGGGTCTAGCTAAAACACTCACACTTCAGACCACTGGAGTAATGAACAGATTTTGCGAAGGGAAATCTTCTGGATGTGGTGCCTAATTTATTTCATTTCCCTAAACCTCCAAGTCATAAGGACCTTTGTACATCAGGGCACCTTAGTAACTGGGACACAAGTTCAAAAGATTCCTGGGTCCAAGGCTGTGTTTTATTTCTCCCAAGAGACCAACATAAACTATGCCTGAAATGGATGACAATGGTGCAAATGATTATCTCACAGTTCTTATTTCTCGGCTTTTTCTAGAAAAGGAAATGAACATGACCCTCAACTTATCCGGGTAACAGCCCTGGTACAGGTGACCAGGAAGGGTACTTGAGAACCGTAAGTAAAGGTTACTATGATCACACCTGACTTACAGAAGGAGAAAAGAGGCCGCGGGTGACCTGGCACAGTCAGGAGCATGTCTCACAACTGTCAGCACCGAAGATCCAACTCCAGAAACCAAGATTCAACCCACACTTAGCCAGGGGGCTGCACAACTACACTATCAGGTTCCGAATGCTTCTCTCTGTCACAGGCAGACAGACTGACAGACACAAACACAAGAACACCTTTATATGCTCAACAATTTTAAAAAGAAAAATAAGCTTAGTAATGATGAATTCAAGTATTTTTCCTCTCTCCTCCTTTCTTATTTGGGTGTGTAGGGGTTGAGGGGGTCAGGCATCTTCCTCAACGCCTCTCCACTGGCATGTGCAGATTCGGCTGGACTAGTTGGCTAGCAAGAACCAAGGATGCTCCCTTCAGGATGATGTCCCCTCCAGCCTGGTGCTAACAGATGTATGCCACCAAGCCCAGCTTTCACAAGGATGCTAGGGTTTCTGACCTTGGCTCCTTACTTAGGCTTGCCCAGGGAGCCATTTCCCTAGCTCCTGTTTGCTTCGCTCAAACTGGCCACACAGCTGAAGACAAACTCAACTTCTGCCCCGCCCCCAGCTCTTCCCCTCAAGAGTTGGGATTGGGCGAATGCGCCACCACGCCCAGTTTTCGAGGGGTGCTAGGGATCAAACCTAGGGCTTCATGCATTCGAGGTTAACACTTTACCAGCAGAGCCACACACCCCTGCCTCCCTTTCTCCGATTGGAGACTTATTATCCAAAGTAATTTCAGATTCCCTCTCAGCCATAAAAACAAGGATTTTGAAAATGCTTTTGTACTCCGTTGCGTCTGTCTTTTCGCCCAAGCTCAACCCAAAAAGAATCTAGGAAGGGTAAAACCGTAGAGCTGCGACCTACCCTCCCCCACCAGCTTCACAGTAAGGTTTTAATTAGAGTGGCAGGATTTCAAAAACTAGTCCTTAAGTATAGCCCTGAAAAACAAAAAAATGTAATGATCACTTTACACATGACGGGTGACGTTTGTGTGCGCACGATTCACGCCGGCAGTGTCGCCTCAGGAAGGTTAAGAGTTGTTTCAATTCTAAAGCAGAAGGGGCTGTTGCTTTCTTTATCAACCCCAGGGGAGCTTCGGCACTTCAAAGGAATTTTTCCCTAATTGTATTTTGAGAAGCACATTTTTTTGTTTGGTTGGTTTGTTTTGTTGTTGTTTTTTTTTTCCAAGCCGCTTATGCACTGGGAACCCACAGATCTCGTTGAATCCAGTACTTTCTATGCCGGGACAAGCCTGGGCACAGCGCCTCTGAAGGGATTTCTCAAGGCTTACGTGCACTAGCCTTGCTCTACTCGCCTCTGTGGCTGGTTCCAGCTATCCAGCTACTTCTCAGTGGCTGCAAGGGAGGAGTCAAAAACTCGCTTCACCTCTTGCAGCCAAAAACCACTCCAGAGGAAGGGCAGCCGCGCGCACACCTCCACCCCCTGTACAGACTGGACAGATGTTATGCTGAATTGGTGTCTGCATCTGGATGTAGGCTGATGTGTGGTTATTCGGGTGTTTCAAGGACTGGGATGCCCTTGCCTTGTGCCTCGCAGAATGGAAGAATGTAGTCGTCCTGGGCACACGGGAGAGGGCTGCATGCTGCTGTGTCACAGGTGCCATCATGGGTGGGGGATGGGGTGGACTCTCCCACCACCTACCCAACAGTGCTGGCTCCGTGGCATCCTCCAGGGAACCGGGCCCTCGTGAGCATCAGGTTCACTTGCTGTGGGCTGCAACTGTAGCTAGAATTGGGACCCGGCTCTCTCTGGGATCCAGGGCTAGATCATCTAACGCCAATAGTGCCCAGGAACTCTGTCTTGCTCCTAACCAGCGGTGCTCACAGTGTGTGCCCCCAGAGCACGAGCAGCAGCATTACCTACTGCACCTTAGTCAGGCTGGCACCTAGGGTTAACTGGGCAAGGCTGAGCTAACTAGCGTGTGTGTCTATTTCTGCAAAAGATTTGCCGAGCTTGGAGACCTTATGGAGAAGGCCCCTCTCAGCATGTGAATAATGACTAGGGGAAAGGCAAAATCATCCCTTAGCCTGAACCTCATTGTGCTGGCTAGGACGGCCCAACCCATGGTGGCCGAGGTGGCGGTGGTGGTGGTGGGGTCCCGCCCCTGGGTGCAGCAGGTTGGGTAAGCTACGGAGAACAGGCCACTAAAGGCAGCTCTCCTCCATGGCCACTGCTTCAGTGCCTGTCTTGGGTTCCTGCTCCCTGACAGAGCACACTGTGGACGTACAAAAAGAATAAACCCTTTCCTTCCCAAGGGTCATTTTTGGTCTCAGTGTTCAATCAGAACATAACCAAGGCACTTTCTTTTTTCTCCTGCATGGTCCTCAGACCTTCAGATCAGGCTAAGACACACACCACAGTCTCCCATGGAGCTTGGGGCCCTTCGCCTGAAGGTAGGTCTTGGGACTTCCTGGCCTTCCCAGTCACACAAGCCAACTCCTCCTTGTATAGCTATAGGTAGGCAGATCAAGATTCACCACCTGGGAATGTTAGAAATGCCAGCTCTCGGGCCAGACACAGAGAATGCCAGGCTGGACCCACACTTCACACATCTCAGCCTTCCAGAGGACTCAGCTGGGCACAGAAATCTAAGAGTGATATATTTAAAGGGACCATTCCCTCAGATTGCTGTGGTATTTGGGGTTAATTTTGATTAACCCTTAGGTATATTTCATTGGTTTTCTAATATTCCTTTGAGGGTAAAGTCAAATTTTAAAAGGTTTGAATTTATCAGAAGTGGCAAAAAAAAATAATGTATAATTTAGCGACTGGCTTTCACTTTCCCCCTACTTGGGCTCTGGAATTGAGTTCTTCCTAGAGTTTGGAAGGGCACCCTTCTGCTTCCATTTATTTATCTGACATCCCACCACACAGGGTCCCAGCATCAGAGGCTTGAAAGCAGCTCAGGGTTTCTGCTTCATCATGACCTGGCCTACCTAGGGACTTCTGGGAAACTCAAGTGTCTGAAACCTCAATTTCGAAGCATGTAAGTAAAAGTTAATCCTTATCATGGAGAAGTCACAAGGAGCTAGAAGTATGAAGTCTACTGTCACCTGTGTCCCAAGGACTCAAGAGAGTAAGGCAGGGGGATAAGTGACCTGGATTCAAAATATGAAAGAGAAAGAAGAAAGGAAGGAAGGAGAGAGAGAGGAAGGGAGGGAAAGAGGGAGAGAGAAAAGGAGATTTGGGAGGAACAAAAGCAAAGGCTCTTACTATCTTACACCAAGCAGCCTCAGTGTCTAACAATAATTTTATTATTATTAGCTAACTAAACTGTTTAGTTTTAAATGCTTCCGAACACACCTCCGTCCACAGAAGAGAAGGGATAGATAAAAACATCTAAACTGCTTTTTGAATGAAGCACCGGTATACGATTATTAACAAAGGTCAGGGAATGAAACAAACTCAGTTACATTGATTTCCAAGCAATGCGTCCATACTAGAAAAACAGCTCTTTCTGGACTGGATCCTAAAAGAGTAACAATACAAAGAACACAAAACCCACAAAAACAATGTGTGTGACATCTAACCACAAATACTGTGACCAAGAGAAAACACCTCCTAAGATTTTCTTTAAAGAGCCTTAAACTGTCATGAGAGGTAAAGCCAGGCCAAGATACAGACATGACAGGTTAGGCAAGGATGTGGCTGAAAGGTTTTTTAAAAATTGTATCTTGGCTGAAGTAGGAGTTAGGCAACATTCCAAGTTTCTTTGAGTTCATTCATTGAGTCTTTCCCTCCCTTTTTGTGGCTTAGCATTACAAGGTTTTGTATTACAATTAAAAGATCAAAACAGCATGTATAAAGAAGTCACTCCAGGACCTTTTAAGGCTGTCCTGGGTTGCTGGGAGTGGAGGGGCGCGCCTCTAATCCTAACACTCAGGAGGCAGAGGCAAGCAGATCTCCTGGAGTCTGAGGCCAGCCTGGTCTACATACTGAGACTCTGTCTCAAAAAAAAAAAAATAAAGTAATTTAAAGGCCTAAATATATACTGGGTTGATAAAAGCTGTCAAATATTCCTTTCAACACTGAGGACGGAGGTGTGAACAGATGCGGCCTGGTGACTGACCTGAGACCAGGCCCTCGGCTTCCTAATGGATCATCCTCCTTTTTCCCCTCTTGCCCTTCTCCCACAGCAATCACACAAGCCCAATCGGTTCCTCAAGCACGGGAGAGCCCCCTTCTTGCCTCGGGGCCTTTGCAAATGCCCCACAGTTATGCCTCACCGCACCCATTCCAACCTTCCCATAGTAAGTTCTATTCATCTTTAGGAGTCAATGCTTCCTTCCGTAGTCTAGGCTAAGGTATGGCCTCCCCTTACAGGCTCCCTTTACTTACTGCCTTGCCCATCAGTAATGTTGTTTAGTGTCTGTGTCGCTGTGCTGGAAGCTGCCGAGGTCCTGGCCCCGTGCCTGACATTGGCTGAGTTTCTAACACCAAGCTCAGGGCCTGGTGCACAGAAGAGGGTGAAATTTTAACAGTTCTGTACCCTGTCTCCCCAGCACAGAGTGGTCAGCTAACTACCAAGAGACAGGCAGGCACAATTCCAGCCAATCAGATTCTAAGAGATGCCATCTTCTCAAGAGGGTGAAGTGGTCCAACAGTCTTCTGATTTCCAGAGGAAGAATCAAGAAAAGGATTAAACAAGTGTGAGCTGTCATTTAAATGGCCAGCTGACTTCAGGTTAAAGACTCCAGGAATCAGGCTGGAGAGAGAGCACTGTGTGTCCTTGCACACGCTCTGGGTACTGGTCCCAGAACTCACACGGCAGCTAACAAGTGTCTAAATCCAGTTCTAGGGGATCTGACCCATGAAGCCATCCCTAATCCACCAGTTCCCTGCTCTCCAGAGCCCAAGCCACTTCAGCTTTTGGAGAAGGTGGTTTACTTGTTTCTGCTGCTGAAGCTCAAAAGATGGTACTGTTTAAGACCTGCAGTCAGACCACAGGCAGTGGTGGGGAGAAAGGTGGCTGGGACATTACTAAACGGCAGGTTCAGGGTTTTGTTTTTTTTTTTTGTAATAAACATTTCAACAGCTTTCACAAACAAACAAACAAAAAAAAACAGTTAATAATGGAAGCTTCTGCTTAGAATTCATATCTAAAATAATACTGAAAATTAGTTGTAATTGATGAAGGCTATTTATCCCAACAGCTGAGTGTGTGGATGTGCAAGTATGCGTGCATACGTGCACATATCTTTTTTTTTTAATACACACAGTTGCAACTCTGACTATCTTGCATCCTATTTGCCGGCATCAAGACTGCTAACATTCCACACACACCCACACCAGAGCTCCAAGTCCTCGACTTCAACAGCCCCAGAGAAAAGACTAAAATCCACCAAGTGAGATTTCCCCAGTGGCTCATCTGCTTTCATATGTTTCCTCGGGAACCCTTCTGTCCCTACTGCTTTGTGTGTACCACCTCCCCTGCCCCAATTCGGCATCATTTTACCCTCTGGAGGCTGTGAGGAGAAGAAAGCAGCCCCAGGGAGAAGTAGACTAGCTTCCTCCACACAATAGCCAGCCACCTGCACAGGGATTTAGTCCTCGCTTCCTAGTTCCTATGTCCTGTAGTCACTGTTGCCTGTAGCCCAGAGAACAAGGAGAAAGAACAAAGGGGCCAGGTGGCTGGGGCGCAGGGAGGAAAGGGACTCTTCACTGTCACACACACACACACACAGTGCAGCCTGTGGTCTGAGAAAGCCAGGTTGCTCCCACCTCAAGCTGTGTGTGTTGAGACAGCTGTTAGAACCAGAACAGGGAAAAGAAAAAAAAAAAGAGTCATTTTTAAAGACTTCCCAGACATTCCCGCTACAGGAAGGGAAGCTTCTCACCGCGAGACAGAGCCAGTCTTGAAACGCTAGACTTTGCCTCACCAATTTAGTTTAATTCTGGCATGAAAAACTCCTCTCCTTTTCCAGAGCTGGCTGCGGCGATTACCACCTGCAACCAATACCAGTACTGTGGAGGCTGAGGCAGGAGGATTGAACATGATGAAGGCTAGCCTACTATAGATATAGAAAGTAAAAAACAAAAAGAACAAAAAAAAAAAATGCAAGCTGAAGAACTAAGTCACCCATGAGCATGAGGCTCTACCACTTGTTGCTAAAGTCTGTGATGCTGGGAGGCTGGAGTACTCGGCTTAGCAGCTGGCTTGCCAGTCCAGTCTCAGAAGTTGAGATCTTACAAATGGTTCTGATCAGCCAGTCACTAGTCTCTAGAATTCTTCATAATACTGGACCAGGAAAAAAAAGGTCAAAGGAGGACAAAGGAAGAAATGAAACCAGAGGCCAGTTAAGTTGGAAATTTACACATACGTGTGTGTGTGTGTGTGTGTATGTGTGCATGTAGACATTTGTCAGTCATGAAGGTGCCCACGGGACTCCGTGACGCAGTGATTATTAGTACAGGTCACCCAAGCTGTGAGTGGAACCCTTCAGTGATGGAGCTTCCCGTAAGTAGTCAGGTTCCGGGTGATATAGCCCATTCTTCTAGAACTAGCTTACGGTGTACCCATTCCTTCACCACTTGACCCAAATCCCTTCTTTGGTCTGTCAGTGCCCTCCCTCATGTTGTCCCAGGAAAAGTCATGTGACAAGTAGCAGCTAATTGAACTTTAGCACTCTGAGACTCCTAGGTACATCCTCAAAGAACCCTAAGCCATTATTCCATAGAAATACTTGCACATCCACATTCATTCATATATATTTATGTGAATATATATTTGCAAGAAAATACAAATGTAAATGCACCACAAACGTTAAAGAAGCTCTATTTGGGGAGCCAAAAAGGAGGGAGAAAGGGTACTACTATGGGGAGAGAAATCACAAAAGTACATGATACATAGCCAAGAAAATATCATAATAAAACCATTATTTTATACAATAAATATATACTAATAAATGTAAGTACCTCAATTATTCATTTTTAAATCACATCCTTTTTTAATTTTTTTCTATGCAACCATGTATATCGGTTTAGTGGGTTTTTCTTTCCAGAACTGTCTTTTTTTAACTTTTGCTGTCGTTGTTTTCCAATACAAGGTTTCTGTGTGTAGCCTTGGCTGTCCTGAGCTGGCTTTGTAGACTGGGCTACCCTCAAGCTCATCGATTGCCTTGCCTCTGCCTCCCGAGTGCTGGGATCCCTAGGTGTGCACCATGGTGCCTGGATCCATACCGCCGTCTTTGGCACGATGGGCAACCTCAGAACCACTGAGTTCTATTCCAGCAGTTTGTATATTTTCGTTTTGAGGCAGTGTCTTACTAAGTTGTTCAGGCATGCCTGTAACTGACAATCCTCCTGCCTCGGCCTTCCAAGTAGTGAGAACTACAGGCTCAGCTCACCGGTTGGATTTGTCACATACTCAAGAAAACACTGTTTTATAAAGACGTATTGACTCATTTGTATTCTCCTCTCGTGTTCTTGACAAGTATCCCTGTTGTTTACTGTTAAAAATAGACCTGGGAAGCACACCGGACATCTATACCAGCCATAGGGGGTTGAAAAGGCCAGTCAGTATCAAGTTCACCTGTATCAAATTAAACAGAAAGGGATTCTCACATTAAGCAGCAGTCCTTCGGAAAGCCATTCTAGGATAAGACCAGAACAGAAACCAAGGCAGGGACGGAATCTTTTCCTGAGAGGATCTTCTACCAGCTGCCCGAAGTGAGAAAAACCCTCGCTGGCCACTTTGACTAGCTGTTCATAATACAGTTGGCAATGACTACTAACATTATTTGTATCTCTAAGATTATAATTATGAAGGGTTTAATGCATGTAAGATTTAGTCAGATTAAAAAGCATGATAAATAGTTCTCTTAAACACCGAAAAAATATTCTAGACAGATACAAATTTCACCTTATAGAAAATGAAGGTGGGTGAGGGGGTACAGAAAGACATTTATCTACAGTCCTGACTAAGTGAACACACACACACACACACACACACACACGCAGGCTGATCTCGGTGCTTTTAGTTTGTTTAAACAGATAACCAAGTGTATATACTTTGACTAAATGTGTGTACATAGGTCATATCCCTCTAATTAACAAGTGTCTGACTTTGCATAGCTGTCATATTTGTGACGCTGGCACATACCATCCCCTTTGCTTTTCAAGAATGAGCACACGGCCGCTTACTATGTTTCCCTCGCTGCACTTTAGATCTCTTGACATTTACTCCTGCTATCTAAGTGCAATTAGCTCCCTTCCAGAAAGTTCACATGATCAGCTGTCGCTGGAACTCTGCATCAATATCCTGCCCCAAACCTGTTCTCCAGCACGTTCCCTTCCACCGTATGAGCTGGTTCATTACAAACAAGTGAAAGTGTCATGACTTGTCTTATGGAGTTATAGACCAAGGTTATCACTTGCTTATTGGTGTTCACTGCTTGGAAAGAAAAGACTGGCATGAGCCATACTTTTAAACTGTATGGAAAACAATTTACTAGAAAATGAGCCCAGGAGAGCCAAGGCCAAACAGAGAAACCCTGTCTTGAAAAACAAAACAAAACAATAACAAAGACCTAAAATATAAATCTATAGACAGTAATTAAAAGGAATGAACCCACACCCAATGCCTAATTCACTGCCAATATGGCCAGTAGTTCACGTTAGTCAGCTCCCTAACACCAATTTTAAACATACTGTTCTCCATGACACATTCTCACCATCTTCTATACTAAGCCAATGCTAACACCTAAGCTTGTTTACTTTCTTTCAAGGGCTTTAGGTCTATACATTGTTACACTGAAAAATATTCCTGAGCACAGAATCAGCATAAGCGCACTCACCCAGGACTTTCCAAAAGGGTTCTGGGAATTCAGCGTCTCCCCCATTGACACTGCCACCGTGTACTTCCTTGACCATCCGAACCAAGACACTGTTTACCTCAGGATGGAGGGGCTCACGAAACTTACCAAGCCATCATCTGTAGCAAAAGGAACAGTATCATCAAATGAGCAACCAGGGTGTTTGGACTGCCACTTGAGAAGGCTGAAAAAAGACACCAGGAGAGTCACTAATTAATTCTTCTCTGCCCCATCAGCCCCAAATGATTCAACCAGCAACAGAGCTGGGAACACGGTTTTGACATAATGAGATAATGACGTGATTTGCTCCCAGGACGCTGGAAAGGCTGCTGAGGACCATTCAGACCCTGTTCCCAGAGCCAAGAACAAGGCTGCTTGCAAGCCCGAGAATACTCCCTGTCACTTTTCAAGACAAGTCAAGGGGCCACACACTCACGCCTTGTCAACCTCTCAGTGAATTATCGGCTGCTTTTGATTAGCCAAAGCAATGGCTCTGAGTTGCCAAAAGAGAGCTTGCTGACCCCTATTATTAAAACGTATGCGTCTCACAACGTGCCTGGAGACAGAGCTCGCAGACACACAGACCATCTTCCATTTTGTACCTACAGGGTATGAACGGTTACAGGAGACTGAACAGTGAGGAACTCCTACCTGATGACCAAGAGACACAGAGGTTGGAGACCACAGCACAGGCGGAGGAGATTTGGAGTCAACTAGCACAATCTAGAAAGACTTCGGCCACTGTTCTCAGGTGTGCCTGCAGACTCACCTTCCTCACAACCAAATCTGAAGAGGTTTGTCCACATGGACCTTCTCGACCTTTGCACAAGTGTCATTTGGGGCAAGATAAAAATTTGGTTATCAGGGCTTCGTGTGTACTGGTGGGTGTTTAAGAGCAGCAGTTTGCAGACTGACAAGTGCACCCCACTAGAGTGGCACATGGGAGCTGAAGTTCAATCCATGATGTCCACTCCCCAAGCTACGCACCCAGAAACTGTGTCCATCCAGAGGGGCACGTTCCTCATGGTCCTCAGAAAGCCTTCTCCAGGCCCGAGGAAGTACTGTTTGCACAGTGCTCCTGACTCTCCATTCGGGGCCAGCCAGGCAATCACCCAGTTTCTTATGTGGTTCTTGTTGCCAAACCCAGCAGAAATGATTCAGTTCTCACTGCTCTGAAGAATCTGACAGAAGCAACTGCACCCTCTCAGCCTCCTCCATCCTCCCTGCTGTGAGCCTCCTCGCCTCCTCTGCAGGCTGTTCCCTGGGATCCTGCCTCAGCTTTTTCTTGTTCCTCCCCTCTCAGGAGGTGATAATGCACTGGCATCAGTGTAAAGACCCAAAGCACTTAATTCCTTCTCCTTCTCAACTAGCAGTCCCCTTTAAGACACCCCCCCCCAAACTCTCTCCATAAATGAGCTCATTGTCCCCCACCAACATCCCAGGATTTCTCTTACTGAGCAGTGGCTCACTCTCCCAAGAAATCTGAGCCAGCACTGACCTTGACCCTTCCCGCCGCATCCCACCAACTCAGTCTATTCCTAAACTCTACCAGCCAGGCCTTAGGCTAGGCTAGCTCTCCATTCACTTGGGTGTATTCCTGGGACCCTGTCCTCAGACCTTTCACACACACTAACTCCGGTGACACTTCCTCCAACCTGCTACTTCCTGTTGCATCACTCACCAAACTAAGACTCATCAAAATTTCCCACCACCCTCCAGAAAAAGTTCAAGAGTCCTTCCCACAGCATACCTTCATGATCAATACCCAGCCCCCATCCTATGTTCACCCAACTCCCCTCCCCGGCATGAAGTCTCAGACTTAGCTTTCTCTGGTCTGAACACCCCATGTTCTCCCTCGTTTCAGAGCGGATGCTTCTGCCCCGCTGGTTAGAGCAACCTCTCCCAGGAGATTCCTTCCACTGTCAGGTGTCTACATGGGGCTGTGCTTCTCCTGCTAGAACACTGACTCTGCCTACTGGCCAATCTCCCAAGTGCTCAAACTCTGTTTCTTCCAGCTACAAACCAGTCTCAACCTCACTTACTCTACACACTATATTGGCTCGTCTCTCCATGCACTGCCAACCTCAAATCTGCTGTGACTCATCGCCAGTGGACACAGAAACTACAGATATCCTCTTTGTACCAAAGCCATAGCTGTATCCAATTACACAAGACACAGAACCGCCCTCAAGAAATATACCAAGGAAGGTAGGTGATTGCCGCCAAACTTGACAGTCGAGTTCAGACTCTAGGACCAATGTAGCAGAAGGCGAGAACTGACTCCACACTCAACATATGTGCATGCGTGCACACACATGTACACACACACACCATTCCAAGCCAGAATAGTACACTTAAAAGCGGACTATACACTATGATGATCCATGCGTGGGATACCAGGATGGTTCAACACATATATGCAAATCAATATGCACGATATGCCACATTAACAAGATCAAAAACTAAAATTTCATAATCATCTTAATAGGCACAGAAAAAGCATTAGACAAAATTTTATATGCCTTATGATTTAAAAAACCCTCTCAAACAAGAACATATTGTAGAAATATACCTTAACATAATAGAGACTATATATAACAATAGAAAGTCAAAAGCTTTTCCTTTAAGATCAGAACCAACACAAGAGTACCCACTTCTGTCAGGTCTAGACAGTGCATATTGGACTTGACCTGAGTAATTGGACAAAAACAAAACAAACAACAATAAAAGACCATACAACTCACAAAGGAAGTTAAGATTGTCTGTTTGCAGAAAATATGATCTTAAATATTTTTTAAAAAACATAAAAATTCCACCAGAAATCTGTTCAAATTAAAATGTGAGTTAGTGTTTGCTATATAGCAATTTCCTTGGAGATAAAACCTTCCATGTTGGAGGGAAGTTCAAGACACAGGTGAAATACTATATCCAGCAGGAAAGTGCTTAAACTCAGGAAATAAACAATTCAAAGGCTTCAGGAAGTTCCTGAAGCTGACCAGATTCACTAGGCTCCTCCCTTCCCCAAATTATATAAGCAATAACAACTTCTGGGAGACACTCTCAGACAAGATACATTGCATAAAAGAGGCTTAAGCCAACAGAGGCATCAGCTGAGCTTTCTAAAAGTAACTGAAACCAGCTGGATCACATAGAATGAACACTCTCCAACCCTTTAAGCTGCCTGAAAGTTGTGCAACGTACTCCAGGTTTTCAGCTTTTGTGATCTGTCACTCGAACTGGGGTAAGTTTGGAGTGCAACTGTCTTTGAGTCATACATATGCTCCTGTTACTAAACCCAATAATCTCACTGGCTCACCAAGATGGACTCTGGTGGTACCCTTACCTTGGCCTGTCATTTGTTCCCTATCTGGGATAAGTAGAAGTTTGTTGTTGTCTCTCAAGGAATAGTGTCACACAGGAATAAGAAACATGTTTTGAACTATCCAAAACAGAAATTAAGAAAATAATCTCATTTACAAAAGCATCAGTAAAGAATAGAAAACTTAGGACCAAATTAAATCAAGTAGAGCTTTGTAGACAGAAAAGTGCAAAATATTTACAAGAGACATTGAAAAAGATACAAATAAATTGAAAGATACCATGTGTTTTATGGTTCAGAATATAGTTAAAATGACTACCTAAACTATCTACAGATCCAATGCAATCCCTATGCCAAGGACATAGCCAGGCATAATAGCGCACACTTTTAATCCCAGCATTAGGGAAGCAGAGGCAGGTGACTTTCAAGGCCAGCTGGGTCTACAGAATGAGTTCCAGGACAGCTAGGACTACACAGAGAAACTCTGTCTCAAAAAAAAAAAAAAAAAAAAACTGGAAAAAAAAAAAGCCAGTAAATTTTTTCAAAGAAACAGAAACAAGAATTACAAGTAATAATGACAATAACTAAACCCTTAGTTTGTATAAAACCACAAAACACTCCAACTAAAATAATCTAAAGAAAAAATAGACATGATACTTAAAAATTGGATATTTTTCAAACAATAATGTTTATAAGTATCATTTTTTACATATTTTCCACGCCAGAGGTTGTATAAGCGCGTCTTAGTTAGATTCTTTTAATAACCATTTATGAGACCATTACTGTTTTCCAAACTGTAACAGTGAGGTCCAATCTCATCAGGAATGGGATTCTAACACAAATCTGGCTCCTAACCTCATACTCTACAAGCCAGTTTCAAACAACTTGCCGGGCCTGGAGTACCAGCCCGTACTCCTAGCAACATGGGAGGGTGAGACAGGAGGGTCTCAAGGGTAAGTTTGGCCTAGGTAACTAAGTGACATCCTAGGAGTTCAAAATATAAAGAGGGGAGGGAGGTCATGGTGGCGTAAGCCTTTAATCCCAGCACTCTGGGAGGCAGAGGCCGGTTTAGTCTATAGTGGGAGTCCAGGACAGCCAAGGGTACACAGAGAAATCCTGTCTCAAAAAAAGGGGGAGGGGGACAGTAAGGGTGCTGTTCAGCATGGGAGGACTTGCCTATCAAATGAGAGGTCCTTGGAGTGGTTGCCAACAGGAGAGGAAGGGAAAAGGGAGGAGGAGAGGGACGAAGAGTAAATATGAATCTAAACTATGAGCCCCCTGGCTTTTGTCAAATCTGGGAAGCCCTGGTACCCACCTTGTGTGAAGGAATCATAGGGCTCTGTAGTTAAGTCAGGAGTGTGTTACAACTTGAACTAGCTCTTGTCAAGTCTGTTAAAAAAAAAAAACAGCTCTGGCCTGAGGCCCACATTCTTCTGAGGTACTCCGTAACCTTTACTAAAAAGCTAGAAATTCCATTCTCTTTCCAAGGGAGAGCCAAGAACAAGCATTGCAAGACTTCTTTATGAAAATTTTTAAATGTGGCTTCTAGGCCCCTTGTACAAGTCGGCTGGCAAAGGGGCATTTACATCTGCATGCCTTTGTCCCATGACAGATGTTCAGTGCCTTTATTCTGTGGCAGACCCTTTGCAGGAGCATCTGTCTTAAAAACCCTGCGTCACTGCTAGTATCCGCTGTTGCTCAGATGAGAAGCAGAGGCTTAGAGCTGATTCTGTCACCACTGCCATTTGCTCCTCACTGCTGACCTGAGTAACTCTGATCCCCGACAAAACGATGAAGACCTTGACCAGGATGTAGGCCACAGGCAACAATAAAAAAGTACGTAAAACCAGGGCAAGTTGCTTCACTTACAGAGAAACCGTGTATCTCTATCACCAAGGAAACTCAGTACAGTAGTAGGATTAAGAACTCAGCCCACCTGGCCATGTGGCGCACACCTTTAGTCCCAAGCGCTGGGGAGGCAGAAGCAGGTGGATCTCTGTGAGTTTTAGACCAGGTCAGCCTGGTCTAAAAAAAGAGATTCAAGACAGCCAAGGCTACACAGAGAAACCTGTCTTGAAAAACAAAACAACAACAACAACAAAAGAAATCGGCCAGTTGTGATGATCTATGCCTTTAATCCCAACACTCAGGAGGCAGAAGCAGGTAGGATCTCTGAGTTTGAAGCATGCCTGGTCCAAATAGTAAGTTCCAGCTATCCAGGGCTACAACAGTGAGAGACCGTGTGATGGTTTCAATGAGAATGGCCTCTATAGACTCACAAATTGGACGACTTGGTCCTCACTTGGTGTAACTGTTTGGGAAAGATTAGGAGGTGTGGCATGGTTGGAGGAGGTGTGTCAGAGTGTGGGCTTTGACCTTCAGAAGCCCATGCCATTTCCAGTTAGCTCTCTTTCACATAGTGTGTCTCAAAATATAAGTGAGCTCTTAGCAACTGTTCCAGAGTCATGCCTGCCTGCCTGTTGCATGCTCCCCACCGCGATGGTCATAGACTCTAACTCTGAAACTGTAAAACCCCAAAATATCCTTTTTCCTATAAGTTCCCTTGTTCAAAGAGCAACAGAAAAGCAACTCACAACAAATGGAAGGAGGGAGAAGGAAGGATAGAAAAAAGAAAGAAAGAAAGAAAAAGGGAAGAGGGAGAGGGAAGGGAGGGGGGGAGGGATGTGGGAAGAGGAGAGGTAGAAAAGAAAAAGACCGAGGAAACTTAAAACAGAAAACTGTCTCCTCTCAACTTAGGTTTCTCAACCTCAGGCCTTGTTGATACTCTGGGCTATGCAATTCTCAGTTGTGGGGCTGTCATGAGCATCACGGGGCATTGAGAGCATCTCTACCCTATGTTCCACAGATGCCAGTGGCATCTCCCAAGTCACAGTGACCAGAAATGCCTCTGCACTGCTGCATGCTCATCCCTGGAGACGGCTCATGGCTGCGAACCACTGCTCTGAAAAAGGCGGGTGCTGCAATCACCTAGGATGATTCCTTCAGGTTAGTCACTGTAGGGCTTCATCTTAGCTAGCCTGCTTCAAGTTTTCAGAGTTCTTTTGTAACATATCAAGATGCATCAATCAAACATGGACATCTTAAAATAAAAAATAAAAAAAACAAAAACAAAGGGACTCTCTTATCAAGAACTTGAGAATATTTCAGAGGCGGTGTTTACATTCTCCTAAACCAGTAGTTTGCTGAAAAATTAATTTAACCCACCCATGCTTTCATCTTCTTGCAAATTATTTCCTCAGACAAGACCTGGCTTGTGAGGGCCCAACAGGCTAACCAGCTGTCAGATGGGAGCTGGCATCAGATTCCAGGTGTCTTGAGGAGAGGGGGGCTTCTTGCCCCCCCACAAAAGGACCTTGCTCAGTAACATGCCAAATGCCACAGAGGGGTCCAATCTTCCAACAAAGAACACAGGCTCAAACAACAACGCAGCTTAGCTTCACCTTCAAAGGAGGACGAGCCCTTTGGAGACAACTCAGTTTTATACACTGGCACTCACATTTCAGTTATGAATGGGTGTCTTGTGGATGGCAGGCTTATTTCCTCAATTCACAATGAGAAGGATAGTTACAATTCCAATGTCCCTTTGCTTCCCTTTCTCATTCTAGTTAGTAAGATGGGGGGAGGGGCTTCTACACGTCAGTTCACCTAATACAGTGGTTCTCAGTCTTCCTAGCACTGCGACCCTTTAACACAATTCCTCATGTTGTAGTGACCCCGACCATAAAAACTGCAACTGTAATTTTGCTGCTGTTATGAATTGTAATGTAAATATCCGTGTTTTCTGAT
>CM053762.1:38887738-38905356 GCA_028658305.1 Pachyuromys duprasi | reverse complement strand
CCACAGGTTGAGAACCATTGATTTAATAACTGTCCTACAAGGAACATGCTCCCAGTCTAGTGCAAAACATGCACCCTGGAGAAAATGCTCATAGCTCCACCTGTCCGAGTAACATCTGTAAACTGAGACCAAACAGTTGGCTGTATTATGGATTCATTCACATGCTACTTTGCACAGCAAGCAGAAAATTGTGCCTCTTGAAACTGCTTTACTCCTAATTCCCAAACCTATGAACACATAATGTGTACAGCAAAGATGATTCTGCTGGCCAGATGGAGGCTAAGGATGCTGATATGGGGACCATATCCTGGACTACCCAAATGGGGCCAGTCTACTAAAGAATCCTGTAGAGCAGAAAGAAATGGAGAAGAAATATGAAATGTAAATAGGGCTTAACACTTGAAAATGGAGGCTTGTGGATCATGAGGCCGGGAATGCATGTTGCCTCTATAAACCAGGACCAGGAGAGAGGGGTTCTATAGTGGTCTGAATGCGAATGGCCACCATTCATATATGTGAATGTTTGGTCCTCATTTGGTATAAGTGCTTGGGAAGGATTAGAAGATGTAGCATGAATCCCAGCACTCTGGGAGGCTGAGGCAGGCAGATCTCTGTGAGTTCAAGGCCAGTCTGGTATACAAAGTGAGTCCAGGCCGGCCAAGGACGTATCGAGGAAGAGGAGGAGGAGGAGGAGGAAAAGGAGGAGGAGGAGAAAGAAGAAATAATAATAATGGTATGGTTGGAGGAGGTGTGTAACTAAGGGTGGTCTGTATGGTTTCAAAAGCCCACACCATTTCCATTTAGCTCTCTACCTCCTGGTTGTGTCTCAAAATTTAAGGTTTCAGCTACCGTTCTGGCACCATACCTGTCTGCCTTCCGGCTGCCGTGTTCCCGGTCATGATGGTCTCCAGAACTGCAATCCCCAATAAACTCCTTCTCTTATAAGTTGCCTTGGTCTTGGTGTCTTGGCACACTGATGGAAAAGTGATTAAGACACTGTCTCTCCATCAGAGGAAGCCAGCTCTACCAGCCTCTGGATTTTATTCTAGAGCTATATTAAACTCCTGCCCCACATACTGTAATAGAAGAATCTGCTTTTCAGCATTAATATTGTGATTTCTACTGCAGCAGAGATGAGAAAGGAATGCGGTCAAGGTGAGCTGGCAGTAGGTGATGCTAAAAGAAAAGGTTAAGCAACACGGGAGTGGCTTTGGAGTTGTGCACTAGGCGGAGCCTGCAAGAATTGGGGGCTGGAAAAATTTAGCATGGCTTAAATGGACCTGTTTAATAGAAATTTGAATGTTATCAACTGTGAGGGCACAGAGGAGACATGGTAACAAGCATATATTACCTTAGAGACTACTCAGACTGCAGAGAACAGAAAATAGCAAAAATACCAGCCCATTTACTCCCACGCACACTGGGGAGATGAGGCCCAGCCCTCATTGCAGCGACCCCATCTGTCTTAGTCTAATTGCAGAAGGTATTTCTCCTTATAACATTTTCATATCCTAGCCACTGGACCAAGGTCAATGACCTCTCAGAGGTTTACTCCAAAGCTCACTCAGCAATCAGGATCATACATGTTCCAAGGCTCAATTGCAGCGCTTAATAGAGTGAGCATTCAGATCAGTTATTTGAGTTGCTTTCTGCTTGGAGAAGAAAATGACTGACAGGTCTTCGTCTTCCTTTCTCCCACAGGAAAACACGTGACATGATTTCTCCTAGGAAAGACTTGGGGACCTGGCATGGAGGAGAGCACCAGGCAAATGGAGGTTATTCAGCAAGCCAGTGCTAAATGAAGGTAAGGTCTGAATATTCAATGGCGCTATTCCTAAATGCCGGGGACAGAGGTACCAAAGTCTGGCGAAGCTGCCCAAGGCTGCAAAAAGCAAAGTAGGAGGCTAAGCTTTTTCTCAGAGTTGACTGTGTGCCTGGAAAGCTGCCAGCTGCAGAGAGAGAACACTAGGCAGAGTCACTGTGCTACTCTCGGTGCCAACTTGGACAGGAAGTGATGTGCCGGGTCCCACGGTTGTTCAGCCAGCAGGAAGGGGTGATAGGGTAGCCTCAAAGAAAGACATCACTCTTAATTCTCTAAGCCTGGCCTCCCACCTCAGCCTCCACCCACATAATTATAACATAAACCTCAAACTGAAAAACAACGATTCAACACTCCACGGGCAAGGCAAAGCAGATTTTATAGAAACATATAGAATGTTCTACAGAAGAGGAATGACAGTTTCCTCTCTTAAGGTCAAAACAGTTTTAATGTTTATGCTTTTCATAAAACTTCTGGGAGGAAGGCATCACGGGAAGAAGAAAACTACTAAAAGCATGTGACCTTTTTTGCTTGCTTGCATTCATCCCCTTGGCTGTAACAACAGCTCATTCCCCAGGATTATGTCATCCAGGAGTGCGTAACCAAGGGGGAAATGACCACAGGAATTCTCCTCAGAAAGCCAAAGTGAGATGGCTCAGCTGGTGAAGGCACTTGCCACCAAACCACGCCCCTGGTCAATCTCTGGGATCTACACGGTGAAAGGAAAAGACTGAATCCCACATAGTACCCTCTGACATCCACACGTGCACTGCAAAGCATACTGTCGTGGGTGGACACCTATAAAGCCAGGTAGAGAATGATAAAACCGGGCACGTTAGTCCCCACAGACTACTCCGGCGCAGCCTTGCCTCCTCCGTTCATCCTCTCTAGATCAAGGTCCTACTGTGGTCCTCCCACCTTCTACCTTCCTGTTCACAGCTCAGCCAGCTCCCCAGCCATGAGTCTCGGACACGGACTTCTGGGGTGCTGGCACATGTACATACTGAGCACAATATGGCTTTCAAAACAGAACAGACTTGAGAAGTTCTCCCAACGGTCCCATTGTTGGGGTCACAGAAGCTGTGAGAACCTACATTTCTGCATCACATTTTCTGAATTTCCCCAAATCAGGCTGCTCTAAGGGCTCATTCTTCACACTCCCACGATGTATTATCGCTCAACGCCCTTTCCAAGTGAAGCAAGATGGGCAACAAAACTCCAGTGCAGGAGAGAGGGGAAGTGGCTCGTATTTATCGCTGCCCACTGCTATCCCTGACCCCAGGGCTGCAGATATCTGCCAGGACCTGTGCCAGTGCTGGCTGACACGTTCTTAGTCTGGGCGTGTTCGCTGGTGAGCTCCAGATCCTCCCAAACTGAACTGATTTTGTTTTGCTCTTCATAAACATGAGAAAGGGAAGGCTTGACTCACAATTACATAAGGAACCTAGCTACAGAAAGCAAATTCCAATCTAGCCCTCAAAGGAAAGCATTAACATGTAGAAACAGTTCAAAAGCCCTGAATTTCTCAGAGCTTTCTTATTCATTCTGCCCACTCCTTTGGAGTCTCTGGGGTCCTTCGCTTCTCATCAACCACGGCCACCTTCAACAGGGACAATCTGGACACCTGGATGACAAGATCTGCACACACACACACATCCATATGTACATATATACCCTATAGATCATATGTACATGTATAATTTACAGATGTATACTACATACTAAAAATATAATTTTCTATTTCATCTTTCCTGCCCAGGGGTAGAAGGAGCCTAATACAGAAGTACTTAGACTGTACTATGGCCTTCAGTGTGCTACGCATGTACTACCCGACCTTAGCGGCAGTTTCCACGCTTCAGATGAGGAAACTTAAGTTTAAACAAGTTAGCCTGAAGTGACAAGCTGACAGCTCTAAAGCCTGAGACAAACTCATGTGCCTAGCCCAGGATTAGCTCCCATGACACACTCTCAACAGATGTGAAATTCTTCTATGACTCCTTCAAACTGCCCTCAGGGTTCAACAAATTTTACTGGCAAAGTAAGTGATCATCACAACCCCCCCCCTTTTTTTTCTTAGCAACCTTTGTTCCTACATAAGAAACCTTCACACAACCAACCCTGCTTCTGACTGGCAATAAGTCACAGTATCTCCATGGCGCTGACTTCAAAGCAATGCAAATATTCGGAAGGCCTCCCTCTTCAAAGAGGACCATCCCTGCAGGACAAAATCCAGCTCCAAAACTGTTCTGACCAGCAAGGACATGGTGCCAGATGCCCTATTATCTTCTACAGGCCACCTTCCTGCTCCTTCCTGCAGCTGTGTACACAAGCTTTATCGTAACTTGGGGGCCAGAGTGGCTCTGTGGCCAAGAAATAAGAACAACAAGGCTGACTAAGATGCTACTCTAAGAAAACCTTTGATCCACACTTCAGAAATCCAGAAGTGTAATGTTCCATAATGTGAGCTTCACTCCCTCCCAGATGCTCCAAAAAAAAAACCAAAGGTCTGGCGCCGGTGGAAGCGGGTGCCTGGACCAAGCAGCTTGGCGAAGACTTTACGTAGAGTTCAAAGCTCCTGAGTATTCATTCCGTATCTAAATAAAACAGTTACAGGGAAGCAAAATGGTTGTCATCGGTGTCTATGGGGAGAAGGCAAGGTAAGAGTTCAGTGGCACATAGATTCTGTTCAGGAAGATGAAGAGGTACTGGACAAGGATGCTGAAGCTGGTCATGTAATTACATGACTGCACCACTATAGCTAAAATGCTTAACACCGGGCCTGGTGTGGCGGCACCGGCCTTTAATCCCAGCCCTCCCAGGCAAAGGCAGGCAAATCTCTGTGACTTTTGAGGCCAGCCTGGTCTACAAAGAAAGTTCCTGGACAGCCAGGGCTACACAGAGAAACCCTGTCTCAAAAAAAAACAAACACACTGCTTAAGAACAGAGCTGGGGCATAGCTCATTGGACGGTACCTAGCATGTGTGAGGGCCTGGGTTCTGTCCCCAGTACCGTGGAAAGGAGAGGAGGAAGGAAGTTGGTTAAAACAGAAAAAAATAAAAGACCCTGTCTCAATACATAAGCTAATGATCAAGATGCCAACCTTTGGCCTCTATACAAGTAAGCACATAAACACCTACCTACAGTAAATATTCCTACACCACCCATATACATGCAGAACAGGGGGCAAATGAATGCTATTGAGCCACCAAACACACACACAACAGGGTGGGGTAGGAGGCCTGCCGGGCAATATGCCTACACAGAGGCCAGGCTTGGCTTATACTTTACAGACTACTTCTTAATTGCTCCATATTTCTGCTCACATTCAACCACCGCAGGCGCTTTGTTTACTCCTTTGCCTTTGTTTTGTTGAGACAGAATGTCACCACGTTCCACAGGATGACCTCAAACTTGGGACCCTCCTGCTTCCCAAGTTCTGGGATCACAGATGTGTATCACAATGTCCAGATCAAAGAGTCTTTGAAACTAGTCAAGACCCAGGGAAAGGCTTTAAAACGCGTTACACAGCCCTTCAGATATACTGTCTGGCCATCAGCATACATGCACCTCAACCACCCGCTTTTCCCCAGCATCAGGAGAAGACACAGCAGAGGTCCCCCTCACACACCTCTGCCAGTGATTTCACTCCTTCCACATGCTAAAGGCCAAAAATGAGTAAGAATGAATCAGCTCGCAGCAGTCTCTCTTATCTCATATAAATGAAACTAAATCTGAGACTTCCCACTCCCCAGGTCACCACTGACCCCGTGCGTTCACCACCTGAGGTCATTTCAAATGACAGAGTTGCCCCAACGTGCCCCTTCATCTAAAGGCTTTGATTTGCAATTGGTTTTTTGTACTCGCTCCTCTAAAGCCGGACGTTCTGATATATAAGCCAAGCTTGATCCCAAAGGTAAGTAATTAAGTATGTCTTATTATATGTGCTATATAAGAATACTATGCTTCCCCCACATTAAAAAAGGAAAAGGAAGGGAAGAAGGCAGGCAAACCTTGGGTTAAACCCTGACCTCTGTCAGCCTAGGTCAGCAGACCTCCAAGTTACATAAGCTCTGATTCCTTTCCTTTAAACAATGCATGAGTTGAGTTTAAATGCCAATATAGATCTGATAGTTAATATCAACAGTCAAATACCTAAAAATAAACTCCATCTTCCCTAATACAAAAAAAAATTTTTTTTCCTTACCAAATCTGGAATACTGTTATGATTAAAACATGAACTTGCAGGCATACTAACAAAACAGAAAAGTGAGGACAGAGGGACAGACATGAGGACCACTTCGCATATTAAGATGTTACCACCAGACAAGGTGGGAAATAGATTTGTCTTTTTTTTTTTTAAGATAAGACTTACCTATTTATTTTATGTATATGAGCACTCTATCTGCATGTACGCCTGCACGCCAGAAGAGGGTATCAGATCACATTATAGATGCTTGTGAGCCACCACATGGTTGCTGGGAATTGAACTCAGGACCTCTGGAAGAACAGCCACTGAGCCATCTCCCCCCCCTCCTCCCAGCTCCAGGAAATGGATTATTAAACAGTTGGGAGAACCAATAATTATTTGGAAAGAAAAAAAAAAGTAGACTAGGATCCTATAGGGTTTACCAGAGGAAACCCTGTATAATAGAATAAAAGAAAAAGGAAAAACAAACAAACAAGCAAAAACAAGGCAGAGTTCTGTGAACTTAAGGCTAGTCTGGTCTACACAGCAAGTTCTAGGCCAGCTGGCGCTGCATATTGAGATCCTGTCTAAAAAAAGAAAACACTTTTTTAAATGACATTCAATCTGAAGAATTAAAAGTAAGCAGCTGATAAATTCATCTCTACGAAAGAATACAATGTAATCCAAGTTAAAAGATGGAAGGATAAACTGGGAACACCTGTAGTTATTTTTTTTGCAGATGGATTTGCTTCCTGTGCATACAAGTGATACGACCTGATACCTAACGGCCAACCGTGAAAGACACAGGGACGCACAAATGCAATGATGGGCTCATGAGAAGACACTCAACTTCCGAAAAGAAATACGAATTAAAACCCACTTGAGATACCATCTTTCATATAAGAAATTTTTTTCAAGCTTCCAGGGAAATGGCGGCTTCTGCACCTCCCTGGTCGGGGCTAGCCCAGTGGAAAGCAGCGGGGCTAGCCCAGTGAAAGCAGCGGAGCCATCTCTACAAGTGCTAACGCACCTGGCGGCCCACCGTCATCACACCAGCACAATAATACACATGCGATTTTTCAGCATCACGAAATGAGACAAAATTAACGGGAAGCAGATTAAACAGACTGTGGGGTGCTCATTTTTAAAAAACCGTGCTGCCGTGAGCAAAACGGTCAAAAGAGCAAGGTCTCTGCGGAAGGACTACGGGAGCCTCTTCATGACACTTACATATTTTACCTTTGAGCCATGTATTAGCCATTTGAAATTTATTTTTGAATTCAACAAAATGGTCAAGGAAAGCTGAGGCAATTCACACACAAATAAAAATAAAAACAAAAAAAGACAAAAAAAAAAAAGACCTAAAACAAACCAAAACAAAAAAACGGATTTTAAAAACCAAGACAAAAATTAGGAGGCAGGAAAATAGTAAACAAATTCAGCACTACCTTGAAGGACCAATATTTGAAAAGAGAATTAATTGGGGAGATTGTGAGAGAATAAATTTTCCAGAAACTAAAATAATTTAAGTTTTCAGATTTAAAAGGCTACTGTACTCCCAGAAAAAAAAAAAAAAGAATAAAAAGGGCCATTCACAAGTTTGGAGGCAAAGAGTTTTAAAATGTTCACCAAGAGAATGGAAAGAAAATCCACTTTCTTTATCCCCAACTGTAAGCAGGCCCTGAGGGTGTACATCTTCACAGTTCTGAGGGAAAGCAGTATAGAGTGTATGTGCCAATGTGAGCACGGGAAAGGGGGGGGGGCGGGTTGCCAGAGGAG
Source organism: Pachyuromys duprasi (assembly GCA_028658305.1). Classification (NCBI taxonomy): domain Eukaryota; kingdom Metazoa; phylum Chordata; class Mammalia; order Rodentia; family Muridae; genus Pachyuromys; species Pachyuromys duprasi. Next base: position 38,897,572 of record CM053762.1, on the reverse strand, counting down.
GTTGCAGGGAATCTTCCTCTATGGTTCTTCACCTTTCCAACCTTGAGACAGTGTCTCACCACTCAGCTAGTCCACCTGGCCAGCTGGCCCTCAGGATCCTCCTGGCTCCAACCCCCACTGCTGGTATTACGGCAGATACAACCTTAGCTGGCTTTTTATGTAGGTTCTGGGATTTGAACCCAGGTCCTCGTGCTTGCATATTTAGTGCTCTTACTTATTGAGACATCTCTCCACCACCTGGAAAGTTGCAAGCCATATCTTCATCTCCTTCCACAGTATAACATCAATAAATACTATGCAAAGTTTTAAAAAAAACATTTTTTTTTAAATGACAGCCCAGAACATTTTATCAAGAAGCTACCATTTGGAGCTTACGGAGACAGCTCAGTCAGTAGTGTCTGACACACAAGCATGAAGACCTGAGTGTGGACCCCTCGCACACACCTTAAAAAAGCAGACGCAGTGGTACAACCGTAACCCAGCACTGGAGAGACAGAGAGGCAGGAGCCCGAAGCTTGCGGGACAATGTTGTCAAATCAGTGCAAGGCCCTGTCTCAAAAAGATGAAGTAGACTGAGGCTGAAGAGATGGCTCAGCGGTTAAGAGCACTTGTTGCTCTTGCAGAGGACCTGGGCTCAGTTCCCATCGCCCACAAGATGACTCACTACCATCTATGACTCCCAATCTAGAGTATCTGATACCCTCTTCTGACCTCCAAAGTGACCAGGCATACAGATGGCGCACATGCAAAACACTCACAGTAAATAAAATAGGCAGCACTCAAGGAAAACACTCAGGGTTGACCTCTGGCCTATACCTACACACATGCACACAAGCACATAACCACACGAACATATATGCACACTCAGATACCACACAAACACACATGGGAAAAAACAAATACTACCACCTTCATGAGTCTAAGCCAGCAAGGCAAAAGCATTTTCTGTAGCTTAATGACAAGAGAAGACAAGAGATTTGAAAGCAGTTCCTCAAGGGAGAAGAAACTGGGGGTGACAAAGGTGGAGCTCACTGCGGTTGTTTTCACTTCAAGCCTTTGGAGAATTTGTCTTTGCCAAGCATATAAACATGGGCTGGAGATGAAGATCCGTTGGTTAAGTGCTTGCCTAGGACACATGAAGGCCTGAGTTCCATCTTCGGCATAAACTGGGCACGGTGGTCAATGGTTGAAGCAGGCAGATCAGAAATTCTGGGCCACCCTTGCCACATAGTAAGTTTGAGGTCAGCCTGGGTTATAGTGACATCATGCCTCAATAAATAAATGAATGAATGTGTAAACAAATTAATAAAGCATGCAAGCATACATGACTGATCCATAGCCAGCCTGGGTTACCTTGACATCATGACTCAGTAAATAAGTAGATGGGATAGATGATGACAGATAGATAGATAGACAGATAGATGGACAGATAGTCAGATAGATAGATACAGTGCATAAATACAGGAATAATGCATAGCCAGCCTGGGTTATGGTGACATCATGCCTCAAAAAACAAACAAACAAACAAACAAAGTATGCTAGCATACATGAATAACCCATTGCTAAAACCTTTCACAGATCTGATAGTCCAGTTTTTTGGTTTGTTTTTGTTTTTTTTTCCAACAAATGAGAACCAACAAATAGCCTTATCTGTACTGGTCCTACAGCCGCCTTTCAAGTAGCAGCTAAGAATAGCCAACAGTTTCTGGGTCACTGCTGCTGGCGATGCCTACCAGCTCCTTGTGGGTCAGGAGACAGACATCACCTTGCACTCTCATTCACCGGGCCAAGCATCTGGAGACAATGCCACGGGAGTCACACTCCTTGAAGAGCTCAGCATTTCTCACAACACCATAATCCGTGTCATTTTGAAATGACTAAGATCACAAAAATAAATAAATAAATAAATAAACCAGAATCCTCAATACTTTAATTTTTTCCTAACCCCATCCTGTGTGGGTTTGCACACAGAACATAATTAAAAGCATCTTAAACAGAAAACGAATCATCCTGCCTAACATCAAACTCCTACTTAGGCAGAAAGAAGTACAGCGCCCTGGAGTCACCAGCCCCAACATGACCAACTCAGGAGCATGGAACACTACCAGCTTTTGTGTACATACATCCATGCATTAGAACTTGCAAGGACTGCCCAGATTCAAAGGGATCCCACCAAAGACTTCAAGAAAAAAGGCAAGCTCCGGGAAGATGTTTACTCTACAGCCTTGGGTGCCTCCCACACTACCCACATGTGAAAAGCCCGTTCTTACATGCCAAGGATGCACACAGCACACAGAAGGTAATCCTTTCAAGTTTTAGCTAACAACTGCCTTTACAGAATTGCGGCAAGAAACACTTCAAAAGATATTTTGTCCGAAATTAAGGGTTTTAGGTTTAAGAAGCAAACATTGAAAGCAACTAACCAAAGAATGAGATGATAGCAGTTTAAAGTATGCTAATGCCTATCTGGGCATAATTCAAGCTAAGGGAGCCAGCTTTTCCTAGTGCTGTTTCAGAACTCTGACCAATGCCAGAAAGGGCCCAGGACTTGGGAGAAAGCTGAAAGAAAACCAGCTAAGCTGAAGCAAGCATGGGCATCAGATACACCTGTTGTAGTACAGTTGCTGCTCATATTCTACCAGGGTAGACAGAAATTTTTTTAAAAAGCCAAACAATACATACATCATATAATGAGCTACTGGTCGATCTGAGGAAAAAAGAAAAAAGCTGAGCTGCTAAAAGGGAATCAAGACTGTGAGAAGGCAACTTACAAGTTGGGGTTAATAGGTACTGAGAATGTAGCTTTGAGCAAGGACTTCTGGAGTCAAGAGTGCTTCCAGCTGGACAATACCTCCTCCCCAGGGCTTCAGGAAACAGACAGGCATGGCCGAGGTAGAGCAAGGGTGGATGGCGCAAGGAAAGCAGGTCAGAGGCTCAAGAAGCCAGGTCAAAAACGACGGAGGTCACTTCGGAAACAGAAAGCAAAAAAACAGACTTTGAGAAGGACTGTGCTGGCTAGGTGAGGTCAACTTGACACAAGCTGAAGTCATCTGAAAGGAGGGTGCCTCACAGTTGAGAAAACGTCTCCATACGATTCCAGTGATGGCTGTGGGAGGGCCTAGCCCATTGTGGGTGGGGCCATCCCTAGGCTGGTGGTCCTGGGTTCTATACGCAGACTGAACAAGCCATGAGTAGCAAGCCAGTAAGCAGCATCCTTCCACAGCCCCTGCATCAGCTCCTGTTTCCAGGTTCCTGCTCTGTTTGAATTTCTGTCCTGATGAACAGCAATGTGGAAGTATAAACCAAATAAACCCTTTCCTCCCCAACTTGCTTTTGGTCATGGTGTTTCATTGCAGCAATAGACACCCTTAAGTAGGACAAGTACAATACCCTGGCCTTTTCTTTTCTTTCTTAGCCCCCAGGATCTGAATGTGTAGCCCAAATAAGTGGCTACCTCAAAAGTGTTGAAATTACAGGCATGAGCCAGGCTGTATGGCTCCACTATCTAACTTGCTTATAACAGACTGCTGCCAGGAATGGACCACAATGAACTGCACCAATACAGGGACAAGAAGATGAAGGACATGGGCAGAGAGGGGGGGCGGTTTCATGTATTCTGAGAAGGACAACCAGGACTGGTCAAGGATTCAACGTGAAGCGCAGAATGAGGAAGTAAAGATGTTTTCGGAGACTCTAGCTTTTGTCTAGAATAAGTTTAGGGTGGGGAAAGCCAGTTTAGGGTAAAATCAGGAATTACATTTTGGCCAAGTTGAGCTTGAGGCAGTCACCAGGTACCCAACCTGAGGACAGGAAGAGAAAAGCGGAAAGGGGAACGGAACTAGGGAGAGCCAGAGAAATAGCGGTGCGCATGACTGGAAAAGCAACAGTATTTCAAGCCTGGAGCCAAGACGAGGCCATCAGAAAGGTCTGCAGTCTACGGAAAAGCCAGGTTAAGCTCACAGTCCCTCCAAAACTGAGCTGTGGCAGACGAAAGAAAGCAAACAAGAGCAGAAAGACTCAATTTTTAATAAGATCGCGTTTGCTCATTCATCACTAGACACAAAGGCAGACTAGCAAGAAAAGCTCAGAGAAGGCATGGGGAGACAAGCGATTAGTGCTGGTGTTTAGCTTTCGGCCAACTCGGGCTTGGCTCCCAGAAGCTTAGAGCATAATACCGAAGGGCAGCAAAGTGTCAGGAAGAGCAGCCAGAGGTGGGTCAGGAGTGAGCAGGCATACGTGCTAGCGCAGGGATACACATCAGAGTTCGGTGGAGGAGATGAAATCAGGAAAGGAAATGACAAGAACAGGCCAATTCAAAATTCCATCTAGATCTGCTGTTCGCTTTCAGTTAGGTCAAGCCCATTCCAAGTCCCTGGCGTGAGGGCAAGGCCTGAGGCACACTGGGAGTTGCTTCCTCTTTTGGGTAAGGGTTTGCTCTGCGGCTGGAGTCCCAGGATTCTCTGAGCCTGATGAAAACATGGAGACTAAGGAACAGTGGAGCAGAGAGCTACACAAGTTGTGCACATACTACCAAGACCTTCGTAAAATCTTAACTGACAAGAGTGAGCACACTACGAGCTATCTTGAGCGTAACCTTGTTCTAGAATACCTGAGGCAACTTTCAAAACTAGATACACTTGGTCCATCTTTTTTATTTATTCAGTTTGTTAATTTTACTTTATGTGTGAGTGCTTTGCCTGCATGTATATATGTGCACCATATGTGTGGGTTTGGTGCCTTCAAGGTCAGAAGAGCACATCAGATGTAGAACTGAAGTTATGGATGGTGGTGAACCACCATGTGGGTGCGGGGAATCAAACCCAGGTCTTCGGTGAGAATGACAGGTGCTCTTAACTGTTGAGCAATTTCCCCAGCCCTGAAACTCTATGCATTTAATTAAAACAAGAAATACAGCTGGGCGTGGTGACATACGCCTGCAATCTTAGCACTCAGGCAGGTGCCAGTAACAGGCCTGGCTGCTTTGGAAGTCAGACCTCCAGATTCTCATGAAATTGAAGAGTTGATCCTAGGTTCCTCCCTAAGCAGATGGCCTCACGTTAGGCAAAGGGTCTGGATGAGGCAATGGCAGGAATGGCCAACTTGCCCCCTACAAGAGTTCCCAATCACTACCCCACCACACACTCACAGAGATGGCAGTTACTGATGGGGACACTCAGGTTCTGAGCCTCATACTGCATGCAACTGTACACCCATATTCTCTGTGACACGCTGGGAACCCCCTTCTTCATTCATCTACACGTTTGCTATGAGGCTCAGTACTAGGTCAGACACCCCAGGGTATCCTGAGCACATACCCACTAAGGAGCTAAATGAAGATTTAATGAATCCCAAAAATAATTTCCCACTGGGTACAAAGGCCATTAAGCCTGTTCATTTGTTTCGTTTTGTGAGATTAGGGTCCCACGGTATAGCCCGGCTACTTAGAACTTGCTATGTTTAACAGGCTGGACTTGAATTCGCAATATCCCACTCACGCCCTCGTCTCTGTGTCCAGAGAGCAACAATTACATGCATGTATCACCATGCTGGGAGCGATTTCTCACTTCCAAAACGGTTAGGTAGAAAGCCTCTAATGAAGACTGTTTCGGCAAATTCAGCTTTTTCTTTTTTTTTCTTCATCTCATCAACTTAACTCTGAGACCCAGCCAGACTTGGAGGGGAGTAAGGAAAACACAGACCCTGAAGAGCGGTAGTGACGGCACAAACAACATTACGAGGTGTTGCCAGCAGCCGGGATAGAGGGGCATCCCCCTGAGGCGAGAGCGTGAGAGCAGGCGAAGCTGGCAGCGCGGCAGTGACCTCTCTGGTTTTGCCACGCTTGGGACACAAAGCTCCAAGCCTCCGTGAGGCTCATAGCAGGTTTCCCTCTCCTAGGCTCCAAGCTTGCCTTCCAACCAATTCAGCCATAGCAGCAAGATGAAAACCTGAGAAGCATTTATGTGCATCCTGCATCTGCTGGAGGCAAGTTGCCAACAGCCACGTGCTTTAGGACGACATCCCCATCCACAGGTTCCTCCCTGTCCATGGCCTGCCACAGCGTCATCCCGCCAGGTGCAGTCACCACCCCGGCATGTGAACCCTGGAGTAATTCTGTGGAAGCAGGAACCTTCAAAACCAAAATCTCTCTCTCTGGTGGTGCTCAGAAAGCGTTTTTGCAGGCCTTGAAACTGTCTGCAAATAGCACAGAAGAGTCCAAGGGCTGGCTATCAACAGTGACCAAAGAATATGGTGGAGCTGACCATGGCTAGAGCCAAGTAACCACAGGGGATGGAGGTCCTGTTAGCAATCTTTATTATTATTTTTTTTTTAAGAAAACTGTCAGGACAGATTCATTAGATCCTCTAAAAGGCTCTTTTCATCAAAAGGCATGCGTGTGTACATGGTCATGTGTGAGTATGCAAGCATGTGGAGACTAGGTCAGTGTTGGGTGTCTTCTTCAATCACTCTCCACCTTGTTTTTGCTTTTATTTTGTTTGTATGTTTGGGGGAACAGGGTCTTTTACTGCATGTGAAGCTCACACACTTGGCCAGACTTGACAGCCAGCAAGCCCCAGAGACCCTTCCATCTCCACCTCCCCAGTGATAAGACTCAAAAGCCTGGCTTTTGGGTGGGTGCTGGGGATCAAATTTAGGTTCAGAGGCTGGAGAAGCAAGCACTTTGCCCATTGCTACATCACTCTATCCTCTACCTTCATCCTTCCCTTGATAGCACTCTCCACCTCTAGCTAGCTGGTGGAAGAACCATATCAATGTAGGTAATTCAACAAGATTACTTGACTCCTAAGATACAGCATGTGGAAAATCCAGACACGAAAACCAAGAGAATAACAAATATAACTATGGTTGGTTGGTTCTTCTTTTGCCAGGGGAAAGGGGTAACGGATGAACGTAGGGACTTGGCACATGCTGAGTCAGCACGCCCCTGAGTTACATTTCCAGCCCCAAGAAACATGATTTCTTGGTTAAAATGCAGATTTGGACTCTTAATAACAATGAATGGAAAGTTACCAAGCTGTGGGTACAGCTCTCCAGCTCATGAAAGATTAATCAGTCCTGGGTAAAGGGTAGACCTTGTTTTCCAAATCTAGGCAGATTTCTGAGGCCTAACCTTTTCCAAATGAAACTCAGAATGCACTTTAATCAATTCTAAAAACAGTTTCAGTACTGGCAAAGAGGTCATTAAACCTTTCTGAATTAAATATAGCTTTCTATTATGGGAGGTTACACTGTTTGCAACTATTTGCTGCCCTTCTGGAACATTATGCCCCTCGCATCTTCTTACAATATTCCCAGATGGAAGACCTAATTATACTCCCACCCGCTCCTGGTGGCTTGTCCCAGGGGCTGTCTTCCACCCACTGACAGTGAGTGGAATGGAGCCACAAACAGGCATGGGGAGTCATTTCCTCCCTTACTCTCTACCATTGGACTATGCCTCGCAGTGGGCAGGGTGGCCTGTTCTTGCCATGCTTGGGACACAAAGCTCCAAGCCTCCGTGATGCTCTCCTAAGCTGCAGGATTGCCTTCCAACCATTCAGCCTCGGCTGAATTTGAACCCCAAACAAGGAAGTCCCCTGCAGCAGAGCTCTCACTGTCCTATAGTATAAAAAAAGATGTCGGTTTAAGCGCCTCTCTAAGGCAAGTGACACAACCACTTCCCTCTTGAAACCAACTTAATGACCAGGGGAGGAATTACCACCGAGAGCAGTCTGAAGGAGCGGGCAGGTTTATAGAACATTCAGCCTAACCAGAGACTAAACAAACAAAAAACAACTTCCACCTTTCTCCATTTAGCGTTCTGCCTTCCGCACAGCTGCTCTGGAGAGCAAAGGGACAAGAACTGAGCTACTAGTCTGGCTGACCTTTAGAAGACCTTAATGGAAACAATGGTGAGTTCAAAGAAAACAAGGCCCGTCTTTGCACAGGCGTGTAATTAATGTCTAACTGATGGGGATAAAATGAGAAAGGAGGTTATAAACTTAACTGGCAGACCCAGGCTCCTGGCAAAACCAGGAAATGTAACTGTCTGCCAATTTTATGGAAAGTAGAAATCTTTTTAAGTCCCTGATATGGCTTCTTAGTCTTAGTGGCTTCCTCGAAATCTGACCAAGGCCTGAAGATTTGAACCATTTTTGAAACACCAATTAAAAAGAGCTTGATAAACATGAACTGATCTCTTACTTAGGGTTTTTATTGCTGTGACCAAAAAGCAACCTGGGGCCGGGGGTGGGAGGAAGGGTTTGGCTTACACTGTCCATCATTGAATGGAGCCAGGACAGGAACTCAAACAGGGTAGGAACCCAAAGGCAGGAGCTGCTGCTGAAGCTTTGGAGAAAGAAGTGCTGCTCACTGGCTTGCTGACCAAGGTTTGCCCGGCCTGTTTTCTTACAGAACCCAAGACATCCAACCAAAGAACGGCCCCACCCACAATGGGACGAGCCCTCCCACATCAGTCACTAATTGAGAAAATACCTTACAACCTGATCTGATGGGGGCATTTTCTCAATTGAGGCTCCCTCCTCTCAGATGAGTCTAGTTCATGACAAGTTGAAATAAAAGTTGCCAGCACAATCTCACAAACGTTTGGGGTTTTTGGTGTTGTTTGGTTAGGTTTTTTTGTTTGTTTGTTCGTTTGTTTTTCTAAGAGCTGGTCTGTTCAAACCAGTTCATTTTTCTTTTTCCTTTTTTTTTTTTTACAAAATATATTTAAAATAAATCAAACTGGTTTTACTTTTTAAATTCTTACCTATATGCTTTAAACATAGAATAACTGGCCCAATAAGGGTAAAGACCCTAACACTTAAGTAAATGTTTATCTTGATAAATTCTTACAAAGGAAAAAAAAAAAAAATACCTGCCAACACCTGGATCAGAGACAGAGAAAAATACCAGGATTGGATGTTCCTCCCTCAGTACTTCTGCCCTGTCCTGGCTTCTATGCCCTGGGCTAGTTCTGAGCTTTGTATAAGCGAGTGTAATATGCAGTTCTCTCTGACTTACTTCTGTTACAGCATCTATACAACTTGTCTTGTTCTGGATGGCAGCTGTCTTTCTTTTCTGAGTCTCCCAGATGCTTTTTTTTTTCTTCTTTTTTTTTGTTATTATCGTTTATTACAATTTATTCAATTTGTGTTCCGGCTGTGGCCCCCTCCCTCGTCTCCTTCCAATCCGACTCTCCTTCCCTCTTCTCCCCCTAGGCCCCTCCCCTAGTCCACTGATAGGAGAGGTCCTCCTCCCCTTCTATTTGACCCAAGCCTATCAGGTCTCATCAGGACTGGCCGCACTATCTTCCTCTGTGGCCTGGCAAGGCTGCACCACTCAGGGAAAGGTGATCAGAGAGCCAGCCACTGAGTTCATGCCAGAGGGAAAAAAAAAAAGGAATAATTCACGCATTTGTGTGTCATCCTCACACAGGGACCATGCTAATCTTCTCTGTATAATTCATTTCAGTATACGTGCTGCAGGAGTGAGCACTCCCAGATGCTTTTGATGAATGTTTGTATTCATCTTGTTGAGGATATGTATCATTTCAGGGAAGTGAGTGTAGTTGCCAAGTCAAGGGATGTGTTCAGCATTAACTGGTACTTTTTTTAAATTTAATCTAATTTTTTATTTTTTACAATTTATTCACTTTATATCCTGATTGCAGCCCACTCCCTCATCTCCTGGTCCCAGGCCCCCTCCCTAACTGGTACTTCTAAACTCCAACATGGGTAAACTGACAGCTTCATCAGCAGTATACAATAAAGTGTGTGTCTACATCTCTGCTTTTATCCATCAGGATTTGTTGTTATTTTGAAATTTCAACCATTT
>CM053762.1:38850934-38887238 GCA_028658305.1 Pachyuromys duprasi | reverse complement strand
TTCGGCTGGCTTTTCCTGTTTCCTGGAGAACACCCGCAGGAAGTTTGTTTCTTGGGGATGCTACAAGAAACCTAAAATGAATCATGTCTCTGTTCCCAAAAAACCTGACCCTTCCAAACTGGAAGTGCATGATGACTGGAGCTCCCTCAAGTTCCGAAATGAGAACAGGTGAGGGGGCAGGAGTGAGAGAACAAAGAACCAGCTCAGCACACCTGGTGATGGGGATCAAACTTCACTAGGACACCTTTAAATCTTAAATGGCAAGGGCTAGCTGATGGAAATGAGGGCGTCCTCAGCCGAGTGCCAAAACCCACCACACTGGTGCCTGGCAGAGCAGAACCCTCAGGCATTTCTGCCACTGATAACATGGCTCAGATGTGGCTGAACAAATATTTTTGAACGTCTATTAGGGGCAGCCTCACTTCTCCCTCCCTGCACAGCCGTGAACCAGGAGCTCTGCCCCGCACCTCCCTGTGTTTGAATCATTCCCAGCACCACCACCAACTCTCAGAACCAACTCCGGAGTCATAACCACCCCTCACTGCCTCCCCAAAGACACAGCCCAGTTCACAGGGGAGCCCACAAAAACAATATCTTCTCCTAATGTTCCCAGGAAGCATGCCAGGGCTACTGTTTCCATCACCCACATCTCTCCACCATCCTTTCCTTGATAGGGGTTCAGCAAACTGGCCCCACTCCCGAATTTAGGCTCTGAAGGAAGTTAAAGGGGATGACTCCAGAGGCAAAATGTGATTCCGCGCCCCAGGTTGAAGCCCAGATTCCCTCTTACATAGCCCAGGAGTCACATTCAGCAAGCAACAGGGACAGTCCTCACGACTATTTCAGATTGCAGGTACCCATGCCTTGTTCACACTAATTTCCAAGGGCCAAGGGAATATACCAGCAGAAAAGCATTAGTTGGGTGCCAGCCATGCACAGCACTCTTAAAGGGGTTGAGTCCTTAAAAAGAATCAACCGAGAAGGCAAAACAGGAGCCTTGGAGGAAAAAACTTCAAAACAGCCTCCAGGAAATAAGCCACCCAAAGCACCCAAAGCATTCTACCCCACAGGTTACATTCCTGAAACACTGTGCTCCTGTTTCCAAGCAGCATCAAAAACTTACCTCCCTGCCTGGGATTCTTCACAGTATCACCTGACCCCAGGTTGACAGGCCCCGCCCTCTGTGAGGAGCTCCTCTTCTGCCCTCCCTCTCCCCCTTACTCCGCTCTCTCCTCTGACTCATTCCACAGCATAACTCAGACACTGGTCCCCCGTAAAAAAAAAAAAAAAAAATGTCACTTCAGGAGGCAAAAATCAATGAACTGATTTAGCACAATACATAAAAGCTGAAATAGCCCAAGTGCGTCAGCTTTTAAACATATCTAACAACATACTGAATGTCAAAGTCTTATCTAAAACATTTTTATTCTTTCCATTTTGATTAGGCATAAATCCTTGAAAAATGGGGGGGAAAAAGTGAACTTTATAGTGTGGAGAAGCAGCTATAAATAACGATCTATCTTCCAGTGGTTGGCTGGTTGGCTTTGAGACAGGGTTTCAGGGGCCCAGAACTCAAGATCCCACCAACTGCTGGGTATGCAGACACCTCTGTCATGCCCAGCTCTAGATGAACCTTTCTAACTGCTTTGGCTTTTATTTCCATTATGCTAAAAAGCCCAAAGAATGTGAACCCTTTTCAGTTGCTTGTCTTCATTAGTCATCTGGAAAATTCAATAACCTGCACTTACAGTTGGCCAAAGTAAGGCCACAAACAACTGCAAACATTGGCAAGGAAAGTGGGGCTATGGAGGTCACACACCAGAATCCCACACTAGGAAAGTCACCTTGGCAGTACCTCCCCGAGCTCAATTTCAGCCATTGTACCCCTAGACATATAACCAAAATAGATGCCCCTGTGTGTTCAACAACAACAACAAAATGGTACAAAATTGCTCATGTCAGGTGTCCTAGTTTCTTGTGTGGAAAAAGTCTGTTTCATCTTACACTTCTGGGAACGGTCTGCCGCTGAAGGAAATCAGAGCAGGAACCAGACGGCAGGAACTGAAGCAGAAACTATAATGCTAGTTACTGGCCCACTCCTCTGGCTTGCTCATCCACCTTTCTCATACAACCCAGGACCTCCCGCGGCTAGGAATGGTGCTGCCCTCAATGGGCTGGCCCCTCCTCTACCAATTATCAATCAAGAAAGTACGCGCAGATGTGTGTACAGGCCGATCTGATGGAGGCAATTCCCTTAGTTGAGGTTCCCTCTTCCCAGGTATGTCGAGTGAACACACAAGATTAGCCATCACAATGGCATTATTTATATTAGAACCCAAAGGGCAGCCAGATAGTGTCATCCTCAGTAAGATGATAAACAGTAGGCTAGTCAATGTATAGAACCCTGGACAACAACAAGCATGAGCAACCTACAACCCCGCACAACAGGGGTTTTAGGAACAGAACACAGAGCGAAGGAAACCAGGCATGGAAGGTCACACTCCGTGATACTAGGAATATAATTTTCAAAACTGACAAAAATTAATCTAGATATCAGAAATAAGAGTAGGAGTATAAAGGGTTACCATGCAAAGAGGGCTGGCTCCATCTGTGGGTCCTTGAGGAAAAAGAAAAAGGGAGAGTTTGGTAGAACAGTGACAAAGGAGAGCACAGCCCCAATGGCTGCCCCTAGGCTGTTTCCTTTACAGGGCAGCTCTGTTGAGATGAATACGTAAGAATGAAGAAGAGGAAGTGGAAAGAAAGAAAAGGAGGAAAATGCTTTCAGACCTGACTGCTTCGATTGCTCGGGTTTTGTTTAGTTTTCTTTTTTTGTCCGTTTGTTTGTTTTGGTTTTGGTTGTTTGGTTGTTGTTGTTTTTCATGTCTTTCCTTAAAGAATAATCCAAAGCCAGACATGATGAGCTGAGGCAAGAGGATCCCCAGTTTGCTGTCAGTTTGGGCTACACAAGAAGACCCTGTTGCAAGATGGGGGAAGGGCAGCAGAGAGAGACAAAGAGAGACAGACAGAAACAGAAAGACTATTGCCAAGAGACCAAAACTGTGTTGCAAATATCAGCAAACATAAGTTTATATTTTAAAGTGGTTTTTATCTGCAAACCAACAAGAGAAGCATTTCTGTGTTCCTCAGGGCTCAGCTAATACAGACAGGGATTAGTGTGTCTTCTGAGACTTAGTAAACTCCACTGCCCAACTCCATTAACTAAATGAATTTCTTTAAAGCCACCTTCTTCTGAGCCCCTGGGCTCCTAGCTCCCCACACTACCCAGTAATTGTTTCCAATTAACTGATTGCTTCTGTAATGAAATTAGCATGAGGCTGCTAGCTGCTACCAAGCCCTTCTGTGAGCACACCCCTAGACAAGGCTCAAAGCGGTACCTGTCCCGAGAGTCCCCATACTTCATGCTTCCAGCAGCCATCATTCAAATGCAAAGTGCAAGACAGGAAGAAGCAAACCAGTCTAAGCTTAAAAGCCTAAGGGTGAAATAAAAACCATCATGTGATGCCGGAGGCTACACTAAGGACCCTACCAGCCCACGGAAAAGACAGTCACATTTCCAGGGCCTGGGGTAGGGGTGGTGGGGCGGGATGGGGGTGGAGGGAGGGCATTCACGGGAGTGTCAGGGTCAGCTCTCCCTCACCCAAACCAATTCCATTGTTCCTTGTCACTCCCAAACACACAACCCACAGTCAACAAACCTGGGCTCTCCACATCTCCAGGGACTTGTAAGGAATGGAATGCTTTATATAAAAGCATAGCTGACAACTAGAGGTACAAAAGCTAGCATGATAAGATATGTATCTAAAAAAAAAAATTCTAAAGGCAGTGATATCAATTCCATTGCTTCCTGGGGTTTTAAAGTGGGGTACAAATCTGTGACATCAAATATAGAAGACAGCTTTAAAAGATGGCAAATGCTTTGATACTGTTCCCTCTCCCTTGAAGTCTGTGCAGCTGTCAAAAGGAACAGTTGTTCCTACCTGCTTTGTGGGGGGGATTGGTTTTGAGTGAGAACTCAAAGGCTGCTCTTGGAGAAGAGTAACCTAACTCTAGGAAAACCAAATTATTACCCAGGATGGGGCAGGAATGCTCCAGTCAGTTTCATCAGCTTTCATCTATATCATGCCCAGCCTGCCCCCCATACGCCAGCCTACACTGCAGATTTTACACTAGCAGTGTGCAGAATTGGGGAACCAATTCCTTACTTTAAAATTAAACACACACACAAAAACACTCCCATCCTCCCTCCTGCTCTGGAGAACCCCCAACCACTCTGCATGCGCAAAGCCCAAATTCATGGGGCCAGCATGCTAAACCATCATGGAGACAAATGAAGTCACCTTGTGTGACCTCCCAGCAGCAGTTAATACCGAGCCCAGCCTCCCCTCTGATACCTAAGACCCTCCATCCAGCTGGGTGCCAGCCAGTGTGACTGTCCTCAGCAGAATCCCGGCCCAGTCCACACTGCTGACCCACAGAAACGGTAACACTGACAAACTATTTTTAAGCCACCATATCCTGTATTTTTTTCTTTTTTAATTAATAACAACCTAAAAACAGAAAAAGATGTTATCGCCCTTATAAGGAGACCATGACTGAGCTGGAATCAGAGAGAAGTGATGGGTTTTCTTGCACTGTGAAAACATTAGAAATCTTGCAATTTAAAATTTAGAAACAGCTAAGACAGAGCAACAACTCCTCTGGCTAGGCATTCTTGTTGCTGAGCAGGCCCCTATGGCTGCCTCAATCAACAGAGCAAGTTTAGCTCATGTAACCTTCACAACAAACTCTAGGAAGATCATTTATTATCTTGTCTGTTTTGTTTTCCATTTGGAGACAGGCATCTCTCCCAGGATGGCCTTGAACTCATGACTAGTCTGACCTTCCTAGTCTCTGGGATTTATAGACCTTTGACACACACACACACACACTCAGTCTATTAATGCCATTTCTGGGACAGTGAAGCACAGAGAAGTTCAGTAAACTCACCAAAGTTCATACGCCAAGCAACCGATTCTCCATTGCAGTGTCAGGGGATCTAGGCTCTGAACAAGGATCCTTACCTGTGCCGGCTAGCATTCACAGTCACAAGCCCATGAACAAAAAGGGCAATCTCAAACTGTCACTCAAATGGCCTTCACATGCCCAGCACTGCTGTATCTAATTTCTTTGGCCCTGCCTACCTGAGCTTCTGATTCTCAAGGTAGAGTCCCTTCCCTGTCACCCCGATCTCTACCGCTGGGAATGAGCCACTGGGCCCCGCTGCAGGCAGGTAAAATGGACCCAGCCTCCTATTCTGGCTCTGTACCGTTGTTCCTCCCCACTTGCTATGAGCTCAGGGTTCCTCCACCAGGAACCCTGCATGCCATGCATAGAAAGAAATATAATTATTATTTACCAGAGCTAAGGGATATCACCTTACCAGCTTTCTCACTAGGGAAATTTCCGCTGAATTCTGAAGGGAAAGAAAAGAAGCTGAAAGTCCCAGATACACAAAGCAGCCACACACGGATCCCAAATCTTCAAAAGGTGGTGGACCCACAGTGCTGATGTGCAGGCAGGAAACAGCTCTCATCCTATAGTGTGGCCCTGCCTTTCTGTTGGCTCCGTTATTTACCACCTTCCTGAAGAACAGTCAAGACTCCTACACCACTGCTGTTGTCCTGGAAGTCAACAGTGCCTCCCCGTCCACTGTGTGGTTCCCTAGAGATTCTCTGTGGCCCCTCATTTTCCCTGAGATCCCTGGAAGATCAGACTAAGATGGACAGCTCTCAGAAACTCACTTCTAAGCGCCTACCCCCGGGGAACCTGACTCAGAACTCAAACACCAAACAGATAAAATAACCCTCTGCTCTGAGCTGGAATTTTGCCCTATTTTACATTTTTTACATACTCTTTCTGGACAAAACAAACAAAAGCAACAAAACCCCACTTTAAAATAAGACCCTTCTTTTTTTTATCTCCTAAAGCCGGTGGCTCAGAGCCTTTGCCACAAAGTATCAGACAAAGAAAAACTGAACGTGACTGCTCAGTGAAATTGCCATTTGCTCTATTCAGAAGGTTTTTTTTTTAACAGAATTAATTCACTTTCTTTTTCTTGTATTTGGTTTTGGGGTTTTGTGTTTTTTGTTTGTTTGTTTTTTACTTTGGTTTTTGTTTTGTTTTTTGGAAGGCATCAGGGTCAACCTCCCCATTATCTTGAGAAATAGCATTTCAACCTTAAAGAGCCCCTCTCACTGTGCTATCTTTGGTATATCTTCACCAACTTAAAGATGCCTCTCTACTCAATTCCATATTAGGTTCAGAGGTTTCTCAGCATTGCAGGGAACAGTGTAACAAGGATTCAGAGACATAAAGGAGAAGCCCCACCTACTAAACAACCAGGTATGAGAGAAAAACTACACACGATGATTTCTGCAGCAATACATACCATTCCAAAAAATGGATCAACATTCCCAGTGACAGGAAAGCACACGGCAGAACTATCCCGGCACCTAAGCTAAACATAGTGATGCAGCTCCAACAATCCGACACTTGGAGATTCAAGTCGGTCCTCTGCTAGACAGTGAGTCTGAGGCCAGCCTGAGCTGAGTAAGATCCTATGTCAATACACACCACACACATCACATTGGCACACACACACACACAGGTTTCATAGTAACAATATTCCAAACTATTAAAATATGTTTAGGAAACACTATAAAAGTATTAGCCTTGTGACTTCATATGAACAAAGGGCACCACTGTAAATCTCCTATGCAATTTATGACCAGTATAAAGCTCATACACACTGCAGATATAAGTGTAATCTGAAAAAAAAAACTACTTTGGAAATTTATTTGACAGTATCATCTAATCCAAACACTAGCTTAGAACTCCTAACTTTACTCCCTATTCCCAATACATGGACTCAAAGTCCCAATTGCCACAGACAAAAACTAGAAACTGTTACAATTGTAAAATGGATAAAGTGTGGTTCAGTCTCACGATGGAATACTACACAGCCATTAAAAGTTACTGCCACCTCAAACTTTTGCTGTCTCTACTCTAGACTCTTCCCCTCTCAACCTCCCTGGAAGAGAATGCTTCATGGCTCCAGTACTCACAGGATTATCAACCTAGTTTTCCATATATCAATACCTGTAGTTTCTTCCAGGCAGTTTGGACAACATTTTAAAAGTACTTTTAAGGCGCTGGGAGTGGAGCCCAATGGTAAAATACTTATTTACCATGCTTGGGGCCCTGAGTGGGAGCCCAAGTACTAAAAACAAATAACCTTTGCTTTTAAATGTTAAGGGCTCTCCCCCTCCCCTTTTAATCGCGCTCCTTAGTACACGCGCGTGGTCCGATTTCGTTCCCCCCCAACCCCCCACAGCCAGAACTCACATTTGCCATAGTAACTCAGCCAACTAGAGAGACATGTGGAGGAGGCAATCGTAGGGCTCAGAAAGATCACCAAAGGCCCCCCGGATGCCGGGAGCTAAATGAATTCCCCTTCTATGAGCACAGGCGGCAACTCCTTTCTCATCCTTGGAAACCTCACCCAAGCAACTGCCACACTTTTCCCGCAGCCGCCCGCCTCAGCACCTTTCCCAAAATTTAACAGTAAAACAACCAAAGCTTGATCACGTGTCTTCTCACTATCCCCTTACAATCAAAGAAGAGGCAGAAACAGCGTTCTGGGGGTTGGATTAAGGTTTTTGTGGAAAGATGGGGAGCAATGAAAACCTTCTGGTTAGCGTGGGTGATGACATAATTTTATAATTATATTAAAAGCCAATGACTCATGAATTTTAAGAAGGTATATTGATGATGTTTACTACATCTCAACTTTTTAATTAAATTAAGCTTAAATAGATTAAACGTGGAAGGGCCCGCCCAACAAATACGAGAGCGATGCAGGAAAGGAGAAACAGGATTAACAACTAAGTACGGTATAAAAATCAACTCGAACAAACTCACCATTAACAAGGAGCAAGGAGGCTTTGGTGCCTAATTAGCCTAAGGTGACGACCAAGGTCACTGATCTGGGATCGGCATTCCTGATTAGTCTCAGGCTCTCGGTCTGATTTGATACATTAATGAGATGAACTGACCCCCAGCAGAGGGGAAGTGCGGAAAGCAAGCGCTGGGGGACGCCACTGCACATCATCAACGCGAGCGACACGGCCTGCGCCGGGCCAGCGGCGCGCACTCGGCTCCTGCCGCACCGCCCGGGAAAAGTTGCCTCCGAAAGTTGCAAACAGACCTGGCGAGGAGGCATGGAACTCAGCAGCCCCGCGGCTCGCGAGCGCGGGGTTCCCCACGTGCCTGCGCGACCCAGTGTGCCTCGGGACGCTGCCAGCGCCCGGGTGGACCTGACACCCGGGAACCCACGCCTGTCCCGGAGCTTAGGGCGGTCCCTAGAGGCCGCGCCCCACCCCTCCCCCACGCCCAGACCCTGCAACACCAGCTAGGGCCACCTGCCGCTCCACGACCAGGATAAAGAGGTACTAATCGCCGCTCCCTCCGACCAGACAGGACATCGAACTTACCCCGAGACGCCTCGGAAAAGGCGCTGCACCGCACCTCGGCTCCGAAAGGGCTGGGAGGTACCAAAGGGGCAGCGCGCCCTACTGCCGGGTCGGGAGGCGCCGCCCCCTCGAGCGCCAGCGGTGAGCCCAGGCGACTGCTAGCCGAGGCAACCCCACCGACCTTCCCAGGGCAATCCCCGGGCCAGTGTCGCCGTGCGCCCAGGCACGCGCCAAGAGTACGAGGCTGGGCACCGCGTTGGCTAGGGGCAGGGTGGGAGCCCAGGCGCCCCAGATCGTCCGTGCAGGCGACAGGAGCGCGGCGTTGCCACCACTCACCTCCAGCGCCGCGGGTCTGGAGTCGGAGCAGGGCGGGCGGCTGGCGGGGCGGGACCGGTAGGCGCTGGGCGGGACCTCGGGCAGCGCCAGAATCAAATGCGAGGCGCACCACGAGCGCGGGGCAGCATCCTGCAGCGCGGCGCAGGAGTACACTGTGGCTGCCGGGAGCCACCGGGAGCAGGGACATACACTCGCCCCGGCTCTGATCGGGAAGCGGGTCAGAGCACGGCAAGCTCTTTGTACCCTGGAGCCGGCCGTGGGGAGCCCAGTGCGCCTGCGCGCCGTCGCTACTCTCCCTGGCGCACCTCTGTTCCACTGGTTCCTACCCGCCCGCGCGACCCTCCCATTCGCCCTGGAGGGTGCTCGGTACGCGCAAGTTATCGACCAGGGGAGCTGGGCATACGGGGTGCAGGCTGGCACCCCAATAGCGCCTGCGTGCCGGGCCGTTAAGAAGCTGGTTTGGGAACCTGGATGGAGAAGGGCTTGCAAGTCCGCTCTGGAGCGGCTGGAAACTTTCAGCCAAACAGGACGCCGCAGGGGCCTAGACGCATTCCTTCCCGCACCTCGCAGAGCAAGGAGTCTGGCCGCCTGGATGACTCAGCTTCGCTACTGGGTTTGGAGTTCAAGAAAGAAGTCACTTGTCCCTAAAAGCTCCCGCCGGAGCATTGGCAATAGATCCACAAGAGATGAGTTAGGGACTAGGGATCCGGTCTTCTTTCAAGAAGGTGGCTAAGGACAGGAAGTTCGAGTAATTAAAACAAAAACAAAAAAAGCCCTGCCTGGCGGGGTGACAAATCTGGAGCCGGGAGGATCAGGCCAGGCTGGGCTACATGAAAAACGGTTATTACCAAAACAAACGTAATGTCAGTTTTGGAGGCTCTGATTGTCTTGATGAGAGTGTTTTGAACCTTTCCACACACACACACACACAGAGCACCAGCGCAACAAGTGGTCCTTACCCACACCTCACCATCTGTCTGTAACTGCTTAGAGAAAAGCCTGTAGTTGTGGCGTTGCCCGGAGAGGCTAGCGCTGGAGAGAAGCTGTGAATCAAAGCTTTCCTTGCTTGGTTCTCCAAGGAAGCCCGCCAGTGCTGTCCCTCCCCCAGACCAGACTTAGAATCAGCAAAAGACAGCCCAGAGCGTTCATTTTCTCAGCACTTTGGCGCTCCCTGGGTAACAGCAAAACGTTTCCTCCTGGGGACCTCAGGTTCCACATCGGTTAATAGGGTCCTTGAATTCAGTAGAGGGTCTCCCAAATCTCTGACTCCCTAGTACCACCTCGCTCTGTAAAGGATAATTACTGTGAAACATGCTAACAGGCAGAGAATCAGAACCACTGGGATTCTTAGGTTTTTAAAAGTTTGCTCAGCGGGCTAGCTAGACTGCTCAGTCAGTGAGCTCTAAGTTCAAGACTGGCTAACTCGGTAAATAAGGTGGGAAGCGTTTACATTCTTACACAAGTTTATGTTCACCTGCACACACTAATTAATGATCATACACAAACAATACACACATTCGGAAAAAAAAGTTTGTAATGCCCTCCACTCCCAGAATTCCAAGTCGTGACCTTCCTTTCATTTCTCCCTGTTTACATGTAGCCTGCAAGCATTAAACATAGGCTCTCAAACAGTAGGCAAACATGAAATAAAAAACATAGAAGGACCGGCATGGTGGTGAAAGCTTTTAGCTCCAGCACTTGGGAGGCAGAGGCAGGTGGATCTTTGGGAGTTCGAGGCCAGCCTGGTCTATGAACAAGCTACACAGGTCATCCAATGCTACATAAGTGAGACCCTGCCTGGGGGGTGGGGGGGAAATAGATTCGAATCTTCAGATTTAAATTTGAAATTTTATTTTGGATTTACTCATCCTTTTAAATAAAAACCAATTGATTGACACATCCTATGATTTACACTCTCTGTGTTTGAGCATACTCATAAAGTCCCAGACAGACCATTGCCACTCATTTCACCCTGGTAAGACACCTCAGAACCATCCATCAGTAGCCTCATCCCCACCCTTCTCCCTCCCCCCAGCAACCACTAAACCATTTACTTTCTGTCTCTAAGGTCTGCCTTGTGTCATGTGAATGAAAGCATAGCAATATGTGGGCTTTGGAAGCTGGGGCCTCTTTCACATCATATAATACTTGAAGGTCCATGCAGGCTGTAGTGTGTACAGGAACTTTGTTCCCCGACTCCAGCGCACCTGCAGTGAGGGAGGGGAATAAGCATAAAAGAACATCAGTCTTTTAAATGGAATAGTTTCTAGAGTGAGGCAATTCTTGAAAGTGTAACATGCAAAAAAAAAAAAGACATGTCAACATCTATAAAAGTTTCTTAATTTATATAAAGCAGTGATATGCTACTCTTGTGGAGGACTTCTAATTCCACCAAACAATCACCCTGTGCATGCACCGCGGGTCTTACTTAACACAGCTATGTAAGATTGCTGAGGCAAACGCTAGCAGCATGCCTAGAGATAGGTTTGTTCAAGCTGAGCTTTGTGAAGGAAAAGAGTCCGTGGGTCAGTGAGTGAGCAGCCATTCTTAGCTATAAAGGAAGTGCCTGAGTACAGAATAGTCTCTTCTATTTATATCTGTTCAGTAAACTTTCCTTTCAATCCAACTGTCTTGAGGTTAGCCCTCTGATTTCAAGGAATGACACTGAGGTACAGGTGAAACTGGGATTGGAGATTGGAGGGAGACAGTGGGTTGAGCCATTCAGCCAGAAGTTGGGTGGTTGGGACAGAAGTAGGCTTAGCCAAGACTTCTTGGCAAAGATTTCAAATGGACCTTTGGGGTGATATTATTTTAAAGATTGATTTTATTTTAAAATTGTGTGTATTGTGTTTGTGTGACATAAGTCCAGGTACCTAAGGAGGCCAGACATACTGGATTTCACTGGAGCCAGAGATGCTAATAGTTGACTTGGGAACCAAGTTGCCAGGAACCAAACTCAGGTCCTCCAGGAAAAGCATCCATTCACATGCTCTTGACTTCTGAGCCACCCTTTCAGCCCAAGAACTTTGGGGATCTTCAAATCATAAGGGGAACTCATTTGTTTCGTGGTAGAGGATCTTTTCTGTGATGGGGACCTGGAATCGCTTTTACTTCCACCAGCATTGCTTCAGGTCTGTGCCTGGGTTTTCATTTGTTGGTTTGTTTTATTTTGTTTGCGGAGACAGCTCTTACTCTGCAGCCCGGGCTGCCCTTGAACTCTGAGAGGTCTTCCTCCATCAATATCCAGAGTGTTGGGATTTCAAGTGTGAGCCACTGCATCTGGCTCCTTTTAATGCTGTGTTGAGGCACTGTATTTAACCCTGCAAGAACCCTGGAGGGTTTTTGCCTTTCCCTCTTAGGTTTATGTATACACAGTGTCTGGACAATCAACAAGTTAATAAGTCTAAGCTGACTGTTTTGATGTGGCTTGTAAGGAAGTGGCTCCCTACAGCAGGTAGTGGGTATTGCTAAGGGTTGTAGACACCTGCTCTTGCTATTTCAGCCAGGGCTGTGGGTACCCATGGCAAATGGGACATTGATCTAGCGCAGCGATTCTCAGCT
This sequence comes from Pachyuromys duprasi, assembly GCA_028658305.1. Lineage (NCBI taxonomy): Eukaryota > Metazoa > Chordata > Mammalia > Rodentia > Muridae > Pachyuromys > Pachyuromys duprasi. The sequence goes on along the minus strand of CM053762.1, from coordinate 38,874,810 downwards.
TGTGCATCCAGACCCCAGGCTGATATCCTGCACATCAGCTATCCTGCACAGTTAGGAAGCGCTAACAAAAATAATCTCATGTTTGGGAGTCACCCAACTTGAGGAAGTATAGTAAAGGGCTGCAGCATTTGAAAGGTTGAGAACCTCTGCTCCAGCAGTTCAGCTTTCCGGGAAATTGTGTATGGTGATAGAAAGTGACTTCTCCGCCAGTGCTTATAGTCCAGACACATAATCCCAGCATTGAAGCAGAAGAATCACAAGTTAGAGGCTAGCCTCGGCTACATAGTAAGCCTGCCTCCAAAAAAAAAAAAAAGAACTCTCTGAGCTTTTCATGTACTTTCTCTGTCTACAATATGTGATACAGAATATTGTCCATAGACCTTCGGTTAATAACTTCAAGTCAACAGCAGCCTGTGTAGCTAATTTCAAATTACACAGGGATTTCCTACTTCCCATCCGGTAGACATTCTAACTGATGTGTTATTCAAGTGTGAACTATATCTCAAAGGGCAACCTGTGAACGTCTTCATCTCTTAGTTCTGGCTTGACCTTCAGGCCTGTCTTTGAAATAGCTGAGCTAAAGTATCAGTTTTGTTTTCGAAATGTATTTCCACAGTGCCCTTTCCATATTTTATCCAGGTTTGATTGTGTGTCTATGTGTCTTCCTGTGTGCTGCTTCTCCATGTGTGTGCATGATTACCCACGTGGAGGTCAGAGGTTGATGCAGGGGGGTCTCCCTCAATCTCTGCCTTATATTTTAAAGACAGGGTCTCTCCCTGAACCTGATGCTCACCAGTTCAACTGGATTGGCCGGACAACAAGCCCCAGGGATCCTCCAGTCCCCACTTCCCCAGCAGGGGGATTGCAGGTGGGTACTGCCCTGGCCTGTGCACCGCCATGGCCTGCTCTTTCACATGTGTGCTAGGGAAAAAAAAATGCTGAGCTTCCTGCTTTTGCAATGTGTTCTTCACTGACTGAGCCCTCTCCCCAGCCCCTGAAATATCAGTTTTAAACACAAAAAGAGGTCATAATTGTTGTTTTCTGTAACTGACCAATTAATATGAAGCTCAGTTTTACCCTTACAAACCTGTCCATCAGACTGGGTGTGGTAGGGCACACCTTTAATCCCAACAATCAGGAGGCAGAGGCAGGCAGATCTTTGTGAGTTTGAAGACAGCCTGGTCTCACAGAGTTCGGTACAGCCAGGCTATACATAGAGAGACCCTGTTTAAAAGGGAAAAAGAAAGAAAGAAAAAGAAAAGAAAGAAAGGAAGAGAGAGAGAGGATGGAAGGAAGGAAGGAAAAACCTCTCCCTCAAGAGCTGGGCTTCAGCACCACAATGGTACTTGCCACCAAGCCTGTGGCCCTGAGTTCAGTCCCTGAGAGACCCATACAGTTGAAGGAGAGAACTCACTACAGGATGTCCTCCTCCACATGTATGGCATGGCATGTGCACTCACAAGATGATAAATAGATAAATGCAAAAATAAATATTTAATGTCTTCTTCAGCCTGAGGCCAGAAGGGCTCCTCAGCTGCAGTTGGGAATCCAGGGTCCTAAGTGTCCCATACAGTTCCAAAGGGAATGTGACACAGTTAAGTCAGGAGAGAGTGTCGAGGACACACAACAGGAGATCACCAGACACGAACCAGAGCTTTGGGACAGGGGGATTCGGGACAGGCCTGACAGTGTTTGTTTTTTCTTTACACTCTTCTTTCAGTTCATTTTCTTCCTTCCTTCCATCCTTCCTTCCTTCCTTCCTTCCTTCCTTCCTTCCTTCCTTCCTTCCTTCCTTTCTTCTTCTTCTTTTTGAAATGGAGTAGCCCTGTGCAGTACAGGCTGGCCTCAGCTTCCTGAGTGCTAGGATTACAAGTGTGTTGGCCTGGCTCTCATCACATTAAATTAATTAAAATGGAATATACTAAGGAAAGGTTATACACCACAGTTCTGTTGAGGGGTTTATGTGTCCGCCTGGCTGCGGATGTTTTCCTGGCGGTGAGTGTAATGCTCAAACATTCCACAGAGCAGTGAAAAATGGGTTTGTGTCCATTTTGAATGTTCAGATGGGGGCAGAGAAACAAAAGAGTCTTCATGGGGAAGACCTGGGACAGAGGGATTTCCTTTAGGACACCTGGAGTTACCATATTCAGGTCTTTTTCCAGCAGAGAAAATCCTTTGAGGGCCTAGGCTTACAAAGGGGAACTATGTATTCTTCTATCCCTGCTCAAGGTCTTCCCATTAAGCTTACTTCTTTCTACAGAATATTTGTTAATGTTAAAAACTCAAGGTAGGCTTGATGGGTTACACCCGTTATCCCAGCACTCAGGAGACTGAGACAGGAGGATTGCCACAAGTTCAAGGCCAGCATGGCTACATAATGAGTTTCCAGCAGAGTAAGACTTTACCTAAAAGCAAAAAGCAAAACAACAATAACAAAATAGGACTGGAGAGATCCATGGTTAAGAGCACTTGCTGCTTTTGACAAGGACACAGGTCTGATTCCCTGCACCTACACGGTAGTTTACAACTATCTAACACCTTCTGGCCTTCTCTGACACTAGGCACTCACATGGCACACATACATGCATGCAGACCAAACCCTCATACACATAAAAATTGTACTTAAAAATTAATTACAAAACTCAAATCTGTAAGTCTCAATGTGGAAGATTCCGCTCTGCTTGTGGAATCTGCTTGTGCTCTTCCATGTTCTCTCTGAGAAGTCTGTGCAGCCCACCTCTTTTCACAAAGAAAGCTGTAATGGAGGGGGCAGACAGCCATGGCTCACCTGACTGGCTGTTTCCTCCCATGAGCCAACATCCTCACATGTGCTCACATTTCCCTCGCTACTCTGCCTCTTGCTCATAATCATTTCGGAGGCCAGGCAATGGCTACAGAATGGTCTGGATGCTGAGATGGCTAGAAGTCAAGCGAGGTGATTGTTACCTATACGTGGAAAGAAAAGAGGTCCCAGCACATCTCAGCCTAGAGTGCGGCAGCCCCGCCGTCGACTCCCTGGAAACAGGCGTGTGAAATGGTGACAAACGCATTGATCCAGTCACTGTAGCTTTTCTAAAAAATGTTAGAATTTATTTGAATTAAAATCCTATGTAAGTTTTATATGTTGCCAGTGGACAGAACCCTAGTTCAGGAATATTGTGCTAAGTGTAATCTTTAGGCATAATTATAATCCTATTATTGTGTCTGCTATCAAATATTTATTGAGCATCAAAAGGTGTCTGACAATACTGGGATCCTAAGTAGAGGGAATATGTGTACAAGCCTGGGTTGGCACGCTTGCTTCATTTAGAAATATTATTTACCAGCTACTCACTGGGCCTGTTCTGCCTACAGTATTAGCGAGACTTTACACAGGACACAAAAATTAGTGATCCCAAGAAACTTTACATTCTTTAAGGGCATTATATATACACAAGTATGTTTGGGTGTAGATACATATCTGCAATACAGGGTTTAGCTTAAAAGTCATAAAATGTTACAAATAAAAGAAGAGTGTAGTTGAGTGGTGGTGGCATATGCCTTTACTCTCAGCGTTCGGAAGGTAAAACTCCTGGTTCAAGGCCAGCCTCGTCTACAGAATGAGTTCCAGGACAGGGTTACACAGAAAGACCCTGTCATAAAAAACAAAAACAAAGACCAAAAAAAAACCAACAATATAATTTTAATAGTGGATAAAATGCGCCAGAAGCTTACTTCTGTGCTCGGAATTCCCTGAGCCATCTCCCCTCTCCTTCCAGGCAGTTGTAAATATTGTCTACAGTGTGTGGAAAAGATGACAGGTGCTCAGGCTATTGAACTCTGCAAGAAGCCAGGAAGCTGATGGCAGGGGGCAGGATAAGAAGCCAGGCTGCTGGAAAGCAGAGTCAGAGCTCTGGTCGCTTTGAGCCGGTACAGTGTGTGCATGACATCACTGCCTTAGTTCCGGCCTTTTGTTTTCGTTTTGTTGGTGATGATAACGTCGTACCAGTCGCTGTCACCAGAGCTACCTTCCTCTTGGCAGGGCAGCCCTGACCCAGTGATCTTTTTGATCTTGACCTCACAGCGCTAGTCTCTAACCCAGTAGTTTTCAAACAACTGAGTCTTCCTTTGAGACTCAGAGCCTTTTCATCAAACACCCTTTGAGTGGAAGATACAATGAAGGTTCTCCCCTTCAGAGGGAGGCAGGGGCCTGGGGCACGAGAGGCGGGGCAGGATGGGGGGGCTAGGGGGACTACACATTCAATTGAGGATTATCACTGCCTAGGCCTAATAAGGAACGCTGCTGCTAAAGAAACCTGCTTATCACTGAGGGAATGTTCAGTTCTTCACCCTCAGTTCCATGGCAGGGCTGCATCTGGTTCTACTGATTGACTGGAAGGGCCCTATATAAATTTTATCATCAGTCATGTCTAATGCCCCTTACTCTTGTCTTGTGTCGCTCTCTTCAATCAAGTTCTGTCTTCGTTCTTTTATTAGATTGTTTTCCTCTTTCTTTTTGGCAGTGCTGAGGATCAAATGTTGGATAAGCACTCTCTATTCTGCTGGGCTACATCCTCAGCCTAGCGTGCATGGCACAGAAAATCCACAGCGAGGCAGTCCTGAAACCTGTCAGGAAGGCGGATGGTGTTGAAAGTGGGCTAGCACAAAAAGGAAAACACAAGAGGAAGGATGGTACTCTGCTCCTGAAATCAGATAATCAGATTTCTTTCTTTCTTTCTTCCTTCCTTCCTTCCTTCCTTCCTTCCTACCTTCCCTCCTTCCTTCCCTCCTTCTTTCCTACCTTTCTTTCTTTTTGTTTTTGTTTGATCTTTGTAGTTTTTCAAGACAGGGTTTCTCTTTGTAGTCTTGGCTGTCCTGGAACTCACTCTATAGACCAGGCTGGCCTCGAACTCAGAGAGCCACCTGAGTGCTGAGATACAGTGTGCACCACCACCAGCTGGCTTCTTAAGAAGCTACTCATGAGGGTGGCACTCAGAGGAGACCCGAGAGACCTGTATGTATGACACAGAGCAGAAGTTGAACAAAGAAAGCCCAATCTGTCTTTTCTCTTCCAGCCACAATTGTCAGCTCTGACAAAGCACAGGCAGAGGAGGGGTGGAGACTCATTGCCTGGGGACAATGGCTTGAGTTCAGGGGTACCCTCTCTGAAATTCTGCTTTGACACTCGCAGCCAAGGCAGTTATTTATAGGCCCTTTCCAAGGCCCTATTGTCTACTGTGGCTTCTGTATTTCTCTAGGAAACACACACAATTCTATGAAGCCATTATTACTGTCTAAACAAATAAGTTCACCCAGCCCCCTTCACTGCCAAAGGTCATCCCCTTATCTAACCTTTGTATGTATTCAACACTTGCTCATAGCTGTGTACTTTAGGAATTCTTCTCTCTGTTGCCTTCTAGGTATCTAAGAGACCTGAACTCTCAGGACACCGACCAGCTAATTGGCAATATTTTTATTGCGACAGTTGCTATTTTGAAAAGCTGGAAATAATCCAGAGGTCCTACCATACAGAATGTTTGTGATCGTGTGACAAAGCAAATGGGCAGAACAATATACAGCCAATAGAAGTGTTACGACCCCCTGCATACAGTGTTTGTCAGCTTCATATTACTGTGATAAAATACCTAAGAAAGGGAGGCCGGAAAGATGGCTAAGCAGTTAAGAGCACGGGCTGCCCTTCCAGAGGACTCAGTTTGTCCCCGGCAGCTCACAACCATCTATAACCCCAGCTCTACAGGACCCAGTGCCCTCTTCTGGCTGCCATAGGTACAAGACACACATGGTATACAGACATACATGCAGGTAAAGCATTCATACATATTAAAATAATAATAATAATAATTTTTTTAAACCTAAGAAAAGTCAAGTTAAGTGCTGGGAAGGCAGCTCAGTCAATAACACACATGTCATAAGCATGAAAACCTGAGGTTGGATATCCAGCATCCATTTAGAAACCCAGGTATAGCTGCAGACATCCAGAATCCCAGCACTGGGGAGGCAGAGACAGGCAGTTCCTTGGAGCCCCCTGCTAGTCAGTCTAGCTGAGTAGTAAGGGTATATGTACTGGTCTTTGGACATGTAGAGGTTCATAGGCACTGTCTTCCCCAATAATTCCCCTTAAGATTGTTTTAATTATTATTTTATTTCAGAGAACCTGGGTTAGATTCCTAGCACCTTACATGGTGGCTCAAACTGTAATTCCAGTTCCAAGGGGCCCAACACCTTTCCTCCTCGGATGCTAGGCATCTACATGGTATGTAGACAGACATGCCTGCAGGTAAACCACCCATACACATATAATTCTTCAAAAAATTATTATTGTTACTGCTGCTGTTGTTGTTTTCTAAGATAGGGGTCTCTCTGTGCAACCCTGGCTGTCCTGGAACTCACTCTGCAGATCAGGGTGGCCTCAAACTCACAGAGATCTACCTGATTCTGGGATTATAGGTATGCACCACCACCTCCTAGCAAAAAATCAAAAATAAAAAAAAAAGTTAAACACTTACACATAATCTGTTGGTATAGCCACAATTGTTCCAGCACCCCACAGCTTCAGACAAACAGCATTCCCCATGGCTCTCGGGTGCAGACCCCTCCTCAGCTTCGGGCAGAGGCTTTCTTACTCAGGGTACTTCAGCCATGAAGGTATATTCATGGCTTTTGTCATCAGGAGGCTTGACAAGCTGACGGATCCAGTACTGACTCACACGATTGTCAGGGGTTTATCAAGTGGGCCTCTCTGTAAGGGCTTCCCTGTGGGCTATTCATGGCTTACCAACAGGATACCCCAGAGCAAGCCCTGAGAAAGGCTGGGACAGAAAATGCCAGTGACTAGAATGGTGGCTGTAATGCCTTCTGTCTCCTGTGACCTCACCTCAGGAGTGATACACTATCACAGCTGTCACATTCTATGGTCACCTGGAAAAATCAGGGCAGGCTGTGGGGTGAGACTACTTGGAGACAAAGGTCATTGGGGGCACCTTGAAGGCAGGGTTTCTAGACTTCTACAACCTTTTTGCTTAAAGGCATGTTCTCACTACGCATGTACATTTCAAGCATGCTTCAAAATAGCTGTATAAAAGTACCTAATACTTCTTCTCGTTACAATTTCTGGGCAATGACGGTACTTACTTAGTGCTTTCTATGTGCCCAGCACTGTCTTGTGCACGATCCTGGTATGTACGCTTTCACAGCCTAGAACCTGAGGCACAAGCAGGGAAAGTGACCCGCCTCTGGATTGGGGAAGAACATCAGGACAGGATGTTCACTTACCTGCACAGGTCATCACTAAGGGTACTCACACCCTCTAGGCACAGGGTTTCAGCCTACCCATGCCTTGAAAACTGAGAACCACAATTCCGGGCAAGTAGTTTTGGACTTTTCCACAGTTCTAGAATAAATAAACTCAGGCTCAAATGCCAGTTAGACTCATGGTCACCGAGTCTTTTTACCAATGAGTGTATAGTTGTGTGTGGCTTTTCTACCCCCTCTTCTTACTAGCCACATCGCCTCTCTCAGTTGGTCCTGGAATGTTCCAGACATGCTCAGGATATGTTCTTGCCTCAGGTCATCTGTGTCTGGTGTTCCCTTCCCATCCTCCAAATCAGCACATTCTTCCTTTCCTGTCCTGTCCTTAACTGCCACCTTCACAGACAGACCCACTGGTAGTCTCTATTGAAAATTGCCACTCTGGGGGCTGGAGGCAGTTCAGAGCACTGCTTGCTCTTCCACGGGACCCAGGTTCAGTTCCTAGCACTCACCTGGCATCTCACAACTGTCTGTAACTCCAGTTCCAGGGGATCCAACACCTCGCACAGACATGCATGCAGGTAAAACACCAATGTACATACAATAAGAATAAACAAATCATTAAAAAGGAAAGAAAGAAAATTGCCACGCCAGCTCTTTGCATAGTCTTTCTTTTCATTTTCTGTTTCCACAGTAATCATCACCATCCAGATAATAACTCACTTAGAATGTTTATATCTGTTTACAACAGCATGGGTCAGCCACATGAGCAGGGGCTTGGGTCTGTTTTAACAGTGTTGCTCAGCTGAAACCAGAACCATCAACTCTGTTCCGGTGGCACCTTCTTAACTCATACAAATGAGCTACCTAATACTTGATATACTAACTGCCACGTTTGTCTGTTTTCTTAAACTAAGAAAACAGTGTTCTAAGAGTATACTAACAGTGTCTAGAAACCACACAAGGCCTTGAAACAGAAGACGCTTTAGCCTAGAACAGAGAGAAACCAGATCCAAAGTGAAATATTTCCGCTGCCCGGGTAAATGAGCCCATCCCTCTGCACAGTGGCCCTATAAAATGGAGCAAATATTTATCTTTGACATCAGAAAGAGTCAGTTAAGCAAATGACATTTCCTAATGAGTGAAATGAAAGACTTCCTTCCTTTATTTATTCTGGATGATCTATTAAGTTTTAGTATGGGTTTATTCCCCCAGACATAGAGGCATTGCGTGCTGGAAGGTCAGCCTTCATTGTACCTAGTCTGCCTTCATCTGCCTAGTCTGGTGTGTTAACTGTACTGTTAGTTATTTCTGCATGCCAATATGCTATTTCACAGTGTAACAAAGGTCTCCTTGGCACGGCATTTTCTTCAAACCAGCAAATCAGATCAACTCCAGTGACAGCGGCTGAACTCCACTATGTGCTAAGTGCTAGGAGGTGCATCCGTGTTGCTTCTGACACATCCCTCAGCGATACGTGAAACAAGGTATGGCTATGTGGTCCAGAGAGTAAAGCAGTGTACCCTATTCACATAATAGGGGTTAAGGCTCAAATCAAGATCATCTGTCTGGTTCAAGGTGTTCTCTGGCTCTGGCCATCAGTCCAAGCACTGAGCCTTCTCTGGTTGTCTTTTTCCAAGTTTCCCTAAAGACTTTACTACAGAGGCTATTGTCTTGCTGAATCTGAGTTTAGCTGAGTGTCTTGTGTTTCATCCGCTTCATCTGGCAGTTCTATGTGAAGACTTATGGTAGTGCTTTGTTTTTTGGGAAGTTCCTGGCAAGGAGTGCTTGAAAAAAACAACCAGGAAGGATTTTTCCAAAATAGACATGCAGGCTGTAACCCATACTATACCAGGATACCAGAGTTGACCCAAGCCCATGAACTATAAAAAGTTCCACTTATTTATCCATAAAATAAATGTATGAGTCAGGCATGGTGGTGCACCCCTGTAATCCCAGCACTCAGAGGCAGAGGCATATGTATCTCTGTGAGTTCAAGGCCAGGCTGGTCTACAAAGCAAGTCCAAGACAGCCAAGGCTACACAGAGAAACCCTGTCTCCAAAAACCAAATAAATAAATAAATATATCTGTCTGTTGAGTGCATGCCTTATGCCAACAATCTTTGTAGGTCCTGGAAGCAGCAGAGAAGAAAACAATACAACAACAGCAACGAAAGTCTACCTTCAGGGGTTTTGCCAGGCGTGACACTATCTTGGCTGTCAACCTCATGAAGAGGGAAGCTCAACTAGGAAACCGCTTGCATCGGGGTGGTCTGTGGACCTGTCTGTGGGACATTTTCTTGATTGCTAATTGATATAGGAAGGCCCAATTACACTGTGGACAGTGCCCCGTCTGGGCAAGTGGGCCTGGGTTGTGTAAGAAAGCTGGCTTAGCCTGAGCAGGAATAAACAAGCCAGCAAGCAGCATTCTCTGTGGTTCCTGCTTCAAGTGCCTGTTTGGAGTTTCTGTTCCAGTCCTAGCTCTCAATGATGGATTGAAAGCTGCAAGATGAAATAAACTCTCCCCATGTTGCTTCTAGTCATAGTGCTTATCACAACTAAGACACCAGGCCATTTCAAAATTTGACAATGCTTTCATTGAAAGCCAGGCATAGTGGCTCATGCCTGTAATCCCGTCACTGGGGAGGTTGAGGAAGAAGGATTACCATGAGTTATAGGCCACCCTGTATTATATAGTGAGTTCCAGGCTAGCCTGGGTTACAGAGACTATGTCTCAACAACAACCAAAAAACTAAACAAACAAACAAACAAACAAGAGACCATGAGAAATGATTGAGCACTCTTATTTTCATATTGTAGAAACTGAGGCCAAAGATGGTACCACATTCAAGATCACTGAGGGACTAAAGGTCAGTCTAGGTTGGACTAAAGGGTCAACCCCTAGTCTAGGATTCACTGTAAACAGAACAATATTCTGACCTCACCTCTATTTTCTGCAATACTTGCCTTTGAATGTCCTACTATTCCTCAAATTATAATCTTTGGTTTGCAAACTGTAGACCCGGAAGCTACGCTGTTTTCCCAATGATGAACTCATACTGCTTGAGAGTGGAGGAGCTGACTGTAACCACAGAACACCCTGCCCGTGGATGCAAGCGGCGGTCATCCCTGCCACTTCACAGTTTATACTGTACGCAGCTCGTCATTCTTAATCACCCGGGCTCCTTCGTTCCCCCAGCGATGCTGGCAGCGGGTCAGGAATGATGTCACTGTAGCTGCTGAGGTACCAGGTTAACTGATGTTTCCAATTGCATACACCTTATAAGCGGCAGAAATGGGATTCAAATCCAGGTGTTCTGTCTCTCAACTGGAATGAAATAAAAGGGAAGGAAAATTTGAGTTGATTCTTTTTTTCTCTCTCTCTTCCAGCAGGCATGAGTAAAAAAAAAAAAATGTTGGATACAAAAATGCAGAAATTGCTGCCTTAGGTCACTCCACATATCCATGGGTCATCTGTGCAGTCCAGGCTTCTGTAACTGAAAGATCAGGTCGGCCTGCCCATTGCCTCACTGCTGACCTCCACACTGAGTTTCTCCCCAACCCCACCTTTCTTATCCTGCCTCCTCCAGCTTTTTTTTTTTTAAGATTTATTTATTTATTATGTAGAGTGTTTTGCCTGCATGTATGCCTGCATGTCAGAAGAAGGCACCAGGTCTCATTATAGATGGTTATGAGTCCCCATGTGGTTGCTGGGAATTGAACTCAAGATGTTTGGAAGAGCAGCCAGTGCTCTTAGCCTCTGAGTCATCTCTCCAGGCTCCCTCCTGCCGCTTTAAGAAAAAAAAATATTTTATTTTATGTATATGACTGTTTTTGCTCACCTATAGGTTTGTGCATCACGTGCACGTAGTACACAGGGAAGCCAGAAGAAGACATTGGGTCCCCTGGGACTGGAGTTACAGATAGCGTGAGCAGCCATGTGGGGGCTGGGAATTGACCTCAGGTCCTCTGGAAGGTCAGCTCTCAACCGCTGAGCCATTGTTCCAGCACCCTCCACAGGCTTTGCTTTATCCTGTGTAATGGCCCCTGTGATGGTCTGAATGGGACTAACCCTCACGGGCCATATCTGAATGCTCCATCCTTAGAGAATGGTGCTGCTTGATAGGGATTAGGAGGTGTGGCCTTGTTGGAGGAAGTATGGCACTGAATGTTGCCTTTGGGGCTTCAAATGCTCAGGCCAGGCCTAGTGACTCTTCCCTCTCCCTCTTCCTCCTGCTTGTAGAACTCTTTCTCCCTCAGCTGCCTCTCCAGTACCATGTCTGCCTAAGTTCCACCATGCCTCCTGCCATGATGTTAATAAACCTCTGAATGTAAGCCAGCCCCAATTAAATGCTTTCCTTCATTTGTATGAGGTGCTGAGGTCATGGTGTCTCTCCACAGCAAAAGAGCACTGACTAACTAAGACAGCTCCTGTCTCCTGGTACCAGGACAGCAAACAGGCCTAACCAAAAGGAATGTGTGGCCCTTCCCCAATAGCTTGGCTAAATAAGTCTCTTTGTGACTACAGACGGGCCGTAGAGATGTTTTTGAGAAGATAAAGCTGTTCTAGAACTAGACGGTTGTGACACTCTATAAATGAACTTAAAATGTCGTTTTCTTTACAAACACCCCAACTTACACTGTTTTTGAACTCCAAGAGCATCATGCCTTCTGTAGGAACCATACTTCAGATTTTGAATTTTTGTCTTTCCTGAGCTAGTGCTCGGGCAACAATATTCTTGTGGAGGAATATTCCCCCAGTCAGCACCAGATAGGGAGGGTGTTGGCAGCAGTGGCGTGTGGCTAAGTGCTGTCCTTTCCATAGGCTAGATGTATTCAAAGCACTTTCAACCAAGGATGTGTTTCAACTCACAACAGGCTTACAGGGATGAGGGGCTTATGGGAAGGAGTCCTGCACTTTAAAAGGCCACATTTTATGGTATATACATTGTAGTTCCACAAAACCCTTTACAAGTTTCCAAGTGTATCACTTGACTGTGATGAGGTCAGATGCCTATTTCTACACTCTCACTGGGTCAAAAGAATGTGATCTGATGATTGGCCAAGCCTGATGACCACTCTCCTCCCAAGGAAGGCAAGGATAGCATCAGTTTCCTTTAAACTTTCTAAGGTAAGTGGCTTGGAGTAGAGAGGGCTTGGTTCCAGGTTTAAAATCAAGTGAATAGATGCTACTCCTTAAGTTGAACTTTGACAAGACTAGGCTTCTAGGGCCTCTCTAAAAACATGTGGGCCTGCTGTAAGCCAAAGCACAGACACACTGCTGTCACATGAGGCCTAAGGTGTACATTTTTGCCCTTTGTGTGCAGGTCTCAAAAGAAAGCAGAAGGAAATGGTCTGGACCATGGGCTGGACTCTTCTTGGAAATACTGAGAAGGTCTCTAGGCATGCTAACATGGAAGGGGCAAATATCATGAGGCCTTAGCCCCAAACAAAGAACTACAGGCAGCTACGGAACACCAAGTGAGGGAGAGGCAGTCTTCCTGAGGGAAGACTCAATAGATCTCAAATAGGTTATCCACTACCAAATGATCAGCCCGGAAATCATATGCTTATAAGTAACATTATACAGACTGAGCAGGTTGTAGTTCTGCGTTTAGGAGTATGTGTGTGTGCACGTGTGACAACAATTAAAGAAATAGAGGCCAGGAATTTGAGAGGTGGGGGTGCATGGGAAGGGTTGGAGGGAGACCCAAGGGAGAAAATGATGTCATCATGTTTTAACTAAAGGGGGGTGGCCAGTCAGTTTTCGCTGGGTTTAACTTGAAAGCCCTCAGTGCTTACTGAAATAAGTGTGGCAACAGGCTACAACGTATCCCATGACACCTCCCTGGAACCTCTCAGTGACCCAGCAGCCCAGTGTTCCCAGAATACAGATCAGAAATGGAACTTCCTGTCTCTTTCCTTCCCCCCTCCTTTTTGAGGTAGGGTCAGCACTCACTTGGCTTTCCTCCCCCAACCCGGAGAACACTTGCTTTGGTGAGCCCTAATAGAAGCCCTGCTCCCCAGATCCCTGGGTCTCCCCCTACAACACCTTTGTGCTTTCAGTGTTGGGGGCAGGGAGTTTAGGAGCCAGGTGCTCTGACTGAAACAGGTCGCCTGGTTGAAAGCTGCAACTGAGAAGCACCCACTGAGATGAACCTGCTATATATTAACCACTCGAAATCTGCGGGCAGCTGGCCTTTCACTGCTGAGGGCTCAGTCCATTCCCAAGCATTCCTTCACAAGGTTGCAAACAAGCCTTTCACAACAGGCAGGAAGCTGTGCAACTCCTACAGCATAGGACAGTGGTTCCCTGAACATGACCTCAGCGTCCCTCTCACTGCTGGAATGTTAGAGCCACACTTCGCTGTCCCTCACTTCAAAGTGACTTCTCTTAGACTTTTCTTGGATTGATCTGACAAGTTCCAGTTCAGTAGACTGGGGCTGACTAGAGTGTCCAGGACGCACCAGCACCTCAGAAGGCTGCACTTTGAGTCCATGACAGATCTAAGCTGATCATTATCTCACGTGGCCCTCGAGGCCCAGACATTTTCATAGCTTCGTGCTGCACAAAGTGAGTCCATGCCTGAACGCACAGGAATGCAATCTCAGCAATTCAGCAATTATTTACCAGGTGGGACACGGGCTCTGGGCTTCTTTCTGTCTTGGGCTCCCTCTGTCAAGTGTCTGCTTCTGGCTTTGATGGAGTGAATTCTAAACCTGTTTTAACCTGATTAGGAGAAAAAGAATCCCATGCAAAGGGAAAAGAATCTCTCCACGTGAGGGGCCATCTGGGAAAATGGGCGTGTGATAAATCACTGTGAATATCACCTTGACTCACCAGGGGCTCAGTTACTTTCTTGCAAGTGGAAACAGGAGAAAACAGCATTGGCTCCTGAATTCTGTTCTAAACGTCCTGTCCTTTCGGGAAAACTGAGGCCCAAAGACCCTGGGCAGCCTGAGAAGAAAAAATCTGGGAAATGAAAGATATCCCCATCCCCTCCCTTCCTTTCAGCCATAGTCATCACAAAAATATCAACTTTTCTTTAAAAAAAAAAAAAAAGAAATGAAACGAAACTTGCATGTCTATATTTGTGTGCTTCCTACCTTGCAATTTGCACTAATTCACCGTTTGAGGTACACATTTGCCAGCCAAGGCAATAGTGACACAGTTACCATCAGTACCCACCTTGCTCACTTAGCCTCTTCTACACTTGGGAAATTCTCACAGTTAAATATCTGTCACTGAAGTGAACACTACACAGAAAGCTTCTTCTGGGAGAACTAAACGAAGTCTACATAAAGGAATTTTTTTTTGAGAGCAAGAGGGTTCCTCTGTGTACATAAAATCGTTTTAGATGGCATGATTTAAAAGAGCAAAATAGGGGCTGGGGAGATGTTTTCACAATGAAGAGTGCTTGATGCTCTCTGTTGGAGGACCTGAGTTCAGACCCCAGCACCCATGTAAGGCAGCTGACAACCACATGCAACTCCAGCTCCAGGAAATCTTGCACTCTTTTCTGGCCTGTGTAGGCACGAGCAGGCACACACGTACACACACACACACACACCCTTTTAAAGAAAGCAAAATAGAAGAGGTAGAAATATTGGCCAATGGGCTGGTTGCATCAATTACATGCTGTGGGTCTTGCCTTTCTATGAGTAAAATCTCCCACCACATTCTTTCTAGTAAAGCAGTGGAAAATTGACCCAGGGAGGGCTACTGTCCTCAGCTCCCTAATCAGTGATCCGATCTGAGCCAACGTTCTTCTCTTAGAAAAATTGTTTTTCTTCTGAAGACTGCCCTCTCTCTTTGGTGAGAATCACATGACTGACATCTGTATTTGCAGGTGGCAGGGCCCCATCATATGGAGAAACCCAAAAGACCAAGAAACGAAGAGCTGTAGTGATAGAGTCCTCCAGTTTACAGACGAGCAGGCAGTCCCGGCCTGTTGGAAAACGCCCCTCTCAAGATTCTGACAATTTTGTTACATGCCAATGCAAGAATGTTGGCTGGCAGCTTATCAGTCTATTAGCACTGACAAGGAGGACCACCACAGCACAGATGAGTGATTCTGAAGAATTTTATAAATAATAAGACATAAAAACGTGTGAATGGTGTGTTATAGCATTTAATTAATTAATTGAATTTGTAGTACTAAAACTTGAACCCAAGGCATCACAAATGCTAGGCAAGTGATTCATCACTAGCCGTTTTCTGGCCAGTGGTAAATATCTGGCCCCTTTTCTCTCTCTTTTTGAAAAATTTACTTTTATTTCTCATGTATAAGTGTTTTGCCTTCCTCAATGTATGTACACCACATGTGTGCCTGGGGCCTGCGGAGGCCAGAGGAAGGCATCAGATCTTCTGGAACGGGAGTTACAGACAGCTGTGAGCTGCCCTGTGGATGCTGGGAATGGAACCTGGGTCCTCTGGAACAGCAGCCAGAGCTCTTTAACCACTCAGCGTACTTCCAGCTCTGATAAAGCTCTTTTCTATTCTTCCATTTTGAGAGTCTTCATAAGTTGCCCAGGTTGGCCGTGAACTTGCTGTATAGCCCAGGATGGCCTGAACCTTGTAGCAATCTACATGCATTATCCTGCCGCAGACCTGAGGCAGGATGTGCGAGCCATTGTATCCTGCTACTTCAAATGATAAACAAGTGGAAAGAAACAGCTTTAAAATGGAGTGAGTGCTCACCATGGTACAGCAGTGGCTGATTTTTACCACTGCTCCACACAATGGAGATGAACATTTATTAAACCATGTTCAGTTGTGCAAATGTGGTTCATTTGTTTACTTGAGAGCCTTGATACAACCAGGGCACAGGCCAGAGGCACTGTGGCAAGGGAGAAGACAAGGATCATTAAGGACACGGGAAAGAGGCCCATCCCCCAAAGGTCTGCTGGAAGTTGCTCCCTGGCTTAGAGTCAAGGATTCCAGAAAAGCCAGCAAGATTTGCACACACTGGCAGGCCTCCTTTTGGAGGGAGCATTTCAAATAAGAATGCTAAAACAGACCCAGCTAACAGCCTGATGCACACTGCCTTCAAATACCTCTTGTTTCTTCCCCGGATGCTTGCTGGGAATGAGACTATAAACTTTGGTTTATACCAAAAACATCCTTAGCTTCCTCTACAGCCTCTGAGACCTAAAGTTTTTACCTTATCAGCTGTAAGCCTGCCCAGTGCAGCTCAGAAACCCCTTATGATCTCATTAAGTTCCTTAGCAAGCCTTTGCCATGCAGCTTCACAGGCCCAGATCATATGTACTGGCTACCCTAAAGACACTTCCTGAGAGCCTTCTCTTGAGAAGGCCACACCCACATGCAGTTGCGCACGCGCATTCTCTGAGCACCGCCCATTAACTCCCATAACTCCCATGCTCCAGTCTATACTACAACCTCTTACTATGAACCCGCTCCAACTCTGCCGCGTACCAGCTGGTCCTGACATGGCTTTTGTTTTGATTTTTTTTTAATGTGGTGGGGCGGGCAGAGGACATACAGCTGATATTCTCTTCTCCCAATGTGTGTGTCTTGGAGATTGAATTTAGGTTGTCCGGTTTGGCAGCAAGCCCCTTTACCTGCTGAGCCATCCAGTTGGCCTTGCTTCTGGCCACGTGGGGAAGTCACGTGACTTCTCCAGAGCGTGGAGGCCTCTATAGAGAACTCCTCAGGCTGTTACAAACAGTGTGGTGTTGTGTCTCTGGTCCTTGCCTCACTGCTGCTGACCTGGTCTCCACATTTTTCTGAGCCAGACCCAGGGGTCTGCTCTTAGGGGCCCGAAGCCAATTTTCCTTAGCGCCATCACCTCAGGTGTGTCACTTTGATTTCACTGGTGTTGAAGTCGGGCTGTATGACAATGGTGGCCAAGGTGCAATAATCCTGAGGTAGGTTACATAAGCAGAGGGGAAATTGAGGCAAACTCTGTTGTGACTAGAGGCTGAAGCAACTGAAGAACTGTAATTAGGAAAACATTATGTAGGTGCTCAAACAGCAGAAAAGGAGGCTATCCCAAACCAGTTTGGGACCAACAGCTGACCCAAACCATCAGCACCTACTCTTGGGTCATCGTAACGGCATCTCTGTGAAATGTGCTTTGCGAACTTGGCCATTCCCATGTTGCATGTGATGCCAGGACAGAGCCAACAACCCCATGTTATAAAAGAAGGGGAGAGGAACCCTTATTATTTTACCCCATTCTGGAATTTCCTAGTGTCCGAGTTTGCTTCTCTGTAGCTATAATCGGACACTGACCAAAACTTGGGGAGGAACGGGCTTCTTTGGCTTACACTCCCAGAGTACTGTCCATCACTCAGGGAACCTGGAGGCAGGGACTGAAGCAGAGCCAGGCATGAGCACAGCTTACCAGATCCCTTTATCTCCCAGGACCGCCTGCCCAGAGGTGGTACTACCTGCCAGTGGGTTGGGCCCTCCCACATCAATCAGTAATCGAGCAAATGCCCCACAGACATGCCCACGGGCCAGTCCGAGGGAGGCAAACCCTTAATTAAGGTTCCCTCCTCCCAGGTGACTCCAGTTTGTGTCAAGTTGACAAAAACTCACCCACACACCTACTTTGAACTTGTGAATAATCCTTCCCATCATTAATTAAGTTTAGCTCATAAAATGAGCTCTCCACCCCCACCCCCCACCCCTACCCCAGGGCAAGACTTTCTTGAGAACACCACACTTCCCCAACCTGGAGGGGTTTTGTTGTTCTGAGAAGGGGTCTCATGGAGCTGAGGCAATCTTCATGCTTCTGTTGTCCTAGTCTTGGGACCGAAGTGCTTGCACTCTGAAGCAAACTTGCTTCCCATTTCTTGGTTGAGCTCATCTCCGGAGTTTTTCCTTTGCTGGTGGAAGAAGCTAGAATGAGAAGGTTTAATCTGGTCTCTGCTTTCTGAGACTTCCCTGGCCTTTCCCCACAGGCAACACTTCCCCCACAGGGACTATGATAAACTGAGCATGTAGGAACAACAGCAGCAATGCCTGCAGCAAGAGGGTGGGTGCTATGAAATGACCTGTAAAGGATTTCAATCTTGTGGCCCACCCTATTGAATGTCCCCCCTCTCCCTGCTTACTTGCCTACTCCCATTATTAGTGTTTTTCACTTTATTTTATTTTATTTCCCCTGAGGCAGGATTTCTCTATGTAGCCCTGGCTGTCCTGGAACTCACTCTATAGGCCAGGCTGTCCTCGAACTCAGAGATCCACCTGCCTCTGCCTCCTGAGTGCTGGGATTAAAGGCATAGGCTACCACACCTGGATATTTTTCACTTTCTTAAGAAAGTGTCTCTAGGCCCTCTTCCGGTGGCAAGACGGTTGCAACATGGCTGCGGTGTGTCGGAGTGTGAAGGGCCTGGTAGCAATAATAACTGGAGGAGCCTTGGGCCTTGGCCTGGCTACAGCCGAAAGACTGGTGGGACAAGGGGCCACAGCTGTTCTTCTGGACCTACCTAACACAGGGGGTGAAGCCCAAGCCAAGAAGTTAGGAGACAGCTGCATGTTTGTCCCAGCCAATGTGACCTCTGAGAAGGAAGTACAAGCAGCTTTGATGCTAACAAAAGAAAAGTTTGGCTGTGTAGATGTGGCTGTCAACTGCGCAGGTATTGCTGTGGCCAATAAGACATACAACCAAAAGAAGAACCAGGTCCATACCTTGGAGGACTTCCAGAGGGTTCTCAATGTGAATCTCGTGTGATCTGCCTGGTTGCTAGTGACATGGCCCAAAATGAGCCAGACCAGGGAGGCCAACGTGGAGTTATCATTAACACTGCCAGTGTGGCTGCCTTTGAAGGCCAGGTTGGACAAGCTGCATACTCTGCATCCAAAGGGGGCATAGTGGGCATGACACTCCCCATTGCTCGCGATCTGGCTCCCATTGGCATCCGTGTGATGACAATTGCTCCAGGTTTGTTTGCCACCCCACTGCTTACCACCCTTCCAGAGAAAGTGCGCAACTTCTTGGCCACCCAGATACCCTTTCCCAGACGACTAGGTGACCCCACTGAATATGCTCACCTGGTACAGACCATAATCGAGAACCCATTCTTGAATGGAGAGGTCATCCGGCTGGACGGGGCCATTCGAATGCAGCCTTAAAGGGTGAAGGCAGGAAAAACATTGGCTCCTTTCCAGCTTGAAGGAAATCTAACAGCCATTTTGTAACTCTGTTGCAGTCACCCTCTGTGCCTAATAAATTCTCAAACTTAAAAAAAAAAAAAAAAGAAAGTGTCTCTATTTCTATTTCTTACTATATGTCTCTGGTGCAATTATTTGTTCTGGGACTTAACCTGAAAACTTCGGTGTGTGCCCTCCACGCTCTGATTGCCTCCTACTGTAATGTCTCCATTGAGTACATTAGTAGCTGGATTTATTGGGTTGGTGAGCTGGCAAGTTGTTGTCTGGCCACATGTGTCATGATGTGTGGGTGCTCGTGGGTGCATGTAAGCACACTCACTCGTTCACACACACAATGAATACATATGTGGCATTACAATTTCAGAAGTGGGGAAGGCACTAGAAGACATGACCCAGCAGCTGCCAATGCTGTCAGTGTAGGAGAGCTGGCGGGCTGACCAACTCAGCTGCCACCCAGGCCCGGAGCTAGGGCTTTGAGCTGGCCCACCCCAACATCTACCCCACCTAGGAGCTGCTGAAGCCTGTGAAGGGGTCGGTCCTGCAGAAGCAAGGGTGCAGGATCGCCACGACACAGGGCAACAACAGGGCATCCAAGAGGAGCCCTGGTGAGGATCTGGTATTGATAATGAGTGCAGCAGAAGCCAGAGGCCTCGGACCAGACCAGTGACTCATTACAATGAACATCTGCAAGTAAAGGTTTCTGGGCGAAAGGGCACACATACTGTGTGACACACCGCAATACGATGCAGCTTCTGTGGTGAGCTGTTTTTAATAATTTTCTTTTACCTTTTATTTTTATTTTCTTTTGTGTGGGGAGGTTACAAGGGTAGAGGGGAGGTGTGGAAGGGCCTGGGAAAAGAGCGGGATTAAGGTGCATGATGTGAAAATCACAAAGAATCAATAAAAAACTGTGGAAAAAAAAAAAGAAAATAGTGAGATTTTCAAAAAGGCAAGTCACTATTTGAAAATGTTTCTTACCGGTACATTTTACAGATGACCACAAAGATATGTATCTTGGTGTGCGTGGAATAAAGACTATGATGGAAAAAAAAATCTTTGGTGAACTCTGACATTCAGCTGCTGAGCAGGAGCCAGGAGCAGGAGTCTGGGAAGGGAATCCTGGCTGGCTTGGGAGTAGGGAGCTAGGTAGGAATACACGTGTCCTGGGATCTTGTTCAGGTTTGACTAATGCTATGTGGAGGTCATTTAAGATCCTTTTGTAGTTTGCATGCCTACCTTTAAACATCATGGGTCTGGGCTGGTGTGATGGCACACAGGTTAACGTACCTGCCCACCACGCCTGGCCACCTGACAGCCTGAGTTTGATCCCTAGGACCCAATCAATGAAAGGAGAGAAACAACATGGAAGTTGTCCTCTGACCTCTGTTCATATGCCATGGCACATGTGTGCCCACACACAAAATAAAATGAATAAAACCTCTGTGTGCGTATGTGTACCTGAGAGAGAGGGAGACAGAAACAGAGACACAGACACACAGACAGACACACACACACACAGAAAGAGAGAGAAAAGAGAGTTAGGGGCTGGAGAGATGGCTCAGAGCTCTTGTTACTCTTGCAGAGGACCCAAGTTTGGTTCCCAGCACCACAGCATCGCTGCTGCTGCCTGTAACTCCAGTTCCACGGGATCTTGCCCTTTTGTGGAATCCTCAGGTACCGGACAGGCACACGGTACACAGGCATACATGCAGGCAAAACAAGCATACACATACATGTTTTTTAAAATAAAAGATATAGACGTCATCTCCCTGAGATTTCTCCGTCATGACCTTCTCGGGGATAGGACATCCTCCCCTGGAGCATCATTGCCAATCTGCCGCCAGTGTGTCTGTGTCCCATCCTGTTCCTGTCTTCAAAAGCAACTTGAGGAAAGGGTTTATTTGGCTTACAGGTCCTGATCACAGTCCATCAGGGAGGGAAGGCAGGGCAGGAACTCAGGTGGGAATCTGGAGGCAGAAACTGAAGCAGAGACCACCGGTGAACTGCTAATTGGCTGTTCTCCATTGCTGGCTCAGCTTGCTTTCCTAAACTACCCAGGGCCATCTCCCCAGGGGTTGCACCTCCCACAATGGGCTAATCACGTCCAATCCTTCTCAATTATTAATCAATTAAGAACTCAATTAAGAACTCGCCTCACAGACTTGCCTACAGGCCAGGCTGATGGAGGCGTTTTCTCAGTTGAGATTCCCTCTTCCCACATGATTCCTGTTTGGTTAACAAAAAAACTAACCAGTACACTTTCTCAACTAATTCAGGAGAGGACGAAAGGAATGCAGGAATAAGAGTAAAAAAAATGGGTCATGGGTAGTGTGAGATACAGCAAGGCAGTAGAGAGTGGAAAGACCGATACACGCCTTAGAGAAATGGTACAGGGAAGGGCTGGGGGTCATCGGAGAAAACGCATTAATCTTACTTTGTTCATCAGATAAATAGTAGCTGGCACTCACAAGCCCGGCCCCTGGTGAATGTGTTTGTGACATTCCAGTCAGTCCTCAGGTGTCTCACTTTACAGATGTATGAGAAACTTAGTCTCACAAAATTAATCAACTGGGCCAACCCTGCTGTTAGTCCTGCTGTTAGTCGTTAGTCACCTTTCTCTGTATTGCGATGAAATATCCGAGAGAAGCAGCTCCAGGGACAGGAGGCTTATTGTTCATTGCGGAAGGAGTGAGGCTCTCTGTCTGTGGCAACAGGAGCTGTGGCAAGACTTGTCCTAGCTCTGGAGATCTGGATACAGAACCAGCGGTGGGCTTTAGCTCTCAAAGGCACACCCTCAACAGTACTTGTCCTTCAGCCACCCACCAAGGGTCCTCAGGGAACCAAGGATGCCAAGAGATGAGCTGGTGGTACATTTTACATCGAACTATAACAATCACGATCGGTTAGAAGTAGGACCAGGGCTTGAACCTCTGGCCTGATCCACAGTGACTGTATATCAATACCGCCTCCCTGCCTGCCACGCTTCTAAAAGTCAGGGGAATGCCGCTATTGTGCTAAAGGCAATTCACATTTAACTTGATCTCAGGGCCGACCTAGAATGACCTGGTCACCTCTTATAACAGGCAGCTAGTCATCAGACAGCCTGGCCGGCACCTATCCACACACTCATGCACCCCCTGATGCCGTTTGGGAAGTCTTGGTAAAGAATACTAATAACAGTGCCTAAGGAGGGAGTCACCTTGTGTGGGTGTTGACACACATGGAGAGTGTCTGTAGCCAGCTAATCAACTCCATCTCAAGCTAATGGTGAACATAACTCTTGCTATGTGTGCAACAGTGTCCCTGCGCACCCCACCCCACCCCAGATGGCCACAGATTGCTGAGGTTTATGTGGAGAAACACCTGAGTAAAGGGTATGTGACTATCCCCAACAAACCACATTACCTTTTCTTAGCATGGCACCAATCAAAAAAAAAAAAAAAACCAGTCAGCCTCATTACTGGAGACCTGTAGGCATCTAATTACCAATGGTGGTGGAGGGTCACTGAGCTGTGATGTGGTGATGCTCATTAAGGCTTTCCAGGTGGTGGTCCTCTCCCTCCGTTTCAGTTCCGGGTTGTGAGAGATCCGGGAAGGACGCAACAGTCTCTAAGACCACATGCCTGCCCCGACTCTTGCCTGTTTCAATGTAGTGATGGTCTATGGGTCTTACAATTAGTTAGACGCAGGGGTGACACACAAAATACTGCTATAAAACCTGGAATATGGTAGGTCATCGCTCGCTCCAAATTCCTTTCTTCTCTTTTGGTTATTTACTGTGGAAAATACCATGTCAAACCTCAGTGGCCCTGAGGACCATGTCCATCGGCCATTCGGGGGCTTAATAAGCTTTTTTAAAAATTTTTTTAATTAATTGCACTTTATTCACTTTGTACCCCCTCTGCAGCTCCCCCCCTACTCCCCTCCCAGCCCCTTACCTCCCTCTTCTCCACACATGCCGTTCCCCAAGTCTACTGATAGGGGAGGTCTTCTTTTCCTTCCTTCTGATCCTATTCTATTAGGTCTCATCAGGACTGGCTGCATTGTCTTCCTCTGTGGCCTGGTAAGGCTGCTCCCCACTCAGGGGAAGGAAATCAAAGAGCAGGCCAATCAGTTCATGTCAGAGACAGTTCCTGTTCCCATTACTATGGAACGCACTTGGAGGCTGAACTGCCATGGGCTACATCTGTTCAGGGGTTCTAGATTATCTCCATGCATGGCACTTGGTTGGAGTTATCAGTCACAGGGAAGATCCCTGTGCTCAAATTTTTTGGTTCTGTTGCTCTCCTTGTGGAGCTTCTGTCCTCTCCAGTTCTTACTATTTCCCACTTCTTTCATAAGATTCCCTGCACTCTGCCCAAAGGTTGGCCGTAAGTCCTAGCAATACGCTTTTCTTAAGTATGATTGTTTATTTGCTCACAGCTCTGCAGCCTGAGCCAGGTGGAGCTGCTTGTTTCTTCTGTTGATCCCGTGGTTCCACAGT